>VZQC01005138.1:327999-448038 GCA_009823505.1 Rhizomys pruinosus | reverse complement strand
AACATCACAACAGATAAAGAAAAGATCCAGACAATCATACGGGATTACTTTAAAAACCTATACTCTACTAAGTTTGAAAACCTAGAAGAAATGGATGAATTCCTGAAATCCGGGGAATCACCAAAGCTCAACCAAGAAGAGATCAACAGCTTAAATAGACCAATAATATATGAAGAAATTGAAGATGTAATAATCAGCCTCCCAACCAAAAAATGCCCAGGCCCAGATGGTTTCACAGCAGAATTCTATAAAATATTTCAAAAAGACTTACAACCACTAATACCCAAGTTGTTTAGAAGGATACAAATGGAGGGAATTCTCCTAGATTCCTTCTATGAAGCCAGCATCACTCTATTACCAAAACCATGCAAAGATGCAACTAAAAAGGAGAACTATAGACCCATCTCCCTAATGAACACAGATGCCAAAATTCTAAGGATACTGGCAAATCATATATAGACCCACATCAAGAAGATCATCCATCATGACCAAGTTGGATTCATACCAGAGATGCAGGGATGGTTCAACATATGAAAACCAATAAATATCATCAAGCATATAAACAGACTGAAAGACAAAAACCACACCATCATCTCAATTGATGCAGAGAAAGCCTTTGACAAAATCCAGCATCCCTTCATGTTTAAAGTCCTAGAGGAAATAGGATTGGAGGGATCACTCCTTAATGTAATCAAAGCCATATACAGGAAACCCACAGCCAACATCATCCTAAATGGGGAAATGACAGAAGCATTCCCTTTAAGGATAGGAACTTGGCAAGGCTGCCCCCTGTCACCACTCCTCTTCAATATAGTGCTTAAAACCCTTGCTAGGGCAATAAGGCAAGAAAAGGAAATTAAAGGAGTTCTCATAGGAAAAGAGGAAGTCAAGCTATCTCTTTTTGCTGATATGATTGTCTACTTAAGGGATGCTAAGAATTCCATCAGGAAACTCCTAGAAATGATTAAGCACTTCAGTAAAGTGGCAGGATACAAAATAAATCTAGAAAAATCAGTAGCCTTTCTCTATACCAACAGTAGGCAACTGAAGAAGGAATACAAGGAGACCTTCCCACTCACGATAGCCTCAAAAACAATAAAATACCTAGGAACAAACCTAACCAAAGACACCAAGGATCTCTACAACAAAAATTTTAAACCTCTGAAGAAGGAAATTGAAGGAGACATCAGAAGATGGAAAAACCTCCCATGCTCATGGATTGGGAAAATATAGTAAAAATGTCCATTCTACTTAAACTCGTATACAGATTTTTTTTTAATTTTTTTTTATTTATTTCTGTATGTGTATCAATGTACTGTCTGCATGCAGGTCTGTGCACCCGTGTCGTGCAACGCCGCGGAGGTCAGAAGAGGGTCTTGGATTCCCCTGGAGCTGGAGTTCTCCTGGAATTGGAGTTTCAGACGGTTCTCAGCCGCCATGTGGGTGCTGGGGATCGAACCCGGGTCCTCTGTAAGAGCGGTCGGCGCTCTTAACCGCTAGGCCATCTCTCCAGCTCCAGCCAACATCATTCTAAATGGAGAAGTATTCCCCTTAAAGTCAGGAAGGCTCCCCACTATCTCCACTCTTTTTCAATATGAGGCTTAAAATGCTTGCTAGAACAAGACAAGAGAAGGAAATTAAAGAAGTACTAACTGGAAAAGTGGGGGTAAAACTATCCTTTTTTCCAGAAGACATGATTGTACCTAAGAGATGCCAAAAATTCCCACAGAAAACTCCTAGAAAAGATAAACCATTTCAGTAAGGTGGCAGGTTACAAAATTAATGTACAAAAATCAGTTGCCTTTTTAATATACAAATAACAAACAAATGGAGGAATTTGTGGAAACCCTCCCATTCACAATAGCCTCAAAATTATCTTGGAACATACCTGACCAAAGACATTATATATTTCTACTTTGAAAGGTATAAATCATTGGAGAAGGAGATTGATGAAGACACCAGAAGTTGGAAAGAACTCCCTCCGATGCTCATGGACTGGAAGAATTAATATAATAAAAATGACCATCTTAGATAGCGTAATATTTAGATTCAATACAATCTGAATCAAATTCCCACAATGACTTTCTTTCCAGAAATAGAAAAAAAAATCCTAAAATTCACATATAAGAAAAGACAGCAGACAGCCAAAGCAACTATGCGCGAAAAGAGGGGGTATTAATATATCAGATTACAAAGTATATTACAGAACTATAGTCATAAAAATGCATGGTACATAGTGACATTTTGTGTTGGGGGCTCAGGTTTCAGGTTCCAGATCAGCTAGGATCACCTGGAGGAGCCTGCCACTGCTCCAGGCAGGTAAACCCTTAGGACAAATTGACTCTCGGGGTGCTGGACAATTGATTTGCTCATTTGTGGCAGAGGGGATGGTGGCTGACAGGCCTCAATTGGAGCCCTAAGTCCTGGCAGAGTGTGGCTGCCCAGCCGGGTTGCCCCTACCCCAGTAGCCTGAAGCCTTCTGGTTTGGGTCTTTGGCACTTGGGTGCCATAGTGAGGTCGTGTGTAGAGGGATCAGGTTTCAGGTTCCAGACATGCTAGGATCACCTGGAGCAGCCTGCCACTGCTTCAGGCAGGTACAGGAATCTCCCCCCACCACCAACAACTGGAATTGAAGAGAGAATATCCAGTGGATTAGGAGAACCCTCAGAACAGGAAAAGAAGAGTGACTTAGACTTCCAATATCCTATATATAAACAAAAGTGAAAGCCTGAAACCTAGAAGAGTCCACACTCCATAAACAAGGGTGTGGGGAATAAAAACATCAGAAGGAGGCAAGCAAAATAAAACAAGCTTTTAGCCTTCAACACACTGAAAAAAGGGAAACCCTCATGCCAGGGACATGACGAAGGGACAACATGGGAAATGTGAAGGATAATTCTGCACCAAGCTCTACCAACCCAGTAGGAGATAGCTACAAGGGGATCTTCCTGGAGGTGACCCCAGAAACAGACCTTAGAGGAATAATTGCAGACCAATGCAGAGAAATTAAAGAAAATAAAGATTTCAGAGAAATAAAGAGAGAGAATAAAAAACTAGAAAAGGACCTAGAGGGATACAATGACAAACTTCGACAAGAACTAAAGGAAGGGATTGAGAAACTCCAGAAAGAAGTACAGAGAAAAAAAAATAAACACCTTAAGGAGCGAGAAACACTGAAAAAGGGAGCCAACCAACAAAGTAAGGAGCACCAAGAAGAGATTGACAACCTCAAAAAGAAAATGGATATATTAAAGAAATCACAGGATGAAATGAAAATGGAAATAGAACACTCATCCTATGAAGAAGAAAGGAAAGGAAAAAGCCTCAGAAATAGAATGGAGGAAGTAGAACAAAGAATATGAGATTTGGAAGATAAAACATAGCAACTAAAAAACTCAAAGATTATGAAAAATTTTAAATTACACAAAAGTTGAACAACTAAGAAATATGGGACAATATGAAAAGATCAAACCTCCCCACCGTAGGAATAGAGGAAGGAGAAGAATCTCAAAAGAATAGTATAGATCATATCTTCAACAGAATAATAGATGAAAACTTCCCCAAAAGGAAGGAACAAATCCAAATCAATAGAATCTCTGATGAAAGGGGAACTATCACAACAGACAATGAAAAGATCGAGACAGGGGGCTGGAGAGATGGCCTAGCGGTTAGGAGTACCGACTGCTCTTGCAGAGAACCCGGGTTCCAGGGGAATCCGACGCCCTCTTCTGACTTCCGCAGTATTGCATGACACGGGTACACAGAGCTGCATGCAGACAGTACATCCATACACATAAAATAAATAAATAAATAAATAAATAAATAAATAAATAAATAAATAAATAAATAAATTTTAAGAAAAGATCCAGATAATCATATGGGATTACTTTAAAAACATATACTTTACTAAGTTTGAACACCTAGAAGAAATGGATGAATATCTGAAATCCTGGGAATCACCAAAGCTCAACCAAGAAGAGATCAAAAGCTTAAATAGACCAATAAAATATGAAGAAATTGAAGATGTAATAAGCAGCCTCCCTACCAAAAAATGCCCAGGCACAGATGGTTCCACAGCATAATTTTATAAAATATTTCAAAAAGACAACCATTAGTACTCAAGTTGTGTAGAAGGATACAAATGGAGGGAGTTCTCCCAGATTCCTTCTATAAAACCAGCTTTAGTCTATTACTGAAACCAGGCAAAGATGCAACCAAAAAGGAGAACTATAGACCTATCTCCCTAATGAACACAGATGCCAAAATTCTAAAGAGGATACTGGAAAATCGCATATAGTCTCACATCAAGAATATCATCCAGCATGACCAAGTTTGATTCATACCAGTGATGCAGGGATGGTTCAACATATGAAAATCAATAAATATCATCAAGGATATAAATGGACTGAAAGACAAAAAAAAACACCATCTCAATTGACAAAGAGAAAGCCTTTGACAAAATTCAGCATCCCTTCATGTTTAAAGTCCTAGAGGGAATTGGATTGGAGGGATCATTCCTTAATATAATCTAAGCCATATACAGGAAACCCACAGATAATATCATCCTAAATGTGGAAATGATAGAAGCATTCCCCTTAAGGGTAGGAACTCAGCAAGGCTGCCCCATGTCACCACTCCTTTTCAATATAGAGCTTGAAACCCTTGCTAGGGAAATTAGTCAAGAAAAGGAAATTAAAGGAGTTCTAATCAGAAAAGAGGAAGTAAAGCTTTCCCTTTTTGCTGATGATATGATTGTCTACATAAGGAATGCTAAGAACTCCAATGGGAAACTCCTAGAAATGATTAAGAACTTCAGCAAAGTGGCAGAATACAAAATAAATCTAGAAACATCAGTAGCCTTTCTCTACACCAACAACAAGCAAGGTGGAATATGAAGAGACCTTCCCACTCACAATACCCTCAAAAGCAATAAAATACCTAGGAACAAACCTAACCAAAGACACCAAAGACCTCTACAACAAAACATTTAAACCTCTGAAGAAGGAAATTGAAGAAGACATCATAAAATGGACAAACCTCCTATGCTCATGGATTGGGAAAATAAATACATTAAAAATGTCCATTCTAAGCCGGGCGTGGTGGCGCACGCCTTTAATCCTAGCACTTGGGAGGCAGAGGCAGGCGGATCTTTGTGAGTTTAAGGCCAGCCTGGTCTACAAAGTGAGTTCCAGGACAGCTGGGGCTACAGGGAGACCCTGTCTCGAAAAGACCAAAAAATAAAAAATAAAAAAAAATAAAAATGTCCATTCTACCTAAACTCGTATACAGATTTAATGCAATCCCAATCAAATTCCTCAAGAGTGTCTTCACAGGTTTGGAAAAAAAATCCTCAATTTCATTTGGAAAAACAAAAAACCCTGAATAGCCAAAGCAACCCTGGGCGAAAAGAGCAATGGGGGGGGGATCGCTCTACCAGACATCCCACTTTACTACAGGATTATAGTCATAAAAACAGCTTGGTACTGGCACAAAACCAAACCATTTTATCAATGGAATAAAACTGAAGATCCAAACCTGAGTACACACAACTTTGGCCACCTCATATTTAACAAGGGGGCCAAGAGGACACATTGGAGGAACGACAGCATCTTCAGCAAGTGTTTTTGGCAAAACTGGATCACCACCTGTAGAATAAAATTAAACCCCTACCTCTCACCCGGTACAAAAGTCAATTCCAGATGGATCAAAGACCTCAACATGAAACCCCAAACTATGGAGGTGATAGAAAAGAAACTTGGCAGCAGACAACAAGACATAGGCTTAGGAAAAGACTTCCTAAATCAGACAGCAGCAGCACAAGAAATAAGATCGACAATTGACAAATGGGACCTCATTAAACTCAAAAGCTTCTGTACATCAAAGGAAACAATAAAGGAAGTGAAGAAAAAACCCACAGAATGGGAGGAAACCTTCACAGCAGATACATCTGAGAAAGCATTCATTTCCAGAGTATACAAGCTACTCAAAAAACAAAAAAGAAAGAAAACAAATGGATCACTCAACAGATGGAGGAAAGATCTGAATAGAGACTTCATAGACGAGGAATTAGAGATGGCTGAGAAATATCTTAAGAAGTGTTCAACATCGATAAAAATTAAGGAAATGCAAATTAAAACTATTTTAAGATATCATCTTACTCCAATAAAACTGGCTAGGATCAAGATAACAAATTATACCAAGTGCTGGAGAGGTTGTGGGGAAAGGGGAACACTCATCCATTGCTAATGGGAATGTAAACTTGTACAGCCTGTATGGAAAGCAGAGTGGAGAACCCTTAGAAGATTCAAAGTGAGCCTGCCATTTGACCCAGTCATAGCTCTCCTGGATACATACCCACAAAACTCATCTTACTCTAGAGATACATGCACAGCTACATTTATTGCAGCTCCATTCACCATAGTGAAAAGCTGGAACCAACCCAAATGCCCCTCAACTGACGAGTGGCTAGAGAAAATGTGGTACATGTACACAATGGAATTCTATGCAGTGGTAAAAAGAAAAACAATACCATGAACTTTGCAGGTACATTGATGGAGCTAGAAGACATTATGTTAAGTGAAGTAACACGGTCCCAGAAAAACAAACGACAAATGGAATCTCTCATATGTGGATGCTAGTGCCAATAACCCAGTTATAAATACTTCTTCTGGAGAGGGATGAATATTAAAAGAACAACAACAGAAAGACTGATTCAGAAAACTGACTGAAATGGTGAATCGGGAAGGGTGGGAGCGGTGGAAGATGGACACGTGTGTATATTCGAATTAATGCATATTTAATTGACGTGAGTTCAACAAGTATCCAGTTTTTCCCAGACTCTGTCTACAGGTTACATGGTGTTTTAGGACTTAGTAAAAGTAAATATGTGTATATTAAATAATATTGGTTTAAAGGCTCTGATAAAAATGGTAATGCATCTGAGTTAAATGGAGATATAAATTGCTGTTGTCCACATTTGTTTTTAAAATCTGCATAACAATAAATTTGGGATTGGCACATACAAATGTTCTCTATAATTTTTCTGTTGTACAGTATCACCTTGTAGCATTCTATTTCACCTATAGGATGATTTAACTTAAATTTAAGTTTGCTTCCCAAGTTAATCACACACAGTCACCCAAAACAGCATGGGTGAATTTGGTGAAATCTGTGCCTTGATTCCACCCTATAGGTATATATAATACAATTGCCTTTTTGAGACTCATGGGTCAAAAAAAAAACCCTTAAAAAGGGATGTACAGATATATATGAAAACTTTTTGTCAAAAATCTTCCAATTCAAATCTTAAAACTAACTATGGGAAAAGATTTGTATGTTCCAACAGGTCGAAATGTCACTGACTTAATGGCTGAGAAAGAAAAAATACAGCTTTGTTTTGAGTAGGATGTACCAGAAAGTGCCAGCAGATAGGTTTGCCCATCTGAACACTGAAAGGATGAAAAGCCTCAGATTGCTACAAACATCAAACCCCTCTGTGGATCCTACATGTAATGACTATTTATAATTGAGTCCTAATGAAACTTACCTTCTAGGTGCCACAAAGGTTTTAATACGAGAGACTTTCTTACTCCCCCCCATAAAACAAAGAGAAATATGATGATGATGATGATGATGATGATGATGATGATGATGATGATATTCTCCAATTGTAAATTGGAGCCAACTGTTATAGAGGTACTCTCTTATAAAATGGGTAGAACTGCCGTCTTTAATTGAATAGACATACGAACTGTGAAAAGGATTATTCTCTATTCAGAACCAAATATAATACTAAAGTCTCTTTAAGCTGTGCATATAAGCAAAACATATTAATACAGGAGACCTCTGGTATCAGCAATGGATTATTCTGCCAAGGAGATGTTGGCCAGGGGATCCAAGCCCTCCCCCCAACATAAAGTCTTCTTGCCTGCAAACTGGCACACAGTGAGACCTAGTTGGACAGCTGGCCTGGAACTCACTGTGTAGACCAGGCTGGCCTTGAACTCACAGAGATCTAGCTGCCTCTTCCTCCTGAGTGTTAGGATTAAATGTGTGCCAGAACACCCAACTTAAAGACATTTCTTAGCCTCTATGTGGGTGCTGGGAATAAAACCCAGGTCCTCTGCTAGTGAAGTAGGTGCTCTTAATGCTGAGCCATCTCTCCAGCCCTGAAGTGTTCTTTATACCTGTCATGGAGATATGGTTATGGTTACCTGAACAGCGCTTCTAGTGAAATTTCTCTCTGCTACATAGGGGTAACATAACATAGTATAAAGGAGCACAAGTCTGGATGTCCTCAGCACTGACTACTTAACTCTTTACTGTGACCTACTGTGTCTCATTATGTATTAGTTTCAGTGGAGGACAGATCCTACATGGCCAACATAGCCTCAAGCAGCTGTACTACCAACCCTTTTGCTTCTGCATTCCAGGGTCTGTGGAAGATCTGCACCACATCATATGAGAATTTATGGAAATGTTTGTCTAAAAAAGTTATGGCTGCTTGGTGCCCACATTCATTACTTCATAACACTGCCTTTCCTAGACTTTTAAATACAGTTTCTCTGTTTGAACATACTGGCCTCATGTAAAATCAAGCATAGCTGTCATGGTCTTGAATGCCAGCTGTAAGGGAGGCTGAGGCAGGATGTTTACAGTTTGGAGCCTGGCATGAATAAACTGTCAGATTCTATCTCAAAACTTTTATCTGTAAAATTTTATAAGCAGGATATGATGTTATACCTCATGTGTCTTGAGAATCACTATATACCTTGTATTAGTGACAAACTAAATACTGTTCTATACCAATATGTTTGGATCTGGGATCACAGACATGTGATACTGCCTGTCTACAACTACTCTACTTTGGATCTAAGTGAAATTTAAATGGATATTGTTGATGTCCTTGCTAGTAAAAATCACAAATATAGAAAAGGTTGACTTTTACATGCATGAATGAGAAAAGATTTAAGTAATGAATTTAGGTTGATATCAAAAGTTAGTTCCTAATTAAGTATTCTTTTTCATTGAGTGGTGATGGATGTCATTAATGCCTACATTTCCAGAGCTATGACACCTTCCTACACATAATAATACATGGGGCATATCAGGGAATAATGATCCCAGTTCCTTCATTCCTGTAAGGCCTTGAGAAAACACTGTCCTCACATAATCTAGAATGTACCTTCTCACCCATGTGTTCATTCTCCTCTTACTCCCTACAGACAAATCTCAATGTGCAGATTTCCTTGGCACAGGAGATGGCATGCAGGGCTCATTTCCAGTGGACAGTAAGGCCATGCCTACAGCACGAAGTGTGCAGCTTCTCTGTGCTGTCACCTGAACAGGGACAGGGGAGAGGAGGCTCAAAACAGCTGGCCTCCTTGGTGGATGGGGCTGAGTGGGACGATGAGTGTCGATGGTCTGCAAGAGAACACACCAGACCGGGAGCTCATTGAAGTGAGGACTCACTTTATTGCATCAGGCAGTGGCTTATATATAGTTGGCAGGAGGGGTGGAGAAAAGAAGGTGGGAGCAGAGATATGTAGAGTGGGGGGATAGCTTTGGGCCAATAGTAACACACCACATTAGTTGTAGGCTTTTCAGGTCCAGCTATGCTGAGTCACTCCTATGCAGAAGTGGCCGGTCAGAGACAGGTCGCTATGTCAGGCTAAGGGGATTACAGTAGGCCACATTCTTTAGGGCCCATAGGGGCCAAAAATTACCCCTTTTGTTTTTGTAATGCAGGAGGAGAAACATATCCCCTGTCTTAGTTTGTCTATTCTTGCAAATTCAGTCTTACCAATCTTTGGATAAAAACAGCTTGGGTTTGGCCCATCTTAGGTTGACTGACTGCAGAAAGATCTTACCTATAATTTTATTTAAAGAATTTTATTCAGTACCATTTTTGAAGTATGAAATATCAGCCATTTAGAATTAAAATATTTAGGATGAATAGTGCTTTCTTTAACTGATCATGTGGGGCATGGCTTCCCCCCTTTTTTTTTGTAATTGAGCATTGAGGGTTTGATTAAATCTTTCCACAATAGCTTGACCCCAAGGATTATAGGGGATACCAGTAGAATGTGAAATTCTCCACGTTTGGAGGATGTTTACAAAAGGCTTGTGTATGAAGCATGGACCATTGTCTGTTTTGATTTTATTGGGTAACCCAAGGGTAGCAACGCATTGGAGCATATGGTTAATGGCATGTTTGGTATTTTCTCCCATATGTGCTGACACCCAGCATGCATGTGAGAAAGTGTCAACTGATACAAAAATGTATTTAAGTTTTCCAAATGGGGCATAGTGGGTAACATCTATTTGCCAGAGGTGGTTAGGCTGGAGACATCGGGGGTTGCTGTCCAAGCTTTGCAGGGGGGGGGGAATCTGGAGGGCTGGCAAGACCGGCAGGTGTGAATGATTTTTTAAGGTCTTTAACTGCTACGTGGGGGTATTTATGCCTAAGTCTTCTTCAGTTAGCATGGGTTAGTTGGTGGAATTTTGTTGCCTCTGTAAGTGTATTACATTGAGGCATTGAGGCTAGTTGATCAGCTAGTTTATTGCCTTTTGAAAGGAATCCTGATAGATTTTGATGCCTTCTAAGGTGTTGAAGGAAAATAGGGCTGGTTCTTTGTTTGAGTAGGGTCCTAGCCTGGATCATTTGGGGGTGGTATGGGATTAGAATCCAGCCCAATATGAGCTTCTACCAAATTAGGCACCAAGTTGACCACATAAAGGTTATCTGAGAACAGGTTAAAGGGCTTGGGTATAGAGTCTAGTGTTAGGACAACAGCAAAATTTCCTTGGGTATAGAGTCTAGTGGTAGGACAACAGCAAAATTTCCTTAAACTTTTACTAGACTGTGACTTCAGATAAATCAAGTCCATTAACTTATATTTATTTGTATTTCTGTATAAATCTCTACTGAAATACCTCTATATAAATATATAACACTGATTTCAAACATATCACTATAAATCTTATAAAGTGGGTTTATAACAAGCATTTTCCTTTCAGTCCTTGGAGGTGGCATTTTCCAGGGCAGGCAAAAAACCCTGTTTTAAGGATGCTTTACTTAGTTGTTAAATGTTTTACAATACACATTTAACCATACTTTAAATTATATCTAAATTAAAATAAGATTATTACTTAGAACCAATGTTAGTTTTTCTCTCACGCATTGAGGGAGTGTAGTTGATAGTGGTATCATACACTCAAAAAGTACCTAACTATAACAGCATTTGTACAATCAGTGGGATTTTTTTTTCCTTTTTTGTTTGTCTTTCAAGACAGGGTCTCCCTGTAGCTCTAGCTGTCCCAGAACTCACTTTGTAGACAAGGCTGGCCTTGAACTCACAAAGATCCACCTGCCTCTGCCTCCCAAGTGCTAGGATTAAAGGCATTTTCCACAACGCCTGGCAACAGTCAGTAATTTTTTAACTAAGACAAGTAAATTACACAAATGACCATAGAAGTTTAACTAATTAATAGAGCTTCATCTGAGTTGGAGGGGCCAGTTCCAGCTCAGAGGCTTTTTAGAATTGTACAAATGCATATTAACATTTACAGAAATCCAACTAAAGTTTGTTAAAACCAAAAGGTATAAACCAAGTTTTGTATAGGTTGAATCTGTAAAGTGAATTATAGTTGACTTTTTTAAAACACAGAAGTTTAGAAAGTTATAAGGGTTAAAAGAAAATACTCAGGCTGCCCACCATGCTGTCAAGCTAGCTCCAGGGCTTTGAGGATCCTGGGGGGGGTGAGCTCTTCCTAGTGTTCCCCTGGGTCATGAACCCTCCCTCGTTCTGCCCTTCAGGGCTGCTCTACCTGCTTCTCGAAGACCATCCAGGTGCCCACTGCCACTCTCCATCCGCTCTTTGTTCCAGGCCATGCATGATAAAAGCAGACAGTGAAGCCATGAGCTCGTCCAGCTCCCTTGTGGTGGAGGAAGGTGAGATGTGCATCTACTGCTGGCAGGAGGTGATTTGCTGTGGACTGCTCCTCTCACCCTCGGTCACAGTGATGGCCAGGACAGGGCTGGGCACAGAACTCTCCAGTTCATCCAAGCAGCTCTCCACACTGGGTCTCATATCCTCCAGGCCCTGGCTCCCATTTCACTTTGGCTTCTCTTTGTTCAGGGGCCCAGCTTTGCCCTCCAGGGGGCTGTTATTCTCTGCCATAATGGGGGGGTCAAGGCACCAGGGAGTGGAGTCCTGACTTGATCTCATCTGAAGGGAAGCCTGAAGGATTATGCTGCATGGCAATCAGTTCTAGTAACAGACGGTCAAGTTCAGAGAGGTTGCTGCCCAGAGAGGAGCTCATTATGGTAGGTGAAGGCTCAGCTGACTTCTGCAACTTGGGCAAGCTGTGGATGTGGTCCTCCTCTCCTGCTCTTGGGCATAGAGAGCCGATGCTGTACTGGGTGTTGGAGACACAAGTTTTGGGCATTAGAGCTGTACATCAGTAATGGGGATGGTGGCTGCTGGTGGGTGTATAGGGAGTCACTCTGCTGCCACTGATCTAGGGGTCAAGGATTGTGCCATTGAGGGCCTCCCTGGATGGGGGTGGTGGGACAGATGGGGGTGGCACTGCAATCTCCTGGTAGGTGTGGTTTCCAATTGGGTAGGAGTAGGGAGGCTCCTCAGACAAAAACACCTGGATGTTTGGAGATGTGGGACATGATAGATTCCAAGTCTGCCAACTGGGCTTCAAGGTCATCCATGGCTGGTCCGCAGGCACCAACACCCAGTGCACCATCCCATTCATAGCCCATCCAGGGGCTGCTCCTCACCACCCTGCAACTTTTCTGCTGCCAGCCTTGGCCTGGAACTGAATGCTCTACTGCTGAGTGCAGCTGCCCCCTCTGTACCCCCCCACTTGCCCACGACCCTACAACCTAATGATCATGAGAGTATTTGAGGATACCTGGCCCCCTCCTACAATGCCAGCATAAAACCATTCATCCAAACCTGGGTGTGCCCTCAGGCCACCAAAGGTTCTTTGGGCTTCCATCTTCCAGTTTCTCACGGTCTGGGCAACTGCTCTGATTTCCCATCATCCCTTTGTCCCTCTTGTAGCTGCTCTGATTTCACAAGAAAGGCCTTTCCAGCAATAATGTTTTATAGCCACTTTCTCTGTCTCTGAGCTTGGTGTAAGGTAGGGAGTGTCCCCATGCTTCAACACTGTAGCAATTTGATAGATTTCTACACTGAGGTTTGAATTTGTATTGCCCAAGTTGCTTTTACTTTTCTATATAAGATGATTTTGAAGAGATTTTAAAAGATGATCACTTTTCTATTCTTGCTGTCACCCACTGCTGCTGGTAGTATCATTGTCTGTGGCTTTGGTATGAACTTTGCTTTGTACTGAAGGATGGGGAAGCAATTTGTACCATTATTTTTTTTTTTCTTAGCACAAGCAAATGAACTGGGAGCAGTTCTGTGAACTTGTCTAGCTTGACAGCTCACCAGGACTATTTTATAAACTGCTGTAAAACCCCTTCCTCACTGCCTGGGCCAACAAGTTCTTAAATAAAACTGTTCTAAGGGTGTTTGGCCCTTTGGGACCTGGAATTCTGAACCTCACCTGACCTGTTCCCCAGGGAGGCAAAGGAGAAAGTACACTTTGGGGATGGCTTCCTGCCTAAGTAAGCCATCAGGAGCCTACCCTCCCCTGTGGACTGTTTGGCAACAGAGAACTCATATCTCTGAACATTCTTGATACCTCACTGCTTCTTCAGGACTCTTCCTTCTCAGGAAAGCTGGTGTCTGATTTCAACCAGGAAGAAGACAAGAGTCTTTGGTCTTGATTTCACTGGGCACATTACTTCCTCAAATTTCCTTGAGACTGGGGACAGGTTACTCTCCTTTCATAGTGGGATTCATGCTTGGGAGATCTGGGAAGAAGGCCCCAAGTTGGTGCAAGGGAGCCTGGTAGGATTTGGGGTAGAGGGACAATATCTTGTCAGAGTAACAGGAAGCCTCACAGCTCTGGAAACAGGAGCAGCAGGCATGGGCTTTTTGGACAAAGAAAAGGCATTCTGAAGGATTCTAGGCAGGGGCCCTGGACCATGCTAGCCTCCTAGCAGAGGTTGGGTGTGGTGGGGTTCCAGAAGTGGATCCTCTCTTGGGACTGGACTGACAGCAGCCCAGGTCTGAGGAGGTAAACCTGGGCACTACAAAGGTCTGCTGTCTGCCCACAGGCCTTACTACTCTGTTTACAGTGACCTACACCAGACCTGTCCCCAAGAAGGGACTGGAGTATCTAGGGGGCCATTCTCTTGGTCAGTAGTTACTGATGTGATCATTTGATTTTTTTTCTATGAACATCTAACCTGGCTTTTCCATTTCAATTCCTGTGGTTTATGCCAATAAAGTTTGCCATTATTTAAAACAAAAACAAATTACTCATACATCCATATACATATGTGCACGCACACATGTACATACAAGCATACACAAACATATGAACAAAGGAAAAAAGTCATGAGATCAATCTGTGCAAAGAAAGTCACATTATTGTCTTATACTCAATGAGAAAAGGTCATTTCCAGAGTCTGTCTCCTGAGTATTGTAATCAAAGCTGCACCTTTAAAACACAATGAAAGATGAAGCACTGCCCTTGGGCAAGAGTGCCCTAGACTTTATGCTTCCCAGTGAAACACAGAATACTGTAAAGCCAGTCATCCACCCACCAGTCATCTGCTGTTTCCAGAGCAGGAGAGGGGCATAGACCAAATATTGTACTAGGTTAACCAGAGTACTTACCAGAAGCTACACACTGAAAAGCTTCATATTTTGCCTTTGGTCTTTTCAAGGCAGAGCCTGCCCACAGTCAGAGCCAGCCTGGTAGACTTGGCTGGCCTTGAACTCAAAACTATCCACTTGGATTAAAGGCCTGGGCCACCAAGCCAGGCTCTACGAGCCTGGAATTTAAAAGATCTTGGTGGAAGTTTAGCAGACAAGAGGAACCTTCAGCAGAATTAAGCATGATGTCACACTATTTAACAGAATTTACAGAAAAAATTTTTACGGAGGACTTTTTAAAAGTACATTTAGAATGTGGCTGGCTTTTCACAAGCTTCCATGCAAGCCAATGTAGGTAGATTAATTCCTGGGTGGTTGCCTATACAACCCAAGCCTGTCTATGCAAAAGTGCAAATGAGCACCTCTGTGGAAGGATTGCAGCAAAAAAGGGCATGAACTTGCAGCAAAAAAGGGCATGAACTTGCTTGCTCCATGGGCAAGCCCGACCATCCAGCCTCTGTGACCTTCACCACCTGAACTGTGGCCAGAAGGTGGAAGCTGGGGTTTCTCTTAGGGGCCAAAGCCCAGGCTGCAGGGCAGCATATGAGCCCATCTCAAGACCTCTAGATGGGAAGTGCATGGGAGAGGAAGCTCTCCTCTCACAATTTCTCTGAATATCCATCAATAGTCCATGCCTTCACTGATTTTGAGGTGCTATGAGGGGAGGATAAAGGTGCTGGGGTTGCCACGAGCTTGGGCACCCTGTCTGGAGTTATTTCTGAGGCCTTTTGGCAGGCCGAGGGGGGAAGCAACCATTCAGGGCTGAGAGTACCCCCAGAGGAGGCCCGATATGTCCAGCACCCTTGGAGGTGGAACTTCTGAGGCCTTTTTTGGAGGCCGAGGGGGATGCAGCATAGCATCCATGGGGTCCAGCCAGCCAGCAAGAGAGCACACCAGACCGGAAGCTCATCGAAGCAAGGACTCACTTTATTGCATCAGGCAGAGGCTTATATACACTTGGCAGGAGGGGTGGAGAAAAGAAGGTGGGAGAGGAGATACAAAGAGTGGGGAGATAGCTTTTGGCCAATAGTAACTCACCATATCAGTTGTAGGCATTTTCAGGTTGGGCTATGCTGAGTCACTGCTATGCAGAAGTAACTGGCCAGAGACAGGTCACTAAGTCAGGCTCAGGGGGTTACACTAGGATGCATTCTCTAGGGCCCACAGGGCCCAACACTTCTCTACAATCTACAACCCACTTTTGAGTTCAGTGTGGTTCCTGTCCTCAGCATCCAGTGGCTCTTTCTAGCTCCTGCACTGCTTCCAGTTGCACATCTGTTTGTCTTACACAGGGAGTTTGGCCCTCGCCCCCAAACCAGAGCTGGCCATGGTGCTAAAGGAAAACCAACACACAGATGTCCCAACACCTGTCTGCACATCATCAAGTTACCACCAAATGCTTATTGAACATTCAAAGCCTTTGGGAACATTGCAGATCTCAAGATATAACCAAGTGCTATCCTTTGTTCCTTCACAACTACTGACATTCAGCAGCCTGTGTCCTACTTTGATGCTGAGACTCAAAAGCAGAGGCCTCAGTCTTACAACATCCACATGGGCAAGAACAACCCAAGTGTGCAGGAACAAGGGACCCATGAAAAGGGTTTTGAGTCTATTACTGAACTTGCAGACATGACTCCACTGTTGGCAGATACTCACCATTCCTGCCAGTTCAACTCCCTTATGGATCTGCCCTGATTCCAAGATCCCATCCGGCCTGACAGAGCTCCTATGGGTGAAACCCAGCACCAGGACCCAGCATGTACGGTCAAAGGAGAGAACTCTGAGTGCAGTGCTAGGGACAAGAACAAGCCACCCGAGAACACAACCAAGGACACTGGTGGCTCAGATGAGAAAGCTGCATCCAGGAGGTCTAACAAAGCTAATGGCCATTGGAAAGAAAAGACCAGAAGAACTAGTGAAAGGAACATCAAGAAAACAATGGAAGAGCCTGACCATGCAAGGAGCAGAGTCAGGTCAAAAGAAAACCCAGCCATTTCCAGGATGAATAGGAAGAGAACTCCACTAGAGCTCAGCAAGGAGAGCTTCAAGAAGCCCAGAACACACCTGGGCATGCACATGCTGGAGTCAGTGCAGGTCTTCCATGCACTGGAGAAGAAGAATGACAGAAAAACCAGGCACTCTGCATCCCAGGCTATGCAAATCTTGGGCAGCACCATGGAGCTGAGGCCATGCTCATCCAGCACATCACAGCTGGATATCCTACAGGAGGGAAAAGATCCTGAGAAAATCCAAGGCACAGCCCAGAACCCAGAGAGCACTGCTGAAAAGGAGAGTCCAACTTCATCGCAGGACCAGCTGCCCCCACCAGGGAAGGTCAATTTAGTGCCTCTGCCTTTCCTATCACTGGACATGCCAAATGTACGACCTGTTGCTCAGAGGATACACTTCCTGTCTTCGGGCAGGCCCACAGCAGCTTACCCTGGCAGGCCTATCTCCAAATCATGTCAGCCTCACACAGTTAATACACCTCAACCAGCTTCTGTCAGCACATCTCTGATGGGTTTGGCCAAACCAACTCTGACAATTTCTGTCATTGCCAGCAGACCCACTGTGAGAAAGCCCACCCAGACCAGCCATGTCTGGCAGTTGGCTGCTTCCAGGCCTGCACCATCTTACAAGTCCAGAAGAGGCCTGTTTCTGCTGCTCTGACCAAGGACCTGTCACCTAATAAGTCTCAATCCCAGTATTTCCTGAAAGACTTCAGCTGCCAAAGACTTCCGTGGAAGAAAGTCATCATTCCTGGACCAGTAGTTTCACAGCCCATCACAAAAGCACAGAGGCCAGAGTGGGGAGCCATGAAGAGGCAGGCTCAGGGAGAGCATGAGAAGACTGCAAACTCCACTGCCTTGAGGAAAAGGCAGATTTTTCCTTCAGAGGGAAAAGGATATGGAAATTTCTCTCTGTTATGCCTGGGCAATGCATGACCTACAAAGACCCTGGGAACAAAGTGGATTTCCACATAGATCTGGAGAGACAGAAAGAGATATATGTGCACTGCATGCATATACATACAGAGGTATGTAAATATGGAGCATATATTTAAATATTAGATTAGTAGAGAAAATATAGATTAATTATATAGAAAAATAAATTTTCTATGGTCTAAAATAGTCTAAAATTTAGCACAAGAAAGTAAATTAATAACCCAATTATTTCATTGTTGAGTATTAGAGACTTTGTTGTTTTCTTCTTAAATTTTTGGTATTAAGTTAAAATTATATCTTATGTAAAACAACTCAAAAATGTTTAGATTCACAGTATCCTAGCAGATATGTAGGCAATATATATATATCGATGAAGCTGGGCGAGGTGGCGCATGCCTTTAATCCTAGCACTTGGGAGACAGAGGCAGGCAGATCTTTGTGAGTTCAAGGACAGCCTGATCTACAGTGAGGGCCAGGACAGCTGGGCCTACAGTGAGACCCTGACTTAAAAAGGCCAAAAAATATATATGAAGAAAATTTTGGATAAGAATTGTATATTTCAAATATTTGCAAAATTTAAAATATTTACTGTAGTCATGTATTTTATTTGTTGGTGATATCATTTGTTTTTCTTTTACTTTGTATATTTATAATCTAGTTTTTAAAAATCTGTATTTGTGTATTATTTAAGTAATTAATAAAATGATATACTTGCATTAAAACTTCCATCTTGACTTTGGTCTTCATTGCCAATATTCATTGTTGATGGGATTTTACATTAAAATTCTTTTAGTAACTAAACACTCCCCTCTTCAACTGGGAACTCACTTAACAACTATATGGCTTTCAGCTTTCTAGGACTTGTGAGATTTGTGTATTTCCTGAACCTCACAAGTTCTTCTCCTGCATCCAGGAAGCAATGCTTCAGTGAGGGAAAGGAAATGCCACACAATGGACAGGATGTTTTCTTGGCTCTCTTTGTCTCATATTCCCTTGAGTGTTTGAACATATTACATGTCCAGTAGACATGTGGGTTTAAGTGACTCAGACTTACCACAACCTCCCCCAGTTTGGACATGTTCATAAAAAAAACAAGAGGATTAAAACACAGTCTCAGCCAGACATGGTGGCACAAGCCTTTAATCCTAGCACTAGGGAGGCAGAGACAGGTGGATCTTTGTGAGTTCAAGGCCAGCCTGGTCTACAGAGTAAGTTCTAGGACAGCTGGAGCTACAGGGAGATCATCTCAAAAAGACCAACATAAATAAATAAATAACTCACAGTCTCTAGTCTAATACTAGTTTCAGGGCTCCCAATGAGTTAAGTTCTCTCCCAGCTGTCTCATGAATATAGTCCTATCTGGCCCAGGATACTCAGCATCATCTATCACCTACAGTTACCACCTACATCAGGAATGCTGCCGCATGACTCAGCAATACTTGTTCACAGTAAGAAGGTCAAAATGCAGTTGGTCTTGTTCCATACACTTAAATACTAACATAACTGGCTTGATTATAATACTTATGGAACACTACATATCTTTATATTGCTTTGGTGAAGGTATTTAAATAGGAAATGTCTATGAATGCTTACAGGAGCCATGAAGTAACCTATACTTAATAAACCTACTAAGGAGAGATATAACATAAAAGAAAATGAAAGAGATACTCAGGAGTTTTCCTAATTTTTTAAATTATAAACATTTGGTAGACTACATAGCAAAAGTGAAATGTCAAGATTGCTGCTCACTTTTTCACACATAAAAAATAATACAACATAACATGACTTTCTCAAACTCAAACCCGGTGCTTGACTAATGTTTTCCCTCCCTTTCATTCCACTGATCCAAATCTTGGGTCTTAGAACCAAGCAGAGCAGAGAATGCAAGAGGCCCTCAATTCCACTGAAGCTGCAGCACATGGGCAGAAGTGGCAGTAAACACCATATTGGGTTCACTACAGAAAGAGGACAGAAGGAAGCCACCCAAAGTGGCTCATGGCTCTGACTCCAGAACTTGGGAGGCTAAGAGAAGAAGATACCATGGGGACAATTCCAGCTTGGGATACCTAGAGAGTCACAGACAGCATGAACTAGAGACCTAGACCCAATAGCAAGAAAAAAGAGAGAGGAAACACCAGAAATAGCCAAGTGTGACAGTTGGCCACATACTCTTCCCTTTCTGTTTGTTTCTAATGGCAGAGTCCATTTTCAAAGAATGTCAACCCTGGCAAGATGAGCCATTCTCCTGGAAATTGAGAACAAGCAACATCCATGTAAAACCTAAGGCTGGCACCAACACAAAGCCTACAACCGAGGGCACAGAAGAGAATAGATGTCTTTATTAGTTTCTTTTCTTAGGTGTTTGAGGATTGTTGCTACTCTCTTCTGCCCTTTGAATTGCTTCAAGTATTTTATGAAGAGTTGCTTTTCCAGAAATGTATTCCATCATCTTCTTTCTGTCATGGAAGATTTTTCTCTCTCCATCAATTACAGTCGACATTTTTGCTGGATAAATTATTCTTGGTTGGCATCCATAGGAGCAAAACCAGAGGCTAGAAGTCCAAATGGATAATAAAGTGAAAGGAAGCAACATCCATCTTTCAATTATAACCTTAAATATTAATGGGCTAAATTCCCCAATCAAAAGGCATAGACTGGGAAAATGGATTAGGAAACAAAACCCATCTACATGCTGTCTACAAGAAACCCATCTCAATTTCAAGGACAGGCACCATCTTAAGGTAAAGAGATGGAAGAAAGTATTCCAAGCAAATGGTACCAAAAGAAAGCAGGTGTGCCAGGGGATATAAGCCCCCCCCAAAAAAGGTAAAGGCATCTTGCCTGTAAACTGGGATACCTGAAAGAAGAGAGGCAATAAGGCCCTGATGTTGAAGACCTGATGTTAACACGGGAAAGATGTATTGAGACCACGGATGCAAGTGTACAGATGGCCTCTAGAATACCAGAGAGTGTTATCAAAGGCCACTAAACCAATACAGCAAATACGGTTCTCCTTGAGTCAAGCAGGACTCCACCATCAGCACCAGCTACACCTCACCTGCCTGGAAATACTGGGCAGCAGAGGCAGCCATATTCCTGTATATCCCAATTCTAATTGACAATTGGCTCTCTCCTTGGAAGAATAACCCATGGCTGATGCCACAAGCTTACATCCTCTACAGGTTAGGAGATATTATAAGCCACAGTAAGACCCTGTCATATTTAACAGGAAAAAATGTAATTCATTGATTAACATACCATCCAAACATATGTGTCTATACCAGAGTAACCTACCATAAATATTGGTGCTGTTTAAATACCTACATATCTAATTGCTTGTGCTTCATGAGTTGGATCGAAAGGTTATTCCTGGACAAACTGTCAGCCCATGAAAGGAAACAGCCAGAATTGACCAGAGTCCAAGACAACAGCTCCAGAGAAAGTAGACTGTTTTGCTTCTCATCCACCTGTGCCCATTTTCAAAGCCTAGGGAACAATCTGTGGAAGAGGGGGCATGGTAGAATGTAAGGACTGTGATTGGGGTGAAAAGTACAGCAATATAGTCTGGACACACATTTGATCAACTTGATTGAACATACAAGCCCACTCCCCCCCGCTGGATGGTGGGTCTGCGGGGGTTTGGTCACAACAGCCTGAAAATTCATTTTACATGAGTGACGCTTGCACTCATAAATTATCAATTATTGCTAAAAAATGGGAAAAAAAACCCTGAAAGATGCAGGACAGTTATGGCAGAATGCATGATCTGGGATGGGGTGGGGTGGGATGGGGAGAAGGGAAAGGGAAATATGCCTGAACTGAATTGGAAAATGATGTATGAAATACACAAACTTCAATAAAAAAAAAAAGAGAACAGATCACATTCCAACATGGCACAGTCCAGCCGAAAGAAGACAAGACTGATGGAGAAGACAGTAATATCTTTGTACCACAGCATCCCTTACAAGGTGCCCACATTTAATTCACCTCCACATTTATCGTGTTACAACAGAATTCTTTGATCCTGTCCTTAGGGCCTTGAAAGCTGCTGTCAGTTTACAAAACTAATTAATGGAAATTATTTCAGAAGAGATGTACTGGGATCCATCTAGATGCATCCTTGTTTCTCTACATGAACAGTACATATAATATGCATGAAATGATATGCTCTAATGGAATGTGGTTTTACAGGCAAACCTTGAACAGTATTAATATGAACATTGTAAGAAGCATTGGAGAGCTTCTATATGTGCCTGGTGGGGTGGAAGGATGGCCTGTAATGTCAGGGTTGCTGTGCCAACTTCCACCTGTCCAAATCTCAACCAGGGCAGCTGATGGGCTTCTGGTATTCTCTGCATGCTCTCCCCTCATGTGCATGGGAGTATGGCTATCCTATAGGTCCCTGTCAAATTTGTTGACATCACTCTCCCTCCAAACCTTCCATTACTTGGTGCAGTTTGGGGGTTTCCATGGACCTGTCTGTTAAAAAATATTGGATCATTGCCATGGAACAGTGGCCAATGACTGCTGTCTGATACTGGACACATGCTGATTGGGTCACCAGCTTAGACAACACCCAACATTGATCCTTTTCACATGCACACTATAAATTATTATTAATTAATGTCAGGTAAGGAAGAAGCCTTTAAATGATGTTTTCACTACATTTTCCCATAAAAAGAGCAGAGTTTTAAGATATAGAAAAATGGAGAAAATTTTTGAAATAGATATCTGGAGACTCAATTTCACATTTGGCTTTTATATTCACTGTGTATGAATATGGGCAAGTCATTCACTGTCTCACACCATGTTTCTTCATCTATCTCAGGATGGTAACAGACAGATGGTCTCTGGGGTCTGTATGGTCAGGTCTTAAGGGGCATGTGCATAGATAATAAAAGTGGGACTTCTTGAGAGTATCTTTCAACAGAAACAGAAAAAAAAAACAAGGTAGTAAAAATCTCACATGACATCCATGAGCTCTCAGGGTAGTTGTAGGTTTCCTGGCATATGCTCCATCCAATCTCCTGTTTCAACTGGGATTTTGACTTTAATATTGTGTACTCACTGATTTGTGCAATCATTCTCCCTTCAAACCTACCACCACTTGGCAATCTTTGGCTTTCCATGGAGCTATCTTGAACACATTTGGATGACCTCAACGGACAAGTGACCAGTAATCATTGAAAGCTCTCTGATACTGGAGACAGGCACAGTTTGAGTCAGTGGCTCAGACAACACCCACATTTACGCTGCTTTGTTGTAGAATAGACCACTATTAATTCTTCCTGAACACATCAGGTAAAGAAATCAATTGTTAAATTGTGTTTTGATTAAAGCTTCCCATAGAATTAGTACATATATAAAGGTTTGAAGAAAGTTATGAACTAGAAATCTGGAGACAAAATATCATGGTTGTTTCTGATATTACCAGGGGTGTGACTTTGAACAGACCATGTACTCCCTTGCAAAGTGAGTCTTCAACCAACTCAGGAGGATAGCAGAAAAACAGGATCACAGTCCTTTGTATACTGAGAATTACCTGGGTGTACACACAATGAAACCAGCAATTTTGGAGTACTTCGTCCTAAACACACATAGGTCATGTGGCACACTGACAGTACTAAGAGACTCTGTATCAGTTGTGGCTCTCTTCCAGTAGTACTTCCATGCTCGTATTTAAAACTGACTGCTCTTCCTAATGTAGTATGTACTCCAGATGGCACCACATATTTGTAAAGCCCCCAAATGTGGGGACATACAGAAGAAAATCAGGACTTCAAGGCCAGGATCATCTAATCAGTGAATTCAAGGGTACCTGGGTCATATGAGACATTATCACAAAACATTCAGCAGCTTATGCTATATGCTGATGCTGAGAAACAATTCAGAATATTGTTTCACACAATTAGAGACTGAGAAAGAAAAGCTTAAAGTTGAGAGTAGTATTGACTTTATAGAGATCATTACTCTGGTGGCAGATATTCATCTTCCACAGTTGTTCAACTCTTAGGTCTGGACCAAACAAAGATCACACAATAGCTAAAGACTTGACCATCATCCAGATGAATCAGCTGTCAGAAGAGTCATGTGTCAGACAATTCTCCAATGATCAGGTACACATGGCTTCATGGAAGAAGTCTACCAGACATTCAAAGACCTACAACCAACATTGCTCAAACTAAGAAGATAGAAACAGTGGAAGAACTCCAAAACTCCTTCTATGAAGCCAGCCCCACTCTAATAGCAAAACCATGTAAAGACACAACAAAGGAGAAAAAGTATAGGCCCATAGTCCCTAATGAACATAGATCCAAAGATGCTTAACAAAAGACAAACCACATACAGATACACATCAAAAAGATCACCAACCATGATCAGGTAGGCTTTATTCCAGAGCTGCAGGGATGGTTCAATATTTGTAAGTTGGTAAATGGAATTAAGACAAAAATCACATGGTTGCCCAGCCCCACATGGTACAGGTGTGAACTTGCTCCTAGCCTACCACCTGTGAGTGTCTGAACCTGGCCTCCGAGTGGAGATGAGCTTCCCCAATTCACTACTGTCCCAAATTCATTAGCTCAGGAACATCTGTTGAAGTCCCACTGCCCCACAGCTAGATTCCTCTTCCCTTTGACCCAGATTCTGACATTTTTCAGCCTGCCTGGGAGAGCCTACAGCCAGTGATTATGTGTGCTGGGTTCTCACCTGCAGCTTGTGAGTGCCTGAACCTGGCCTCTGCAATGAGGAGGGCTTCCCCAGTTGCACACCCATCCCAAACTCCCTAGCTCAGGAATATTTGAAGCCCCCTCACTGTACCAGGGCTAGATTCCTCTGACCATGGACCCAGATCTAGATATTTGGAGCCCACCTGGGAGTGCCTAACATTGGGATCCACATGGTGCAGGGATCCCCTGGGTTCCAGCTTGCCATCTGTGAGCCCCTGACCTGAAAGTGGCCACCATGTGGAGGTGAGCTTCTTCAGTTGCACCACCATGCCAAACCCCCTAGCTTGGGAGCACATGAAGCCATTCCCACTGCTCCAGATCTAGACACTCCACCCTTCGAACCAAATCCACACATTTCCAGTCCATCTGGGAGAGCCTGTAGCCAGCCTCACATGGTGTGTGGGTCTCCTTGATTCCAGCCTGCTGCCAACTGTGAGTGCTTGAACCTGGCCTCCGCATAGAGCTGAGCTGCCCCAGTTGTACAGTCCCGAATCCTTTAGTCCGTGATCATCTTAAGCCCCACCAAATACAGGGCTAGACTCCTGATATTTTAGTAATGTTCTAGAAATTTTCAGACTGCCCTAGATGCTGGATAGTAGGGGGCTAAGCCCTTAGAAGGAAGCCTATAAATATTTGATTGATATTCAACTTGGTCCTCTGCAGGGGGTTGAAAGGGAACTAGTTGGTCACTCAAATACAAAATCTGAAGAGAGTACCTGTAGCCTAAACCAAATTAATACAAGACAACAAAGGAATGTAAACAATACAAAGTCTCTTTTCAACTCAACAAAAGTAGACTTGCTAGGACAAAGAATTTAAGAAAATAATCACAAACAAGATCAAACAATTCAAGGAATTTAAAGAACACACAAACAAAGAAATCAAAGAACTAAGAGGGGTGAACTTCCAATGGAATTCAAAAAAGTGATAGAACACTGGAGAAAATTCAGGCTGCAATGAAGAAGAAAGCAAGCTAGTAATGATGAGAGAACACTCAGCATCAGAAGGAATGAAGTAGAACATGGAATATCAAAACTGAGTGAGAAAGTTGAAAAATGGACTACTCAGCAAAAATTATGATTGTTTAAAAAACGGAAACAGACCCCCAGAAGGCTGTGTGAACATAAGCAGAATAAACAGACTACCAGCCACATCTGGTAGTACCCCCATCCATGGACAGGCAGATGCATGCATGCTGGGCCATCAGACCATCTTTGGACAACCAGCAGCCTGTTCTACATACCAGGAAGTCCCTACACACATATGCAGAACAGGCAGACCACCACTGGCCTGGCCCTCACCCCAGAAGGCCCTACACACACACACACACACACACACACACACACACACATGCACACACACACACACAGAGCAAGCAGACCACCAGCACACCAGCCCTAAACCCCAGAAGGTGCCGGGCATGTACTCAAAGCAAGTGGACCACCAGTGGATCACCAGTAACACAGGTCAGCCCTCACTGCAGGAAGGACCTGCTCACACACACACACTGCCCAGGGAACTGCTAGGCAAGGGATTCATGTGCTGTGGGGCTCAGTGGTTCAAACCTCCCTGACTGATACCTCTCTTGGGCCTCTGGCACAGTTCTTGACTAGCTGGGTGAAATTTAACAGGTCCTTCCAGTACAAAATAAGAAGAACCTGAAGCCAAGACCTATACACCTTTCATACATAATCAGGAGAAAAAGAAGACACCTAAAAATACAAAGCAAAGTCAGTATTGAATTCAACAAGGAAACACTAACTTCAAACCAAAATGACAAACAAAAATATCCACATGCCAAAATCACAATGAAAAACAATAACAGGGGGCCAGACATCATGGCCAAATGAACAGAAGGAGAAACGTAATAAATGTATGCTTTTAAACTCCTTATCAAGAAATTCTAATGTACTTTTAGGTTGAATATTTGAATTCATCTTGTTATTACTTCTCCTGGTCCTCTGCCTGGATCATGTAGCTAAATACTACTATCTTCACTTCACTTTCATGGGCACTAGTCAAGGATGTATTTTTCCCCTGTATTAACGTTATGCTTTTGGAGGCCTTTTAGCTAGACCCTCTGGATGGGGGATACTCTAATTGCCACATTCAACATACCTTTTCAGCATAGAAAAAATCAACATGGTTGGCATCTGATTCCATTTTGGCACCTGGGGTGACCACTTTCAAAGGGTAACATGACTAAACACGAGCTAGAAATTGACTAGGTAATTTAGGGATGAGACCGTTGGATTAACCAGTCACTTTGTTTTGTAATTTTCATTTTGTACTAGTTTTTTTGTGACAGAAATCTTTTAAGTTAAAAAAAAAAAAACAAATAACATAGGGTGAGACAGAGGGCCAGAGGCCCATGCACAGTTCACTGTTGCTGCTGACACACAGGCTTAGAAGCCTGCAAGGCTCCTTGTGGGTGAGAGAGAGACCCAGAGGACCACTGGCTCTATGCAAATGAGAAAGTAGCTACTGATTAGCTTGACAAGAAATAGCTGATCTCTCCAGTTCAAAATCAGAAGCAAAACCCTGATGCCTAGGCTAGCCAGCATTTTATACCTAAGAAAATGAGGGGGCTTCAGCCATTCCAGCCACAGCACATGTGGGTAAGAGCCACATGCGTATGTGCATAGAAGCAGGCAATTCAGCCAGGATGATTAGAGGCTGGGCACTTCAGCCAGATTATTCACAGGGCATGAGCAGTTGTGCAGGCAGAGTTACACAGGCAGCCAGAACACAGGTGGGCCTGTAGCCTCACAGGGACTCAGGTGCATAGAGGTTAGAGACTTTGGCCAGGCCATCTGGAGCACAAGGCTATGCAAGCAACTCCACACTCCCCACAACCTCCACAACTGCAATTGCAGAGTGAATGTCCAAGTGGGACTACAGTAGTGATTCTAGGGCACAAGGCCATAAAGGAAACTGCAAATGTCACACAATTCCTGTTCCACAACACCAAGCCCCACAAACAACCTAAATGAACTGGCTGGCAGGAAGTGGAGGGAGCACAGAGCTCAGCAGGATACTGAGCCAGTGGTTACCTACCCAGTTTTTGGAGAACTTGCAGAACAGAAGGGGAAGTGTGAACTAGACCTTCCAATATATAACCAAACGTGAAAGTGTGAAACCTAGACAAGTTGACACTCCATAAATAAGGATAAAACAATGAAGGCATCTAAAGAAAGCAAGGAAAGTCAAGTTTTCATCACAGTGAAGAAACAAGGGATACCTTCTCTGCCAGTTCCACTCCCTTATGGATCCCATCCTGCCTGACAGAGCTCATAGGGGCAAAATCCAGAGCGATGTGCCATATGCAGTCGAAGGAAAGACCTCTGAATGCAGTCCTAAGGCCAAGAAAAAAAATGCTAAAGCTTCACAAACAGGGATACTGGTGGTATAACTCAGAAACCTGCATACAACAGGTCTAACGAAGATAATGAGCATGGGGAAAAAAAGACCAGAAGAGTTAGTGAAAAAAGATGAAGAATAGAATGCAAGAATGTAAGCAGGCAAGGACCAGAGTCAGGTAAGGAGAGAAGCCAGCCATTTCCAGGATAAAGAGGAAGAGGATTCCACCAGAGTTGAGCGGGAGAGTTTAAGAAGCCCAGAACACACCTGGGCATGCACATGCTGGAGTCAGTGCAGGCCGTCCATGCACTGCAGAAGAATGACAGAAAAACCAGGCACTCTGCATCCCAGGCTGTGCAAATCTTGGGCAGCACCACAGACCTGAGGCCATGTCCAGCCAGCACATCACAGCTGGATATGCCACATGAGGGAAAAGGTCCTGAGAAAACCCAAGGCACAGCCCAGAACCCAGAGAGCACTGCTGAAAAGGAGAGTCCATTTTCATCCCAGGACCAGCAGCCCCCACCAGGCAAGGTCAAGTTAGTGTCTCTGCCATTCCCATTACTGGATGCAACACAAGTATGACCTGTTGCTCAGAGGACACTGTTCCTGTCTTCGGGAAGGCCCACAGCAGCTTACCCTCGCAGGCCTCTCTACAACTCAAGTCAGCCTCACACAGTCAAACCACCTCAACCTGCTTCTGCCAGCACATCTCTGATGGGTTCTGCCAAACAGGCTCTGACTAGTTCTGTCAGTGCCAGCAAACCCAGGGTGAGAAAGCCCACCCAGACCAGCCCTGTCCTGCAGCTGGCTGCTTCCATAGAAGAAAGTCAACATTACTGGACCAGTGGTTTCACATCCCATCACAAAAGCCCAGAACCCAGATTGGGAAATGGCAGTTATTCCTACGAGGGGAAAGGATACAAAACTTTCTCTCTATTATGGCTGGGTAATGTAAGAGCTACCAAGACCCTGGGAAGAAAGTGGATTTCCACATAGATATGGAGGGATATAGAGAGATGCATGTACATTGTATTCACACACACAGAGAAATATGTAAATATGTATATAAGTAGATAAAATGTACATTAACTATATAGGAAAATAAAATTTCGATAGTCATATTTTCNAGCAGGCAATTCAGCCAGGATGATTAGAGGCTGGGCACTTCAGCCAGATTATTCACAGGGCATGAGCAGTTGTGCAGGCAGAGTTACACAGGCAGCCAGAACACAGGTGGGCCTGTAGCCTCACAGGGACTCAGGTGCATAGAGGTTAGAGACTTTGGCCAGGCCATCTGGAGCACAAGGCTATGCAAGCAACTCCACACTCCCCACAACCTCCACAACTGCAATTGCAGAGTGAATGTCCAAGTGGGACTACAGTAGTGATTCTAGGGCACAAGGCCATAAAGGAAACTGCAAATGTCACACAATTCCTGTTCCACAACACCAAGCCCCACAAACAACCTAAATGAACTGGCTGGCAGGAAGTGGAGGGAGCACAGAGCTCAGCAGGATACTGAGCCAGTGGTTACCTACCCAGTTTTTGGGGAACTTGCAGAACAGAAGAGGAAGTGTGAACTAGACCTTCCAATATATAACCAAACGTGAAAGTGTGAAACCTAGACAAGTTGACACTCCATAAATAAGGATAAAACAATGAAGGCATCTAAAGGAAGCAAGGAAAGTCAAGTTTTCAACACAGTGAAGAAACATTTGAGATTAACATCAGAATACAAATAAAGAAAAACACATACAATGCCAAAAACACAAAAAAAGAATGTAGGAAAAGCACAGAATAATTCCACACCAAACCCTACCAACCCTATAGAAGAGTACTACAATAAGTTCTCCCTAGAGGTAACCCAGGACACAGATCTTTGAAGAACAATTGTAGACGTACTCAAAGAAATCAAAGAATATAAAGAGCAAATCAGAGAACTAAGGGGAGAGAATGAAAAACTCAGGAAGGACCCAGAGGGAGAGAATGACAAACTCTGGAAGGAAGTGGAAACACTGAAAACATCCCAGGCTGAAATGAAAAAGGAAATCAGCCAAGCAAGGAGCTACAGGAAGAGATTGAGAAGCTCCAAAATGAAGTGGAAATACTAAAGGAATCACAGGATGAAATGAACAAGGAAATCCAACACTCATCCAATCAAGAGGAAAGGATAGGAAAAACCCTCAGAAGGAGAACGGAGGAAGCACAAAAAAGAATATCAGACCTGGAAGACAACACAGAAAAACTAGAATGCTCAAATAAAGATAATGAAATTTTTTTTAAATACAAGAAGGTAACAAACATGAAATGTGGGGCACTATGAAAAGACTAAACCTCCACATCATAGGGATAGAGGAAGGAGAATGCCAAGAGAATGATTTTGATCAAATCCTCAACAGAATAACAGATGAAAGTTTCCCTAAACTGAAAAAAAAAAGGCAAACCCTTGCAAATAGAAGAAGCACATAGAACACCAAATACACAAGATCAGAAAAGAAACTCTATACAACATATCATAGGTAAAACACTAGACGGGCATCTAAACAAAATTCTGAAAGCCACTAGAGAAAAACAAGTTACCTATAAGGGGAAACATATGAAAATTACAGTGGACTTTTCAGCACAAACTATGAAAGCAAGAACGTGAATCAAAGTACTTCCAGTGCTAAACGACTGTAGATGGCAAGCCAGGTTACTATACCCAGCAAAAATGTTGATTATAATTGGAGAAAGAAAAATCTTCCATGATACAAGCAAGATGATGGAATATATGTCAATAAAACCAACCCGTCAGAGAATACTTGAAGCAATTCAAAGGACAGAGAGGAAAAACTATCCCCAGGCACATAGAAAGAGAAATTAATAAAAGCACAACTGGAGAAGTAGAAAACTAGATCAAAAATGCAAATGGATAATCAGGTGAAAGGAAACAATACACACCTCTCAATTATAACTTTAAATATGAATGGACTAAACTCCCCAATCAAAAGACATAGACTGGAAGAATAGATTAGGAAACAGAATCCATCTATATGTTGTCTACAAGAAACTGAAGGACATCTCATGCTCAAGGATAGGCACCAAATTAAGGTAAAATGATGGAAAAAAATATTCACAGCAAATGGTACCGAAAAGCAGGAAAGAGTTGCTATTTTAATATCACACAAAATAGATTTCAAAGTAAAAGTAATCAGAAGAGACAAAGAGGGCCATTACATCCATATCAAAGGGAAAATTAAACAAGTTTAAACATGAAGACTTCACAATCATGAATATATATGCACCAAACTCTGGTGCACCGAACTTTACAAGCACAATTCTCCAGGACGTCAAGGCACAGATTAACCCCAGAACATTCATAGTAGTAGACTTCAATACCCTACTGAGCCCTTTGGACAGGTCAACTGGACAAAGAATACACAGAGAGACATATGAGCTGAACAATATGATATACCAAATGGACCTCACAGACATCTACCAAATATTCCACCCAATGCCATAGAATACATTTTCTACTCAGCACCCCACGGAACATTCTGAAAACTGACCACATACTGGGACACAGAAAAAGCCTCGCCAAATACAAGTTTGAAATAATTCCATGCATTCTATCAGACCACAGTGCAATAAAGCTCAATATCAACACCAGGATAATCCTGACTATCTACAAGAGCACATGGACACTAAACAACACACTCCTGAATAAAGAATGGGTCAAGGAAGAAATAAAGAAATAAAACAATTCCTGGAAATAAACAAAAGTGAGAATACAACACAAAACCTGTGGGATACTTTAAAAGCAGTCCTATGAGGGATGTTTAGAATGTTGGGTGCCTACATTAAAAAACCAGAAAGAGCACAAATAAATGATCTAACACTATATCTAAAAGCACTTGATATACAACAACAAATAAACCCTAAATGAAACACACTGGAAGAAATAACCAAAATCAGAGCAGAGATAAATGAAATAGAAACAAAGAAAACAATACAAAAATCAATGAATCCAAAAGTTGGTTCTTTAAAAGAATAAAAAAGATAGACAGACATCTAGGTCAGTGAACCAAAAGAAAGAAAGAGCAACTCCAAATAAATAGAATTTGTCATGAAAGGGGGAAATATCACAACAGAAAACAAAAAATCCAGGCAATTCTATGGTAATGCTTCAAAGACTATACTCTACAAAATTTTAAAACCCAAGAGAAATGGATGAATATCTGAAATCCCGGGAATCACCAAAGCTAAACCAAGAAGAGATTGATAGTTTAAACAGACACATAATATATGAAGAAATTGAAAATACAATAAGAAACGTCCCAACTAAAAAAAGCCCAGCCCTAGTTGGTTTCACAGCAGAAGTCGATAAAATATTTAAAGAGGAATTAGAACCAGTATTACTCAAACTGTTCAGAAGGATAGAAGCAGAGGGAAATCTCGCGGATTCCTTCTATGAAGACAGCATCACTGTAATATCAAAACCAGAGAAAAATACAACTAAAAAAGAGAACTATTGACCAATCTCATTAATGAACAGACAGGCAAAAATTCTCAAATCAAAATACTCGCAATACATACAGACCCACATCATGACCAAGTTTGATTTATACCAGAGTTGCAGGGATGGTTCAACATATGAAAATCAATAAATATCATAAAACACATAAATGGATTGAAAGACAAATACCACATGATCATTTCAATTGATGCAGAAAAAGCCTTCAACAAAATCCAGCATCCCTTCATGCTTAGAGTCCTAGAGGAAGTTGGACTAGAGGGAACATCCTCAATGTAATCAAAACCATATACAAAAAAACCCACAGCCAGCATCATCCTAAAAGGAGAAAAGTTAGAAGCATTCCCCTTAAAGGCAGGAACCAGGCAAGGCTGCCCCCTATCGACAGTCCTCTGTAACATAGTACTTGAAACACTTGCTAGTGCAATAATGGCAAGAAAATTAAAGGAGTACTAATTGGAAAAGAGGAACTCAAGCTGTCCCCTTTTGCAGATGATGTGATAGTTTACCTAAGGGATGCTAAAAACTCCACCAGAAAACTCCTAGAAACTATTAAGAGATTCAGTAAAGTGGAGGGATACAAAATTAACTGAGAAAAATCAGTAGCCTTTCTTTGGTACAACCAACAACAAGCCACTGAAGAAGGAATACAAGGAGAACTTCCCACTCACAATAGTCTCAAACACAATAAAATACTGAGGAACAAACCTAACCAAAGACACCAAAGATCTCTACAATGAAAACTTTCAACCCCTGAAGAAGGAAAGACCTCCCATGTTCATGAGAAAAATTAATATAGTAAAAATGTCCATTCTACCCAAATCAATATACAGATTCTATGTAATCCCCATTAAAATCCCCAAGAGTTTCCTCACAGGCTTGGAAAACAGTTCTCAATTTCATATGGGAACACAAAATACCCTGAATAGCCAAAGCAACCCTGACTGAAAAGAGAAATACACGGGGATATCTGTACCAGATTTCAAACTACACTACAAGGCTATAGTCATAAAAACAGCCTGGTACTGGCACAAAAAGAGAACTATAGACCAATGAACCAAAACTGAAGATCCAAACTTGAACACATACAATTTCTGCCACCCCATATTTGACAAAGGGGTCAAGAATTGTCAATGGAGGAAATACAGCATCTTCAGCAAATGGTGTTGGCAAAACTGGATCACCACTTTCTGAAGAATAAACTCAAACCCCTACGTCTCGCCCCATACAATAATCAACTCCAAACAGATCAAAGACCTCAACGTGAAACAGCTTAAACAGACCCATTACATATAAGGAAATGGAAACAGTAATACAAAACCTCTCAAATGAAAAAAGCCCAGGCCCAGAAAGACTTACCACAGAAAGCTACCAGACTTTTAAAGAGGACCTACAACCACAATTATTCAAAGTATTCAAAAGGGTATAAACAGAAATAAATATCAAAATTTCCTTCTATGAAGCCAGCATCACTCTAATACCAAAATCATGCAAAGACACAACCAAAAAAGAAAACTATAGACCAGTGTATTTAATGAATGTACATGCAAAAATTCTCAACAAATTTTAGTAAACCGTATGCAAGCACACATCAAAAAGTCTATCCACCATGATCAAGTCAAATTTATTCCAGAGATAAAGGGATGGTTCAACATACATGAATCAATAAATGCTATAAATCATATAAATTCTCTGAAAAACAAAAACTACATGGTCATCTCAATTGATGCAGAAAAGGCCTTTGATAAAATTCAGCACACATTTATGTTTAAAGTACTAGAGATAATTGGACTGAAGGGAACATACCTCAACATAATCCACAATGAACCTTGTTCTAAATGGGGAAAAACTAAAAGAATTCCCCCCTTAAAGTCGGGAACCTGGAAAGGCTCCCCCAAAATCTCCCCACCTTTTTAATATAGTGCTTGAAACTCTTGCTAGAGCAATAAGACAACAGAATGAATTTAAAGGAGTACTAATTGGAAAAGAGGAGGCCAAACTATTCCTTTTTTGCAGGTGACATATTATACCTAAGGGAAGCCAAAATTTCCATGAGAAAACTCCTACAAACAATTTTTTAAAAGTGGAATGTTACAAAATTCATCTACAAAAATCAGTAGCCTTTCTAAATGCCAATACCAAGCCATTTGAGAAGGAATACATAGAAATCATAACATTCAGAGTAGCCCCAGGAAAAAAAGATTCAGAAGACACCTGACCAATGACATTCAAGATTTCAACGATGAAAATTTTAAATCTCTGAAGAAGGAGATTGAGGAAAACACCAGAAGAATTAATATGGTGAAAATGACCATCCTACCCAAAGTAATATATAGAGCCAATGCAATCCCAATCAAAATGCATATGACTTTCTTCACATAATTGAAAAAAATCCTAAAATACCTATGGAAGAACAAAACAAAACAGATAGCTAAAACAACCCTGGGCAAAAAGAGTAATGCATGGGGGATTAATATACCGAATTACAAACTCTATTACAGAGCTATACTCATAGAAAGAGCATGATACCAGCACTAAATAGACCTACAGATCAATGGAACAAAACTGAAGACCCAAACTTGAGTACATGCAATTTCAACCACCTGATATTTGACAAAGGGTCATTCAATGTAGAACATTGAATGTAGAAGAATGACACAACCCCTACTTTCATCTTGTACAAAAGTCAACTCTAAATGGAAGAAAGGCCTCAAAAAATACCTGAAATTCTTAAAATGTTACAAGAAAACATTGACAGTAATCTACAAGATATTGATGTAGGAAAAGACTTTCTTAATCAGACAGCAGTTGCACAAAAAAATAAGGTCAACAATCAACAAATGGGGCCCCATTAAGCTAGAAATCTACTCAGCAAAAGAAATGAAGTGAAAAGAAAGCCCATATCTATACATTTAGAAAATTTAGTAGCACTAATATTACTGCTTGTGTACCTCTGCCTTATGTAATTCTTATAGGAACTTTCAGTTTTTCATCTACTACTTCCTGTACTGAGTGTAGATTATTTTCCTGTATTAATACTTCTGTTAGTTTAAATGATAATGAATCTTTAATGATTTTGCAACAGAAAACTCACATTTTGATGCATATAAATCATGGTAGGCCTTGGGCTCATGATGCCTTAGATCCTGTAATTTTGGAATCTCTTAAGAAGATTTTAAAGCGTGTTAAGCTTATGATAGGAATTGTTGTTTCTGTAATTTTGAGCCTTATTGCAGTTACTACAACTGCTGCTGTATCTGGTATTGCTTTACATACTATTATTCAAACTAAGCATTTTGTAGAACAATGGCATGAAGATTCTTATACTATGTGGTCCCATCAAGTTGAAATTGACTCCCATTTACAAACTGAAATAGATGTGTTAAAACAAATAGTATGGTGATTAGGAAAAAAATGTTGTTGCAGAAACAATTGCATCTTAGATGTGATTGGAACTCAACTATTTTATGTAATACAGAATAGCTATACAATGAAACTGTAATAGAATGGAAAGAGTTTCAAGCTTATTTACATGGTAATGCATCAATGAAGGCAAAAGTTATAAAAGAAAAGAGAAATTGAGGATACTTTTGATAAAAATATGTTTAATGAGGATGCTGCTACTGTTGCACAAATATTTGCTGATAAACTTACAGGATTAGATCCAAAAGGAATGTTACAAAGTATAACTCATATTGCTGGAGGAATGTTTGGAGTTCTAGCCATTGTAATTAGTCTATTTGGATTGTTTTATCTTTGTTGTATTAAGCCAAATCAAGAAAATTTAAATTTAATCTGGATGAAACTTCTTATTTTGAAAACTAATAAGGGAAAAACTTGTGGAAACTCAGACATGGCTTGAGTGAGGCGTGGCAGAGGACACACCTCCTGCACTGTTTTTCTGTATTTACCTACAGGATGTTCTTATGGGAGCTGGCTCTTGGGCAGGTTTTTTCACCTGACAGGCCCAGGAGCTAAGTACCTATCACTGATTTTGAAACAAATAATCAACTATGGACTGGATCATTCACGGATTTAAAACAATACTAATCAACTATGGACTGGATTATACTGAAATTGGAAAAATTATGGACCATGCTGGGATTGACAAGTCCATTGTTTTAACTCCTGTGTGTGCTATGCTAGACTATAATGAGCTATACTGTGGAAGTGGCCAGTGCACAAGTTGCTCTTACAGATTAGCCTTTTGCTTAAAAAAAAATAAAGAAAATGCTAAAAAATGATTCACTCAACTATATGGCCGGTAGTCAAAGACGGGTAAGTCCACATCCTGGACTGAGCAACCTAAGACAGGACCCTAACACTTGGAGTCAGGACTCCAATGATGGGTAAGACAGTCCTGAGATGTAGAGACACCAAAGACAGGCACAGTCTTATCTTGAGTGTATGGTCTATCTTGAGTGCGTGGTAGCTCCAAGACTCATTCACCTGCATAAAACAAAAAGGGGGAATGGTACCCTATCAAAGGGTACCCACGTAACATTCTTAATCATACACTCTTAATTTAAAATTTTTTTAACCTTGGACCATGATGGACGGCTGCAGAAAGATTTTGGAAGTCCACAACAAAAGAACATTATGCCTCAGTCATGTGGAAAGATCCTCTTACTAACAAATGGAATGGACCTGATCCAGTCCTTATCTGGGGATGAGGATCAGTATGTATCTACTCCAAAGAAGATGATTCAGCCAGATGGCTGCCTGAAAGATCAATAAAACAAACTAACCAATCATCCAGGAATGACTCCAATTCCTGAGATAAATCTAACCCTTTTATCCACAGGAAATACAAGATGTTGCATTTTCTGATCGTGAGCCTCCTATTCAGCATTTACACATCTTGGAAGTTCCCAACCTGCAATATCCATGAGCCTTGGAATATAACCTGGCAAATCATTGCACCACACTCTCAGTCTGTGGTGACCCAAGTCAGCGGAACTCACCCTTGAGATACCTGGTGGCCTTCACTGAAAATAGATGTATGTTACCTGCTCTCACAGGATCCTGAATCCAGCAAGTTTATTAAGGACAAGGACCCCCCCCACATGGCCAACCCGGATGCCATACAAATTTGGCAATAGACGTGTTAAAAAAGACTGGTTTTTATGGCTGCCCTGCTGTTAACAGCTGGTGGAGAGGACGTGGGGGACACAGTAATTATTATTGTGCTTACTGGGGTTGTGATGCCTCTGCTGAGGGGTGGGTACCTTCCTCTAACTATCTTCATTAGCTGAGGTTGTCCTACAAAATCTCAGAGGCCTAGATCTGTTACTATTGCAGCAGGGAGGTTTGTGTGCTGCCCTAGAAGAAGAGTGTTGCTTCTATGCTGATCATTCTGGCATGGTTAAAGATTCCTTACAAAAAGTAAGAAGATTTACAACATAGAAAGTTACAAAGGGAAAAAGAACAATGCTGGTTCAGCAATTGGTTTAATACAACCCATGGTTGAACACTCTTTTGCCTACCATTCTTGGTCCTTTACTTGGGCTACTCCTCGTGATATCTCTGGGTCTAATGCTACTTAGTAAATTGATGGCATTGATCTGATCCCAAATCAAGGCCATTCAAGCCAAACTTCTCCAGGTCCATTACCAACAATTGCTTATGTAGGATTTTTCCTCTTCTTATGCTGAGACCCGTAACTATGATGATATGGCTTGCTAAGTTGCTTTGCCAAAGATGGGTAATGGAATCATAGCCCCAGGCTAGCCTACCCTATCAATCTAAGACACGGGGATGATGCTGGAGGTCGCCTACCCAATGACGGTTAAGGAGGGTGTCTGAGCAGATTCAAACTTAAGACAGGCACAACTTCTTTTCTTATGTAATAACAAAAAAGGGGGACCTGTGGGGCTCTCGACCTAGTTTAGCCATCTAGTAATTTTCCACTAGCAGCTTCCCAGCACTGAAATAATCATGAGGAGGTTGCAGTCCATTGTGTAACTTATCACAGGAGGTGTTGCAAATGTTCACCTTAAGTAAAGATCTGTATCTGCACATTCTTTCTAATATGTAAGTACTGAGGTGCCTGTGGTTTTAGCAATGCTTTCGCATTCCCTACTCTTTATATTCTACTTGTGTTCCTGCAATAAACGAGACTTGATCAGAACCTGTCTTGTCTCCATTCCTTGCATCTCTTGCCCTTTCCCCTAACTCCTTCTCTTCCAGGACCTTGATGACTGACCCATGGGATGGGTCACAGAGACTAAACAACACACTCTTGAATAATCAATGGGTCAAGGAAGAGATAAAGAAAGAAATAAAAGCATTCCTCGAACTGAATGACAATACAATACAACAAAACATATGGGATACCTTAAAAGCAGTCCTAAGAGGAAAGTTTACAGCCCTGGGTGCCTACATTAGAAAAACAGAAAGAGCACAAGTGAATGATCTAACACTTGCAGCTAAAATGCACTTTGTAGAGGCAACAAAACCGATGAACCCCTAAACAAAACAGGGACAGGAAGAATAAAAATCAGAGGACGAAATTCAATTAAAAAGAACACAATACACGAAGGGTCCGCTGTCTATGGCAATCTGAGGCTTTTCTTCCTTTCGTTGTTCAGACGGGTCAACCTTCAGTTGCCACTTTTTTGGTACATCCTACTCAATGCAAAGCTTGTTGTTGTATCTTTCTTCTCAGCTGTTAAGTTGGTGACATTTGTCCTGTTGGAACATAAAAATCTTTCCCATAGTTAGTTTTAAGATTTGAATTGCAAGGTTCTTGACTAGAAGGTTTCATGTCTGTATGCTACCACCCCCCCCTTTTTTTTAACCCATGAGTCTCCAGAAGACAGTTGTATTATTCATAACTATATGGTGGAATCAAGGCACGGATTTCATCAATTCACCCATGCTGTTTGTTTTGGGTGACTATATATGATTAACTTGGGAAGCCAACTTAATTTTTGCTTTAAATCATCTTAAAGAGAATGATACAAGGTGGTATTGTACAACAACATGAGACAATTATAGAGAAACATTTGTATGTGCCCATCCCAAAGTTATTGCTCTAGATATTTTATGTAAAACAAACTGTGGACAAACATGCCAAATTCTTCTACATTTAAACTTCAGATGCATTTACCGTTGTTTTTTTTATCAGAGTCTGTTCAACAAAACAATGTTTGTTAATATACACATATTTACTTTTACTAAAGTAAATAAGTCCTAAGTCCTAAAACACCATGTCTCCTGTAGACAGAGTCTGGGAAACTGGATACTGCTGAACTCACATCAATTAATTATGTATTAATCGAATATACGCCCGGGTCCCTCTCCCCCCCATCCCCTTCCCAATTCCCATTTTCAGTCCATTTTTGATGCAGTCTTCTGGTGTTGTTCTTTGACTATGCATCACTCTCCATGAGAATTATTTATATTTGGTGTTGGTACTAGATCCCACATATGAGGGAACACCATTGTTGTCGTTTGTTTTTCTGGGACTGTGTAATTCACTTAGCATAATGGCTTCCAGTCCATCCATTTACTGCAAAGTTTCATTGATGTTGTCTCCCTTTACTGCTGCATAGAACTCCATTGTACATGTACCCCATTTTCTTATCCACTCGTCAGTTGAAGGCACCTGGGGCTGGTTCAAGCTTTTTGCTATTTTGATAACAGAGAGCTGCAATAAAAATAGTGTGCATGTATCTTTGCAGTAAGTTGTGTTTTGTGGGTATATACCCAGGAGTGTATGGCAGGGTCACAAACGGAAGGGCTCATTTTGAGTCTTTATAGGGGTCTCCACACTGTTTTCCATAGTGGCTTGTACTAGTTTACATTCCCACCAGCAATGGATGAGTGTTCCACTTCCCCGCCACCTCTACCCAGGATTTGGTAACATTCGTGTTCCTTGATCCTAGCCCGTCTTACTGGAAGAGTACGTTGATGATTCAAAGTGGTTTTAATTTGGCATTTCCTTAATTATCGAGATGTTGCACAGTTCTTAAGCTTGTTTCTCAGCCATCTCTAATTCCCTCCTCTGTGAATCTCTATTCAGATCTTTGCTCATCTTTGAGTGATTCATTTGTTTTTTTCTCTCTTTGTTTTTGAAGAAAACCAGTAAAAATGCTCTTCTTTAATTGACTAATAGACATAAGGAACTGTGAAAAAGGATTATTAACTCTGTTTAGACAATATAATACTAAAGTCCTGGGCTATGCACTTAGGCAAAGTTTATTAATGCAGGAGCTCTGACATCAGAATGGATTGTTCTACCAGGGATGTTGGCAGGGGATCAAGGCCCACAAAAGGTTAAGGGCTCCTTGCCTCTAAGTTCGGATACCTGCAGGAGGAGAGCGAATGATAGAACCCTGCTGCCGAAGACCTGACGTTAACATGGGAGGATTGTATTGAGACAGCACATGCAAGGGTACAGATGGCCTCTTGAATGCCAGAGCGCAGAGGAGTGCTCCCAAAGGCCACTTAAACAATAAAGCAAATTAGGGGTCTCCCTGAAGCAAGCAAGACTCCACCATCAGCACCAGCTACACTTCAACCTGTCCTGTGAAATATGTGCAGCAGAGGACAAGCCATGTGCCTGGATATCCCAAATCTAATTGGATGTGGGCTCTTTCCTTGGAGGAAAAACCCATGCTGATGCCACAGCCTACATCCCTACAGTTTAGGAGATGTCATAAGCCATTCGTAAGACTGTTATATTCTCGGGGGTAAAAAATTTAATTCATGAATTAACATATTATCCAAACATATGTGTCTCTGCCAAAGTAACCTACCATAACTATTAGTGCTGCTTCTATAAAATACCTTATATCTAATTTTGTTGTGCACTTAGTAGGATCTAAAGGTTATTCCTTGACAAATGGTCAGCCCATGACAGGAAACAACCAGAATTGACAAAAGTCCAAGACAACAGCTCTAAAGAGAGAGCGGACGGTTTTGCTTTTCATCCACCTGTGCCTCTTTTTCTAAGCCTAGGGAACAATCTGCGGAAGCGGGGCGTGGTAGAATGTAAAAGCTGCGTTTGGGGTGAACGTGATTGATGATGTTGATGATGAAAACCTACAGCGATGTAGTCTGGACAATCATTTAATCAACTTGGATTGAACAACACCTGTCGACTTCCATGGACGGGGGATGTTGGGGGTTGGGCACAAAGTCTATAGATTGGTTTTGCACGAAGGCTGCTTGTACTCATGGATTTCACTTATAGCTAAAAAATGAAAAAAATAACCTGAAAAGATGCAGGACAGTTATGGCAGAATACCTTGATCTGGGAGGGGTGGGGTGGCGGGGGCGGAAGGGAAAGGGAACATATGCCCTGATCTGAATTGGAAAACTGATGTATAAAATGCACAACCCATCAATAAAAATTAAAAAAAATAAGAAACAAATCAAACAAAAAAAATCAATGCATCCAACAGTTGGTTCTTTAAAAAATAAAGAAGAGAGACAGACCTCTAGCACAGTTAAAAACGAACAGAAGGAAAAATTCCAAATCAATGCAATCAGTGATGAAAAGGGAAATATCAAACAGAAAGAAAAGATCAAAAATCCATAGTGGAATACTTCAAAAGAGAACTAAACTCACGAAGTCTGAAAACCAAGAAGAAAAATGAGTGAATTCTGAATATCTGCGAAATCACAAAGCTCAACCCAAGAAGAGAGAACAACTTAACAGACCCCATAATGCATGAAGAAACTGTAGATTAACTAAGAAACACTCCCAACTAAAAAAACAGCCAGGCCAGAAGGTTTCACGTTAGAAATTACTATAAAACATTTCAAAAATACTACAACCATTATTACTTGAAATGATTAGAAGGATTACAACAGAGGGATAATCTCCCAATTCCTTCTATGAAGCCAGAATCTCTTCTATTCCAAAACCAGGCAAAAGATACACATAAAAAGAATTATCAGCACCCATCTCCCTAATGGAACACAGATGCCAAATTCTAAACAGGAATACTGAAAATCGCCACTCACACATCCAATATACAATCAATCTCATCTGACCAATTTGGATTCATACCAGAGTGTCAGGAATGTTCAACATATGGAATTAAACATAAACACATTAAACGGATCAAGACAAACAGCACCCCTGAAATGCAACTCATGACTGAAAAAGTCACACCACTCTCAAGTATGCTGAAAGCTGACATATAATCCAGCATCGCTTCATGATTAACATCTTAAGAATGTTCACCATCACTAATCATAAGGAACTGCAAATAAAAACCACTTTTACAGATATCATCTTACTCCAAATAAGGACTGACTAGGATCAGGAATACGAATGATGCCAAGTGCTGAGATGTTGTGGGAAAGGGGACCAATCATCCACTGCTGGGGTAGTGTAACTTGTACAGCCACTATTGGAACTAGTGTGGAGAACCCTTAGAAGACTCAAAATGACCTGCCATCTGACCCAAAAGGGGGGTTTTCCCCATACCATTCTTGGGTATAAACCCACAGGACACATCCTAATGCAAAGATACTGCACAGCTATGTTCACATGCAAAACACTGGAAGCCTCCAGGTGCCCCTCAACTGAGAGTAGATAAAGAAAATGTGGACATATATACAATGGAGTTCTTTGCTGGTGTAAAGAGGGACAACATCATGAAACTTGGAGTGTAAATGCAAACAGCTAGAAGACATTATGTAAAGTGAAATAGTAACACAAGGCCCCACAAAACAAACATACAAATGGTGTCCCTCATATGGGATGCTAGTGCCAATAAACTCAGATTTAAATATTTCTCATGGAGAGGATGCATAGTAAAGCACAACAACCAGAAGACTGCAACAGAAAACTGACTGAAATGTGAATTGGAAGTGTGGGTTGGGCGGGAGAGGGACACCGGTATATATTCAATTAATGCATATTTAATTGACGTGAGTTCAGCAAGTATCCAGTTTTGCCCAGTCACTGTCTACATGTTACATGGAGTTTTAGGAAACAGTAAAATTAAATAGGTGTATATTAAACTACAATGGTTTACAGGCTCTGATAAAAACGGTTATGCATCTGAGTAGATGGCGATTATAATTGCTGTTGTCCACGTTTGTCTACATAAAATCTGTATAAAGATATCTTTGGGATTCGCAACATACAAAAGCTCTCTATAATTTTTCTGTTTGTACAGTATTACTCGTAGCAATCTACTCTTCACAATTAAGTGATTTAACGAAAAAAATTATGTTTGCTTCCCAAAATAACAACCCCCCCATTTACAGTCACCCACCACCACCCCAACCCACACAGAATGCGGCTGGTGTAATTGATTGAAATCGGTGCCTTGACTCACCCTATAGGTATGTATAATACACCTGTTTTCTGGAGACTCATTGGTCAAAAAAACAAAAACCCTAAAATGAAAAAAGGGGGGAATACAGATAGATATGAACCTTTTTGTCAAAAACCTTGCAATCAAATCTTAAAACTACGGGAACTAAGGATTTGTATGTTCCAACAGTCAAAATGTCACCAAACTTTATGGATGAGAAAGAAAAGATATAAAATTGCATTGAGTAGGATCGTACCAGAAATTGCCAACAGAAAGGTTGGCCTCTTTGAACATTGAAAGGAAGAAAAACCTCCGATTGGCTACAACATTTCAAACTGCTCTGTGATCCTATCTTGTACAGCTCTTATAATGAGTCCCTAATGAAACTTACCTTCCAAGTGCCACAAAGTTTTAATACAAGAGACATTCTTACCCCCCCCAATAGAACAAGGAAAAATATGATGATGTCGTTCTCCAACTCTAAATTGGAGACACCTTATTATAGAGGTAATCTTTTAAAAAACTAGTTAAAACTGCCCTTCTTGAATGAAAAAACATAGACATAGGAACTGTGAAAAGGAGTAGTCTCTATTCAGAACCAAACAAAATACTAAAGTCTCCTTAAGCTATGCCATTAAGCCAAAATCTATTAAACCGGAGCTCTGACAACAGCAATGGATTATTCTACCATGGAGATTTTGGCCAGGGGATTCAAGCCCAAAAGGTAAAGGGTCCTTGCTTCGAACTGGGATACCTGCACGAAGAGAGGCCGATAAGGCCCTGCTGTCAAGACCTTTATGTTAACATGGGAAAGATCGGATTGAGACTACACAGGCGAATGTACAGGTGGTAATGGAATACCAGAGTGTACCAAAGGCCACTAAACCCAATAAAGCAAATACGAGTCCCCTTGAGTCACGCCAGAATCCTCCATCAGAGCTACACCCTCACCTGCCTGGAAATACTGCTGCAGCAGAGGTGGCAGCCATATGCCTGTTATATCCCAAATCTAATTGAATATTAGCTCTCTCCTTAGACAAATAACTCATGGATGTAGCCACAAGCTTATACCCTCTAACAGGAGATGTTATAACCCTATAACAGGAGATGTTATAAGCCACAAAAAAAAAAAAAAAATTTAATAAAAAATAATGTAATTCCTTTATGACATACCACCCAAACTGTCTGTCTATACCAAGTAGTACCTACAAAAGCAATTAAACTTTTAATCCCTATATATAATTGTTGTGATTATAGTAGGATCAACAGGTTATTCCTGGACAACCTATCAGCCCATGAAAGGAAACAGCCAGAAGACCAGAGGCCAATGACAACAGCCTCCAGAGCAAGTAGCTGTTGGCTTCTCTCACCTATATGCCCCATTTCTAAGCATAGGGAACAATCTGTGGAAGCGGTGGCATNGTCAGAAGAGGGCGTTGGAACCCCCGGAACTCGAGCTCTCCTGGAATTGGAGCCCCAGACGGTTCTCGGCTGCCATGTGGGTGCCGGGGATCGAACCCAGGTCCTCTGCAAGAGCAGTCGGCGCTCCCAATTGCTAGGCCATCTCTCCAGCCCCAAAGTCATATGCATTTTAATTGGGATTGCATTGAATCTATATATTACTTTGGGTAGGATGGTCATTTTCACTATATTAATTCTTGGAATCAATGAGGATGGGAGATCTTTCTATCTTGTGTTTTCTTCAATCTCCTTCTTCAGAGATTTAAAATTTTCATCATTGAAATCTTGAATGTCATTGGTCAGGAGACTTTTTTTCCTGTGGCTACTCTGAATGTTATGATTTCTATGTATTCCTTCTCAAATGGCTTTGTATTGGCATATAGAAAGGCTACTGATTTTTGTAGATGAATTTTGTAACATTCCACTTTTTAAAAATTGTTTCTAGAAGTTTTCTCATGGAAATTTTGGGTTCCCTTAGGTATAATATATCACCTGCAAAAAAGGAATAGTTTGGCCTCCTCTTTTCCAATTAGTACTCCATTAAATTCATTCTGTTGTCTTATTGCTCTAGCAAGAGTTTCAAGCACTATATTAAAAAGGTGGGGAGATTTTGGGGGAGCCTTTCCAGGTTCCTGACTTTATGGGGGAACGCTTTTAGTTTTTCCCCATTTAGAACAAAGTTCATTGTGGATTATGTTGAGGTATGTTCCCTTCAGTCCAATTATCTCTAGTACTTTAAACATAAATGTGTGCTGAATTTTATCAAAGGGCTTTTCTGTGTCGATTGAGATGACCATGTAGTTTTTGTTTTTCTGTATATTTATATGATTTATAGCATTTATTGATTCATGTATGTTGAACCATCCCTTCATCTCTGGAATAAATCTGACTTTATCATGGTGGATGAACTTTTTGATGTGTACTTGCATACAGTGTACAAATATTTTATTGAGAATTTTTGCATGTATATTCATTAAATACATTGGTCTATAATTTTCTTTTATGGTTATATCTTTNTGTAAACTTCCCTCTTAGGACTGCTTTTAAGGTATCCCATAGGTTTTGTTATATTGTATTGTCATTCAGTTCGAGGAATGCTTTTATTTCTTTGTTTATCTCTTCCTTGACCTATTGATTATTGAAGCGTGTGTTGTTTAGTCTCTGTGACCCATCCCATGGGTCAGTCAACAAGGTCCTGGAAGAGAAGAAGTTAGGGGAAAGGGCAAGAGATGCAAGGAATGGAGACAAGACAGGTTCTGATCAAGTCTCATTTATTGCAAGTAGAATATAAAGAGTAGGGAATGCGAAAGCATTGCTAAAACCACAGGTGCCTCAGTGCTTACATATTAGAAAGAATGTGCAGATACAGATCTTTACTTAAGGTGAACATTTGCAACACCTCCTGTGATAAGTTACACAATGGACTGCAACCTCCTCATGATTATTTCAGTGCTGGGAAGCTGCTAGTGGAAAATTACTAGATGGCTAAACTAGGTCGAGAGCCCCACAGGTCCCCCTTTTTTGTTATTACATAAGAAAAGCAGAAGAGACTGAAGTTGTGCATGTCTTAAGTTTGAATCTGCTCAGACACCCTCCTTAACCGTCATTGGGTAGGCGACCTCCAGCATCATCCCCGTGTCTTAGATTGATAGGGTAGGCTAGCCTGGGGCTATGATTCCATTACCCATCTTTGGCAAAGCAACTTAGCAAGCCATATCATCATAGTTACGGGTCTCAGCATAAGAAGAGGAAAAATCCTACATAAGCAATTGTTGGTAATGGACCTGGAGAAGTTTGGCTTGAATGGCCTTGATTTGGGATCAGATCAATGCCATCAATTTACTAAGTAGCATTAGACCCAGAGATATCACGAGGAGTAGCCCAAGTAAAGGACCAAGAATGGTAGGCAAAAGAGTGTTCAACCATGGGTTGTATTAAACCAATTGCTGAACCAGCATTGTTCTTTTTCCCTTTGTAACTTTCTATGTTGTAAATCTTCTTACTTTTTGTAAGGAATCTTTAACCATGCCAGAATGATCAGCATAGAAGCAACACTCTTCTTCTAGGGCAGCACACAAACCTCCCTGCTGCAATAGTAACAGATCTAGGCCTCTGAGATTTTGTAGGACAACCTCAGCTAATGAAGATAGTTAGAGGAAGGTACCCACCCCTCAGCAGAGGCATCACAACCCCAGTAAGCACAATAATAATTACTGGGTCCCCCACATCCTCTCCACCAGGTGTTAACAGCAGGGCAGCCATAAAAACCAGTCTCCTTTAACACATCTATTGCCAAATTTGTATGGCATCCGGGTTGGCCATGCGGGGGGGGGGGTTCTTGTCCTTAATAAACTTGCTGGATTCAGGATCCTGGGAGAGCAGGTAACATACATCTACTTTCAGTGAAGGCCACCAGGTATCTCAAGGGTGAATTACGCTGACTTGGGTCACCACAGACCGAGAGTGTGGTGCAATGATTTGCCAGGTTATATTCCAAGGCTCATGGATATTGGAGGTTGGGAACTCCCAAGGTGTGTAAATGCTGAATAGGAGGTTCACGATCAGAAAATGCAACATCTTATATTTCCTGTGGATAAAAGGGTTAGATTTATCTCAGGAATTGGAGTCATTGCTGGATGATTGGTTAGTTTGTTTTATTGATCTTTCAGGCAGCCATCTGGCTGAATCATCTTCTTTGGAGTAGATACATACTGATCCTCATCCCCAGATAAGGACTGGATCAGGTCCATTCCATTTGTTAGTAAGAGGATCTTTCCACATGACTGAGGCGTAATGTTCTTTTGTTGTGGACTTCCAAAATCTTTCTGCAGCCATGTGTCCATCATGGTCCAAGGTTAAAAAAATTTTTAATTAAGAGTATATGATTAAGAATGTTATGTGGGTACCCTTTGATAGGGTACCATTCCCCCTTTTTGTTTTAAGCAGGTGAGTGAGTCTTGGAGCTACCATGCACTCAAGATAGACCATACACTCAAGATAAGACTGTGCCTGTCTTTGGTGTCTCTACATCTCAGAACTGTCTTACCCATCATTGGAGTCCTGACTCAAGTGTTAGGGTCCTGTCTTAGGTTGATCAGTCCAGGATGTGGACTTACCCGTCTTTGACTACCGGTCATATAGTTGAGTGAATCATTTTTTAGCATTTTCTTTATTTTTTTTAAAGCAAAAGGCTAATCTGTAAGAGCAACTTGTGCACTGGCCACTTCCACAGTATAGCTCATTATAGTCTAGCATAACACACACAGGAGTTAAAACAATGGACTTGTCAGTCCCAGCACGGTCCATAATTTTTCCAATTTCAGTATAATCCAGTCCATAGTTGATTAGTATTGTTTTAAATCAGTGAATGATCCAGTCCATAGTTGATTATTTGTTTCAAAATCAGTGATAGGTACTTAGCTCCTGGGCCTGTTGGGTGACAAAACCTGCCCAAGAGCCAGCTCCCATAAGAACATCCTGTAGGTAAATATAGAAAAACAGTGCAGGAGGCGTGTCCTCTGCCACGCCTCACTCAAGCCATGTCTGAGTTTCCACAAGTTTTTCCCTTATTAGTTTTCAAAGTAAGAAGTTTCATCCAGATTAAATTTAAATTTTCTTGATTTGGCTTAATACAACAAAAATAAAACAATCCAAATAGACTAATTACAATGGCTAGAACTCCAAACATTCCTCCAGCAGTATGAGTTATACTTTGTAACATTCCTTTTGGATCTAATCCTGTAAGTTTATCAGCAAATATTTGTGCAACAGTAGCAGCATCCTCATTAAACATATTTTCAGCAAAAGTATCCTCAATTTCTCTTTTCTTTTATAACTTTTGCCTTCATTGATGCATTACCATGTAAATAAGCTTGAAGCTCCTTCCATTCTATTACAGTTTCATTGTATTGCTATTCAGTAATACATAAAGTAGTTGAGTTCCAATCAAATCTAAGATGCAATTGTTTCTGCAACAACATCTTTTTTCCTAACCACCGTACTATTTGTTTTAACACATCTATTTCAGTTTGTAAATGGGAGTCAATTTCAACTTGATGGGACCACATAGTATAAGAATCTTCATGCCATTGTTCTACAAAATGCTTAGTTTGAATAATAGTATGTAAAGCAATACCAGATACAGCAGCAGTTGTAGTAACTGCAATAAGGCTCAAAATTATAGAAACAACAATTCCTATCATAAGCTTAACACGCTTTAAAATCTTCTTAAGAGATTCCAAAATTACAGGATCTAAGGGATCATGATCCCAAGGCCTACCAAGATTTATTTGCATCAAAATGTGAGTTTTCTGTTGCAAAATCATTAAAGATTCATTACCATTTAAACTAACAGAAGTATTAATACAGGAAAATAATCTACACTCAGTACAGGAAGTAGTAGATGAAAAACTGAAAGTTCCTATAAGAATTACATAAGGCAGAGGTACATAAGCAGTAATATTAGTGCTACTAAATTTTCTAAATGACTGAGAAGTCCCAGCAAAACTTCCACATGTGTATTGGTTTGATAGCTGCAGCCAATTTCCACAGATGAGTCTGCACCACAGCAGGAGATGTCAAAATGGCCAATCGATTGTCTGCATTACCACCATCACCGCAAGCCATAAATCGCTGCCTATCATAGATGGTTTCTTCCTGTTTTGGGTCCTCGATCATTCTGACTGTTTTAAGCAAATCACAAGTAATAGCATTCCATTCTGATCAAGTTTTAACAAAGAGCCCAGATGGCCTCCAATTGACCCATTGGTTTTAATAATTTTTCCAAATTTACCTAAGCATTCAGACCATATAAATGGTTTATATTTTAATCCAAAATATGTAAAATCAGGGAAATTTGGCAATGTCAATTTCATTTCTTTAATAACATTATCCCATGTCTGATTTATAGACCATGCAGAAAGTCGCTGTAAGTGTGTCCGGCTTCTGGTTATATTTATTCCTCGCAATAACCAGTGCTGCTATGCCAAAGGCAAGCAAAATTCACCAGAGCCTAAACAAATGGGAATCTTTTCCATGGTATGAGTAAAATTATATTTAGTGCCATCATTAATATTAAAAGAAATGAAATCATTCCATGATGGAGAATCTTTGGAGTAGTATAAACTTGTAAATCCATATCTCCCCAATACATAGGTTCTAACATAGGAGCATTAGGAATATAAGCCCAATAATTTACATTTACTGCTTGGCCAAAAGAAATAGCAGAAAGTAAAACACACATGACTAAAAAGAAATTTTCAATAGCAAAGGGTTTTACAGCCTTTTTACATGGGTTAGTAGCTGGATCTGCATTGCTGTCATCTCTGGCATATCCTGATTGTCTGTTGGAGGGCTTATCTGTGTAATCAGCTGTTCTGGAATGCACCGTGGCACCTCTTCATCCTGAGGAAAAACACAAACACTGGCTCTGCCCCAGAGGACCACCTTACATAATCTTTTCCAATCTTCATGGCATAATGTCATACTAGCCAGAATTTCCAGCATGCTAACAGTGAAAGGTGACTGAGGACCATAAGTGACCACAGCTTCTTTTAATTGTTTAATTGATTTAAAATCTAGCTGCTGGTGAAATCTTTGATGATTCTGATCCTCCATGTCAGGCCATTCCCATTCCCTTTCAGAGTCACTGCTAACTTTAAATAGCCTCTTTATACAAATGGTGTCCTCATCAATATTCCAGAAGGAAGGTAACGGCCTCCCATTGTCTTGCTTAATCTCTCTGTGTGGCCTCCCTCTGTCTCCTTTTAAATTTTCCTCTGGGGGGGTGGAGGCAGAGGCTTCATTGGAAGTGGATCCTTTTCCAAATCTTGTTCTAACTCATCTCCACTCTACTCTTCCCCTCTGATTCCTCTCCATTTCTTTCAGAGTCCTACTCTCTTATTTCCTCCAATGTTTCCTTTCCATGGGAGATTTGAGCCTTAACCACAGACTTGGAGGAGCCAAGGCATTCTCTACTTAACTGCCACATTTGAAATGTTCCCTTAGGAAGTGGCTCTAAATCTTCTTGCCTTTCTAAGTCTTTTTTATGTTGTTCCCAATGAGGAACATTAAAAAAACCTTCTTCCAGAAACCATGGACTCACCTTTAACATGGTTTCTACATGTTTTTGCTGTACTATTTTATAGCAGTCCCATTGGACTTTAACAAATCTTTTATGACTCTCATCTGATTTCTTGATATTTTTGTGTGCATTTTATTTATTTTCCAGCTCCCTTTTTCTATTTTCTTTTTTCTTTATTTTTTTATTTTTCTACTTCTAGTTTCTATTTTTTATATCTTATTTCCCTGCTCCCTTAACACTCTGGGTCCCGAGGTTTTTACCTGCAGGGTTCCTCAGTTGCTCCCTTATGCCAATGATTTGTGGTTCTGCAGCAATGTTCCTGTACCTTCCCCATAGGCGGGCCACCAGTTGTACCATCCAGCGGTGAGAATCATTGGAGGCAGACTGGGAATGAATCACTCATGTAACTTATTCTTTGTAGTTTGTTTAATGGCGCCATTCACTTCTTAACTTTTACAATTCTTAATGTTATTTACAATTGCATGCAATTTCTAATGCTACTGACCACTAATGCTACTAACTAATGCTACTAAATATTACTACCAACTATTACTCCCTATTACTACCAACTATTACTACCAACTATTACTACAACAACAGCCTAGAAACCAAGAATATTTATACCAGTAATGAGCCAATCAGCAGCTTCACGTCTATAGATACAATTCCTTATGTAAGAAGCTTTGTGTTCATAGATACAATTTCTTATGTAAAATGCTATGTTCATGAAGTTGACAAGGTAAGGTGTCCTTACTTGAGCAGATTAATGGTATGCAGCTATTGATCTGGCCAATGCTTTCTTCTCAATACCGGTTCATAAGGACCACCAGAAACAATTTTCTTTCAGCTGGCAAGGCCAACATTATACCTTTACTGTCTTACCTCACAGGTATGTTAACTCTCCAGCCTTATGCCATAACTTAGTTAGAAGGGATCTTGATCACCTGACTCTTCCACAAAATATCACAATGGTCCACTATATTGATGATTTTATGCTGATTGGACCCAGTGAACAGGAGGTAGAAGCTAGTCTAGACTTGTTGGTAAAGCATATGCACATGAGAGGATGGGAAATAAATCTAACTAAAATTCAAGGGCCATCTACCTCGGTGAAATGTCTAGGAGTTCAGTGGTGTGGAGCATGCAGAGACATTCCTTCTAAGGTAAAGAATAAGTTGTTGTACCTCACCCCTCCTCCACCAAGAAAGAAGCACAACGTTTAGTGGGCTTATTTGGATTCTGGAGGCAGCACATTCCTCATCTGGGTGTGTTACTACGACCCATATATCAGGTGACTTGGGAGGCAGCAAACTTTGAGTGGGGCTTGAAACAAGAAAAGGCTCTTCAACAGGTCCAGGCTGCAGTTCAGGCTGCTCTGCCCATAGGGCCATATGATCCAGCAGACCCAATGGTGCTTGAGGTATATAGAGATGCTGTCTGGAGTCTGTAGCAGGCTCCCATAGGGGAATCACAGTGGAAGCCCTTGGAATTTTGGAGTAAGGCTCTACCTTCATCTGCAAACAACTATTCTCCTTTTGAGAGACAGCTCTTATCCTGCTATTGGGCCTTAGTGGAGACTGAACATTTGGCAATGGGCCACCAAGTCACCATGCAACCTGAGCTGCCCATCATGAGCTGAGTGTTATCTGACCCACCAGACCATAAAGAAGGACGTGTGCAGCAACAGTCCGTTATCAAATGGAAGTGGTACATACATAACAGGGCCCGGGCAGGCCCTGAGGGCACAAGCAAGCTACATGAAGAAGTTGCCCCAATGCCCTATGGTTCCCACTCCTGTTACAATGTCTCCTGTGCTTAATCATGCACCTATGGCTTCATGGGGTTTGCCCTATAATCAGTTGACTGAGGAATAGAAGACTAGGGCCTGATTTACTGATAGTTCTGCATGCTATGCAGGCACCACCCAGAGGTGGAGAGCTGCAGCATTACAACCTATTTCTGAAACAACTCTAAAGGACACTGGTGAAGGAAAGTCTTCACAGTGGGCAGAATTTTGGGCAGTGCACATGGTTGTGCATTTTGCCTGGAAGGAGAAATTGCTAGAAGTTCGATTATATACTGATTCATGGGCTGTAACCAATGGTTTGGCTGGATGGTCAAGGACTTGGAAGGAGTATGACTGGAAAATTGGTGAGAAAGACATTTGGGGAAGAGGTATGTGGGTAGAGCTCTCTGAGTGGTCAAATGTGAAGATACTTGTGTCTCATGTAAATGCTTATCAAACGGTGATCTCAGCAGAGGATGAGCTTAATAATCAAGTGGATAGTCAGCCTCTTTTTCCAGCTATCCCTGTTGTTGCTCACAGGGCCCATGAACAAAGTGGTCATGGTGGCAGAGATGGAAGATATGCATGGGCTGGACAGCATGGACTTCCACTCACCAAGGGTGATCTGGCTACAGCTGCTGCCAAGTGTCAGATTTGCCAACAGCAGAGGCCAACATTGAGCCCCCTATATGGTGCTATTCCCCGTGGTGACCAGCCAGCAACCTGGTGGCAGGTTGAGTACATTGGACCACTTCCATCATGGAGGGGACAGCGTTTTGTCCTTACAGGAATACTTATTATGGTAATGGATTTGCCTTTCCTGCACTTAATGCTTCTGCCAAAGCTACCATCTAGGGACTTACAGAATACCTTATCCATCATCATGGTATTCCTCACAGCATCGCTTCTGACCAGTGCGACAGTGAGCCCATCGTCACAGAATCCACTGGTCTTACCATGTTCCCCACCATCCAGAAGCAGCTGCCTTGATAGAACGATGGAATTGGTACTCTTGAAGACAGTTACAGTGCCAATTATGTAGCAATACCCTGGAGGGCTGGGGCAAGGTTCTCCGCAGTATATGCTTTGAATCAGCATCCACTATATGGTACTGTTTCTCCTATAGCCAGAATTCATGAGTCCAGGAACCAAGGGGTGGAAGTGGGAATGATTCCACTAACTATCACCCCTAGTGACCCAGTAGTAAATTTTTGCTTCCTGTACCCACGACCTTGCGTTCTGCTGGTCTAGATGTTTTGGCTCCAATGGGGGGAGTGCTTTTTCCAGGAGATACAGCAAACGTTAAGTTGAGCTGGAAGGCTAGACTTCCCCTTGGCCACTTTGGGCTTCTACTGCCTTTAAGCCAACAGGCTAAGGAAGGAGTAACAGTAATAGGAGGAGTGATTGATCCAGCCTACCAGGGGGAAATTGGACTTTTTCTCCACAATGGGGGCAAAGAAGATTATGCCTGGAAGGCAGGAGATGCCGTAGGGCGCCTTCTGTTGCTACCATGTCCTATGATTAAGGTCAATGGGAAACTCCCACAACCCAAACCAGACATGACAATAAATGGCCCAGACCCTTCAGGGATGAAGGTATGGGTCACTCCTCCAGGGAAAGAGCCAAGACCTGCAGAGGTGCTTGCTGATGGTGGAGGACATACAGAATGGGGAGTAGAGAAAGATAGTCATAAATATCAACTGAAGCCACGGGTTGGAGAAACGTGGATTATAATAGGAATTAACTTTTGTCCTGTTTGGTTAAGAATGTGCTTGTTCATACACACACACACACACATATATATGTATATATATGTATATATATAAATGTTCATATACATATATATGTGTTCATATACGTATATATATACATATGTATATTAAGTGAATACTTGTGTTATTCTCTTTTGAATGTGCAACTGAGATAAGTTGTGTTGTCATATTTAGGGTATTAGATACTGAAGGAATAAGTGTTCCTTAAGGAGATTACCACCTACTCTAAGATACAATGCTTTGCTATTGCATATGAGACACTTATAACATGTTAGGTGGAATTATGACCTTGCCATTGTTTGCAATTGACATTTAAGCCTAACATAAGGAGAGGCTATTTGGCATCAGTTGACAAGGGGTGGACTTCTGATAGTTAATCCTGTGTGTCAACTTGACTGGACTAAGGAACAAATAAGAGAAAAGGGATGTTTGGATTGGACCACCTCAACATGGATGGTCCCTTCTGCCAGCAGACAGTATAAAAGGCCACGGCAGAAGGAGCTGGCCCCTTTTCTCCTGCAGCTTGCCTCTCTCATCTGGTGAATTTGTCTTGCTGCTGTGATCAACCTTTCGGATCCCAGCATGTACTGAGACTGGCAGATCTCCTGGAATCCATTCGGGCCTTCAGCACTAGATTGGGACTCCTGAGACATCCAGCCTTGCGGACTGAGCAGTTCCCTGGATTCCCTCAGCCTTTCCAGTGTGGTGCAGCTACTGTTGGATTCCTTGAACTCTGTCACGTGAGCAAATCAATAAATTGTATATAGCTATATATTCGTCCTGTTACTTCTGTTTCTTTAGAGAACCCTGACTAATACAACTTCTATAGTACCTTCTTGAGGGAAACAAGGCCAAATCTCTTTAACGAAGTAATAAAAACAAAATTAAGGAGATGTTGGATCTTAACCTTTACTCCTCATGCCTTGAGATTCTGCTTTAATTGTTCATCATATAACTGATGCTGACTTAATTCCTGCCCCGTGTTAACACAGCAGTTATCTCAGCTTATGCAGCGGCAGGTTCCCATGATGCACACTGAATTTCCCTTTCTCTTTTCTCCAGGCCCTCTCACTGTGTCCCCTTCACAGGGTCCTCCGTGCTTCAAGTCCACTTCGGGTGCCATGTGACCCATCCCGTGTGTCAGTCAACAGGGTCCTGGAAGAGAAGGAGTGAGGGGAAGGGGCAAGAGACACAAGGAATGGAGACAAGACAGGTTCTGATCAAGTCTCATTTATTGTAGGAACACAAGTAGAATATAAAGAGTAGGGAATGCAGAAGCATTGCTAAAACCACAGGCACCTCAGTGATTACATATTGGAAAGAATGTGCAGATACTGATCTTTCCTTAAGGTGAACATTTGCAACACCTCTTGTGATAAGTTACACAATGGACTGCAACCTTCTCATAATTATTTCAGTGCTGGGAAGCTGCTAGTGGAAAATTACTAGATGGCTAAACTTGTCCAAGAGCCCCACAAGTCTCCATGTGTTCTTGTAGGCAGTAGGGCTTATCCTAGTGTTGGTCTTGAGCTTTCTTGCACTGTTGTCTGATAGAATGCTTGAAATTATTTCATTCTTTTTGTGTTTGTGGAGGTGTCTTCTGTGTCCCAGTATGTGGTCGATTTTGGAGAATGTTCCATGGGGTGTGAGTAGAAAATGTATTCTCTGGTATTAGGATGGAATATTTGGTAAAGGTCTATGAGGTCCCTTTGTTGTATCGTATTATTCAGTTCAGATGTCTCTGTTTATTCTTTGTCCTGTTGATCTATCCAAAGGACTCAGTGGGGGTATTGAAGTCCCCTACTATGAGTGTACTGGGATTATTGTGTGACTTTGGTCCTGGAGAATTGCCTTTATAAAGTTTGTTGCACCAGAGTTTGGAGCATATATATTCATGATTATGAAATCTTCTTGGTGAATTATTCCTTTGATAAAAATGTAATGGCCTTCTTTGTCTCTTCTTATTTCTTTTACTTCGAAGTCTACTTTGTCTGATATTAAAATAGCAACACCTGCTTTCTTTTTGGTACCATTTGCTTGGAATATTTTTTTCCATCCTTTCACTTTAACGTGGTGTCTGTTCTTGAAGTTAATATGTGTTTCTTGTAGACATCATACCAATGGATTCTGTTTCCTAATCCAATCTCCCAGTCTTTGTCGTTTGCTTAGGGAATTTAGTCCATTAATATTAGAACATAATTATAAGGTGGGATTGTGTAAGTCTTAAGATAGGAGATCTTGCCGGGCATGGTGGCGCACACCTTTAATCCTAGCATTTGAGAGGCAGAGGTAGGTGGATTTTTGTGAGATCAAGGCCAGCCTGGTCTACAGAATGAGTTCCAGGACAGTTGGGGCTACAGGGAAACCCTGTCTCAAAAATACCAAAAAGAGAGAGAAATAAAAAATCTTCCAAGACTACCTGAAGCACAGGTACTGGGGTGCAGGCTAAAGAGCACCCCCCCCGCCAACTGGGATTATGAAGGCATCTGAAGGAGCAAGCAAAGGAAGCCTTCAACACAGTGAAGAGATATTTGGGACTCAGTTTGGAACATAAGCAAGGAAAAGCCCATAAGTCAGGACCACGAAGAAGAGACAAGATGGGAAAGGAGCAGGATAATCCTGTACCAAGCTCTACCAACCCTGTGGAAGATTCCTACAGTGGGATTCCCCTGGGGATGGCCCAGGAAACAGACATCTGAAGCACAATTGTGAACATACTTAAGGATGTACAAGATTATAAAGAGCAAATCAAAGAATTAAGAAAAGAAAATGAAGAACTCAAGAAGGACCTAGAGAGAGAGAATGACAAACTCTGAAAGGAGTGGAAATACTGAAAAGATCCCATGCTGAAAAAGATAAGGAAACCAACCAGGGAAGCAAAGAGCTACAGGAAGAGATTGAGAAGCTCCAAAAGGAAGTAGAAATGCTAAAGAAATCAGAAGAGGAAATGATAAAGGAAATCAAATACTCATCCAATCAAGAGGAAAGGAATGGATAAACCTCAAAAGTAGAATGGAGGAAGCAGAACAAAGAATATCAGACCTGGAAGATAACACAGAACAACTGAAAACCTCAAGTAAAATATGAAAAATTTAAAAATACAGAAAAGTGGAAAAACCAGGGATTGTGAGACACTATGAAAAGATCAAACCTCCACATCATAGAAAGAGAGAAAAGCGAAGAATCTCAGGATAATGGTGTTGATCAGATCTTCAACAGAATAATAGATGAAAATTTCCCCAAACTAAAAAAAAAAAAAAATACAAATAAAAGAAGTACATAGAACTCCAAACAGACAAGGTCAGAAAAGAAACTCTCCAGTCCACATCATAGTTAAAATGCTAGCCACCAAAAACAAGTCAAAATCTTTAAATAAGAGAAACCACGTCATTTTTTTCTGAGTATTTAGCATAACAGCTTGTAGCTCTATTAATTTACCTGAAAATTTTTATGGTGTCATCTTTCTTTGCAGCCTCATAGAATTTCATGTGTAAATGTACATTTTCTTTATCTACTTATGAGTTGAGTGAACTTGGGTTGATTCCTGATCTCAGTTATTGTGAGAAGAGCTGCAAAAAATATAGTTGTGCACATATCTCTGCTATAGGATGACTCTTTTGGGTATTCACCCAGGAGTGGTTTGAGTGTGTCAAATGGTAGGTTCATTTTTAGACTTTTTAAAAGTTCTCCATACTGCTTTCCATAGGGATTTCAATCCCACCAGCAGTGAATGGAGTATGAGTACTCCCCCTCCCCACAATCTCACCAGCATTTGATATCATTTGTTTACTTGATCATAGCTAGTCTTATTGTGGTAAGACAATCTATTAAAGCAGTTTTAAATTGCATTTCCTTAATTACTAACAATGATGAATACTTTTCAAGATTTTTCTTAGCCATCTGGTTTCTTCTCTTGAGAAGTCTGTGTTCAGATCTTTAACCCATCTTTTTAATTGGGTAATTTATTTTCTTGGTCTTTTGTTTAATATACTCTGGATGCTAAACCTTTGTCAGATGTGTCACTGGTGAAAGGATCCTTTCACTGTATGGGCTTTCTTTTCACTTCATTTCTTTTGCTGTGTAGAAAATTTTTAGCTTAATGAGGCCCCATTTGTTGATTGACCTTATTTTTTTGTGCAACTGCTGTCTGATTAAGAAAGTCTTTTTTTAAATTAATTTTTCTTATTTCCGTATGTGTATGAATGCACTGTCTGCATGCAAGTCTGCACACCCGTGTCGTGCAATGCCACAGAGGTCAGAAGAGGGCATCGGAACCCCCGGAACTGGAGCTCTCCTGGAATTGGAACCCCAGACGGTTCTCGGCTGCCATGTGGGTGCCGGGGATCAAACCCAGGTCCTCTGCAAGAGCGATCGGCGCTCCCAATCGCTAGGCCATCTCTCCAGCCCCAAAGTCATATGCATTTTGATTGGGATTGCATTGAATCTATATATTACTTTGGGTAGGATGGTCATTTTCACTATATTAATTCTTGCGATCAATGAGGATGGGAGATCTTTCTATCTTCTGGTGTTTTCTTCAATCTCCTTCTTCAGAGATTTAAAATTTTCATCGTTGAAGTCTTGAATGTCATTGGTCAGGAGACTTTTTTTACTGTGGCTACTCTGAATGTTATGATTTCTATGTATTCCTTCTCAAATGGCTTTGTATTGGCATATAGAAAGACTACTGATTTTTGTAGATGAATTTTGTAACATTCCACTTTTTAAAAATTGTTTTTAGAAGTTTTCTCATGGAAATTTTGGCTTCCCTTAGGTATAATATATCACCTGCAAAAAAGGAATAGTTTGGCCTCCGCTTTTCCAATTAGTACTCCTTTAAATTCATTCTGTTGTCTTATTGCTCTAGCAAGAGTTTCAAGCACTATATTAAAAAGGTGGGGAGATTTTTCGGGAGCCTTTCCAAGTTTCTGACTTTATGGGGGAACGCTTTTAGTTTTTCCCCATTTAGAACAAGGTTCATTGTGGATTATGTTGAGGTATGTTCCCTTCAGTCCAATTATCTCTAGTACTTTAAACATAAATGTGTGCAGAATTTTATCAAAGGCCTTTTCTGTGTCGATTGAGATGATCATGTAGTTTTTGTTTTTCAGTATATTTATATGATTTATAGCATTTATTGATTCATGTATGTTGAACCATCCCTTCATCTCTGGAATAAATCTGACTTGATCATGGTGGATGAACTTTTTGATGTGTACTTGCATACAGTGTACAAATATTTTATTGAGAATTTTTGCATGTATATTCATTAAATACATTGGTCTATAATTTTCTTTTATGGTTATATCTTTGCCTGATTTTTTTTATTAGAGTGATGCTGGCTTCATAGAAGGAAATCTTCTCCTTCCTCTATCCCTATGATGTGGAGGTTTAGTCTTTTTATAGTGTCCCACATTTCCTGTTTGTTCCATTCTTGTATTTAAAAAAAAATCGTAATCTGTATTTGAGCATTCTAGTTTTTCTGTGTTGTCTTCCATGTCTGATATTCTTTTTTGTGCTTCCTCCATTCTCCTTCTGAGGCTTATTCCCATCCTTTCCTCTTGATTGGTTGAGTGCTGGATTTCCTTGTTCATTTCATCCTGTGGTTTCTTTAGTATTTCCACTTCATTTTGGAGCTTCTCAATCTCTTCCTCTAGCTCCTTGCTTGGCTGCTGATTGATTTCCTTTTTCATTTCAGCATGGGATCTTTTCAGTGATTCCACTTCCTTCCATAGTTTGTCATTCTCTCCCTCTAGTTCTTTCTGGAGTTTGTCATTCTCTCCCTTTAGTTCTGTTTAAAGTTTGTCATTCTGTCCCTCTGGGTACTTCCTGAGTTTTTCATTCTCTCCCCTTAGTTCTCTGATTTGTTCTTTATATTCTTTGATTTCTTTGAATACATCTACAATTGTTCTTCCAAGATCTGTGTCCTGGGTTACCTCCAGGGAGAGCTTATTGTAGGACTCTTCTATAGTTGGTAGGGTTTGGTGTGGAATTATTCTGAGCTTTTGTTATGTTTTTGTGTGTGTGTGTGTGTGTGTGTGTGTGTGTGTTTGGCATTTGTACTTGTTTTTCTTTATTTGTATTCTGATGTGAATCTCAAATGTTTCTTCACTGTGTTGAAAACTTGGCTTTCCTTGCTTTCTTTAGATGCCTTCATTGTTTTATCCTTATTTATGTAGTGTCAACTTGTCTAAGTTTCACACTTTCACTTTTGTTTATATATTGGAAGGTCTAGCTCACACTTCCCCTTCTGTTCTGAAGGTTCTCCAAAAACTGGGTAGGTAACCACCGGCTCAGTACCCTTCTGAGCTTTGTGGTCCCTCCACTTCCTGCCAGCCAGTTCATTTAGGTTGTTTGTGGGGCTTGGTGTTGTGTAACTGGAATTGTGTGATTTGCAGTTTCTTTTATGGCCTTGTGCCCTAGAATCACTACTGTAGTCCCACTTGGATATTCGCCCTGCAACTGTAGTTGGTGGGGGTTGTGGGGAGAGTGGAGTTGCTTGCTTAGCCTTGTGCTCCAGCTGGCCTGTCCAAAGTCCCCAACCTCTAGGCACCTGAGTCCTTGTGAGGCTACAGGCCCACCTGTGTTCTGGCTGCCTGGGTAACTCTGCCTGCACAACTGTACATGCCCTGTGAATAATCTGCTTGGCTGAAGTGCCCAGCTTCTAATCATCTTGGCTGAATTGCCGAGCTCTATGTGCATACCCCTGTTACTTTTACCCACCTGTGCTCTGGCTGGCATGGCTGAAGCCCCCTCATTTTCTTCTTATTAGGTATAAAAGGCTGGCTGGTCTAGGCATCAGGGTTTTGCTTCTGATTTTGAACTGGAGAGATCAGCTATTTCTTGTCCAGCTAATCAGGAGCTACTTTCTCATTTGCATAGAGCCAGTGATCCTCTGGGTCTCTTTCTCACCCACCAGGAGCCTTGCAGGCTTCTAAGCCTGTGTGTCAGCAGCCACAGTGAAATGTGCATGGGCCTCTTGGCCTCTGACTCACCCTATGGTTCTTTTTTTAACTTAAGAAATTTCTCTCACAAACAAAAAAATACAAAATGAAAATTACAAAACAAAGTGACAAAAAAGCAGGAATTTCCATTCATTTTCTGGTGAAATAAAGAAATCAATGTACAGGGCATCATATGCAATACTCTCTTTCCTCTGCCCCCAACTTTTTCTTTTCTTACTCTGTCATGGGTATCAAAAAGATAAGTGTGTGCTGGCTGATCCTTAAAGTCTTGAGTTCTCAGCTGAGCATGATTCTGGTTAATCTGGCTAAATTTCCTAGTCAATTTCTACCTCATGTTTATTTATGTTACCCTTTGAAAGGGGTCAAACCAGATACCAAAAGGGAATTGGGATGCCAACCATGTTGATTTCTTCTATGCTGAAAAGATATATTGAATATGGCAATTATGGTACTCCCCATTCAGAGGGTCTATCTAAAAGACCTCCAAAAGCATAACTATAGAAGAAAAAAACACATCCTTGACTAGTGCCCATGAAAGTGAAGTGAAGGCAGTAGTATTTAGGTACATAATCTAGGCAGAGGACCAGGAGAAGTAAGAACAAGATGAATTCAAATGTTCAACCTAGAAGTACATTAGAATTTCTTGATAAGGGGTTTCAAATCATCCATTTATTAGGTTTCTCCTTCTGTTCATTTGGCCATGATGTCTGGTCCCATGTTATTGTTTTTCATCGTGATTTTGGCATGTGAATATTTTTGTTTGTCATTTTGGTATGAAGTTTAAGTGTTTCCTTGTTGAATTCAATACTGAATTTGCTTTGTATTTTTAGGTGTCTTCTTTGTCTCCTTATTAGGTATGAAAGGCATATAGGTCTAGGCTTCAGCTTCTTCTGATTTTGTACTGGAAGGACCATTTAATTTTCACCCAGCTAGTCAAGAACTCTGCCAGAGGCCCAAGAGAGGTATCAGTCAGGGAGGTTTGAACCACTGAGCCCCACAGCACATGAACCCAAAGGAGGGGACAAAGAGTTCCCAAGCTAGGGAGTAGGGAACCGAGCTGGAGCAGTAATCTGAGGGTCACATCTTGCAATGAGCACAGGAAGCAGAGAGAGAGCAACTGGAGACCACGAGGCTTGTTAAACTCATTAAGCCTGCCCCCAGTGACATACTTCCTCTAGCACGACCACACATTCTAAGACCTCCAAAAACAGTGCCTCCAACTGGAGACAAATGTCTGAATACTTACAGCCTATGGGGGACACTCATTCAAACCACCACATTCCACTCCCTGGCCCCCATAGGCTCCTGACCATATAAAATGCAAAATGCACTTAGTCCAGTCTTAAAAGTCCCCATAGTCTTTACCAGTTTCAATGCCATTCAAAAGTGTACAGTCCAAAGTCTCTTCTGAGACTCAGGCCAATCTCCTAACTGTAAGCTCCTGTAAAATCAAAAGCAAATTACAAACTCCCAATGTACAGTGTAACCAAATGCACATTCCCATTCCAAAAGGGAGGAATAGAGGCATAGTGAGGAAATACTGGACCAAAACAAGACCGAAAACCAGCAGGGCAAAAACCAAGTCCAGTAGCTCCATGTGCAACTTCTGGGACTTTACTTCCAAAGGGCTGAGATGGCTCAGCTCTTCCAGCTTTGCTTGCAACATACATCTCTTTCTTAGGCTGGTACCACTCCCTGTATGCAGCTCTCCTTGGGAAATATCTCAGAGGTCTTGCATCTCAAATGTCTTCCTGGGGTCTCCACTGCCAATGAGGCTTCGCATTCACATCTTCACGCAATGGCCTATTCAGGTCCTTCTTTATTCAGGGACTCCCCTGCTGCACTCTGCCTGACCTTGGCAGCTCTCTGAAACCGTGGAGGAAGAACTGAAGACCCCTCTACTCTTGCAAACTTCATGCCTCTAAAGCCAGCACCACCTGAATGAAATTGCCAAATTTGGCTGCAAGTTCAGGATGGATTCTCTCCTACTTTAACCACATTTGCAGTTTTTCTCTGCCCTGGACTTGTTGGAGGATTAGCTGGGTGTGGTCTTGCCCTTAAGGTACTGATTCTGTTCTTTACTTGTAAATCTCCAGGCCTTTCTTTAATCACTTTAGTCTCCTTATGAAAGGGAGCCTCTCCTTCATATGCCTGGGCCACACCTTTAATCTTCCTAGAGTACTTTTTAGACCCAAACTGTACATGCTGCATTTCCTTCTGCCCCATTTGCTCTTTTTCACTGTAGATCTGTATAATATTCACCATTAAAAGCCATGCCACCATTTCTACATTAGGCTGTCTTGAAATATCCTCCACGAAAGACATTAGTCCATTGCTTTTCAACTTAGCATCAGGCAAGCGTTTGGGATGTTGGCAAACTGCTACCAGACTCTTTGTCAGAATATCCTCTGGAACTACAATTTTAGTAGCAATGCTTTCTTCCAGGGTTGTACTTGAATGGCCCGTTAAGCTCTGCTTACAGTAGTCAACAGCTTTTCTAGCCCAAAGTTCCAAATTCTACCACATTTCCCATACATCTACATGGTCAGGTTCTTCACAGCCAACAGCCCACTCTCTGGTACCAAATAACTGTATTAGTCACTTTTCTGTTGCTGTGATAAAACACCACGACCAAAGGAACTTATAAAAGGAAGAGTTTATTTAAGCTTATTATTGACGATTTCAGGGAATTAGAGTCCATTGTGGTGGGAGGCATGGAGGCTGGAGCTGGATCAGCAGGCCAAGGGTTACATCTTGCAATGAGCACAGGAAGCAGAGAGAGAGCAACTGGAGACCTCAAGCCTTGTTAAACTCACTAAGCCTGCCCCCAGTGACATACTTCCTCTAGCGCGGCCACATCTTCTAAGACCTCCAAAAACAGTGCCACCAACTGCAGACAAATGTCTGAATACTTAGAGCCTCTGGGGGACACTCCTTCAAACCACCACAGTGTGTTTTGTGTTCTTGATTTTCGCCAGCCTTATTGGAGTGAAATGATACCTTATTTGGTTTTAATTAGCATTTCCATAATCATTAAGGATGTTGAACACTTTCTTTTTTGTTTGTTTATTTTTTTTTATTTTTAAGGTATTCTACAATATAATGACACTGTTGTTTGCAGATAACATTGATGTTATTCAGTATGTCATACAATTAGGTAATTGGTGCATTTTGCAAGTATCTATGTCCAAAGTTTGAACAACCCAAGGTTCCCATAGTCCAGATGGAGAAGATTGTATGCACAGGTATATTGATCAATTAGGAGTCCAGACTATATTCCTGTAGTTCATGATTCAACCCTATCTCTCTGCAGCCCTTACAATCTACCATGTCTCCTCTTCTGTGGTTTGTTCCCTTGGCTTTGGGAAAGGGATACATGTGGGTGAGAAGGAAACAGTCTAATTTCTTTGGAGTTGTCATTTTGTATCCAGTCTGTTCAGGTTGTTTCCCTTCATGGGTTGACAGCTTTTCCAGTGATACCCTTTTTAGTCATACTAACAAAGCACAAGCTATTGGATGTACAGGCATTTAAGCAGTACTAATTATTATGTCAAGATAAGCTGTGAGCATAGACACAGATGCTTGGATGGTATGCTAATCCGCAAACTGTGGTTTCTCTATAAAGGGTGACAAGTTCTTATTGTGGCTTATAACATCTCCTAACCACTAGAGGACATAAGCTTGTGGCATCCACTATGAGTTATTCCTCCAAGGAGAGAGCTCATAGCCAAATAGATTTGGGATATATATAGACACTTGGCTGCCACTGTTGCACAGTATCTCCAGACTGTTGAGGTGTAGCTGATATTGACGGAGGAGTTTTGCTTGTCTCAGGGAGACAAATATTTTGCTGTATTGCTCTAGTGGCCTTTGGTAATGCTCTCTGGCATTTCAGAGGCCAGTTCTATGCTAGCAAGTGATGTCTCATAACATTTTTCATGCTCACACCAGGTCAAACTCCCTGTGTAGGACACACAGATGTGCTACTGGAAGCAGTGCAAGAGCTGGAAAGAGCCACTGGATGCTGAGGACAGGAGCCACGCTGAACTCAAAGGTGGGTTGTGGATTGTAGAGAAGTGTTGGACCCTGTGGGCCCTAGAGAATGCGGCCTACTGTAAGGAGCCTGACTTAGTGACCTGTCTCTAGTCAGTCACTTCTGCATAGGAGTAACTCAGCATAGCCCTACCTGAAAATGCCTACAACTGATGTGGCGAGTTACTATTGGCCCAAAGCTATCTTCCCATGCTTTGTATCTCCTCTCCCACCTTCTTTTCTCCACCCCTCCTGCCAAGCATATATAAGCCTCTGCCTGATGCAATAAAGTGAGTCCTTGCTTCGAGGAGCTCCTGATCTGGTGTGTTTTCTTTAGGACTGGTGACCCTCATCATCCCGCTCAGTCCCATCCAACAAAGAGGCCAGCTGGTTCGAGCCTGTTCTCCCCCGTCCCTCTTCAGGTGATGACACAGTCTGGTGTTTCTGCCAGATTACCTTTGGAAAATCGCTGATGTGCCAGTCGGTCTACTGGTGAGTGTACCTCCATAAATTATGGCGAAGTCTGCTTGCAAACCTAACCCTGCCCTAGTACTCCTAGAGCAGGGGCTTAAAAAGGAGAGATCCTTCCTCTGGGGGCATTCCGTGGCAGATGGAATGGGACAGGAGCGGCATCCCCTTGGACATGTCTGGACCCCATGGATACTATGCTGCATCCCCCTTGGCCTCCAAAAAAGGCTTTGGAAGTTCCACCTCCAAGGGAGCTTGACATATCGGTCCTACTCTGGGGGCACTCTCAGCCCAGAAGGGTTGCTTCCTCCCTCGGCCTCCAAAAAGGCCTCAGAAATAACTCCAGACAGGGTGCCCAAGCCCTTGGCCACCCCAGCCCCTTTATCCTCTCTTTGTAGTATCTCCAAATCAGTGAAGGGATGGACTAGGGATGGATATTCAGAGAAATTGTCAGAGGCGAGCTTCCTCTCCTGTGCACTTGCCCTCTAGAGGTCTTAAGATGGGCTCAGATCCTGCCCTGTATCCTAGGCTCTGGCCCCAAAGAGAAGCCCCAGCTTCCACCTTCTGGCCACAGTTCAGGTGGTGAAAGTCACAGAGGCTGGATGGTGGGGCTTGCCCATGGAGCAAGGAAGCTGAAGCTCTTTTTGCTGCAATCTTTCCACAGAGGAGCTCATTTGCACTTTTGCATAGACAGGCTTGTGTTGTAGAGGCAACCACCCAGAAATTAATCTGCCAACACTGGCTTGCATGGAAGCTTGTGAAAAGCTAGCCACATTCTAAATGTGCTTTTAAAAGTTTCTTAAAAATTTTTCTGTAAATTCTGTTAAATAGTGTAACATAGTGTTTAATTCTGCTGAAGTTTCATTTTGTCTGCTAAACTTCCCCCAAGATCTTTTAAATTCCAGGCTTGTAGAGCCTGGCTTAGTGGCCCAGGCCTTTAATCCAAGTGGATGCCTTTGAGTTCAAGGCCAGCCTAGTCTATCAGGCTGGCTCTGAGTGTGTGCAAACTCTGCCTTGAAAAGACCAAAGGCAAAATATGAAGCTTTTAAGTGTGTAGCTGCTGGTAAATACTCTGGTTAATCTAGTACAATATTTGTTCTATGCCCCTCTCCTGCTCTGGAAACAGTGGATGGCTGGTGGGGGGAGGGCTGGTTTTACAGTATTCTGTGTTTCACTGGGACGCATAAAGTCTAGGGTGTTCTTGCCCGAGCGCAGTGCTTCATCTTTCATTGTGTTTTAAAGGTGCAGCTTTGATTCCAATACTCAGGAGACAGACTGTGGAAATGACCTTTTTTCATTGAGTATAAGACAATAATGTGACTTTCTTCCCACAGATTGATCTCTTGACTTTTTTTCCTTCATATGTTTGTGTATGCTTGTATGTTTGTGTGTCCATACACATATGTGTATGGATGTATGAGTATTTTGTTTTTGTTTTAAATAATGGCAAACTTTATTGGCATAAATCACAGGAATTGAAATGGAAAAGCCAGGTTAGATGTTCATAGAGAAAAAAATCAAATGATCACATAAGTAATTACTGACCCAGAGAATGGCCCCCTAGATACTCCAGTCCCTTCTTGGGGACTGGTCTGGGGCAGGTCACTGTAAACAGAGCTGTAAGGCCTGTGGGTAGAAGTGCAGACAGCAGACCTTTGGAACGCCCAGGTTTACCTTCTCAGACCTGGGCTGTTGTCATCCTAGTCCCAACAGAGGATCCTCTTCTGGAACCCCACCACACCCAGCCTCTGCTAGGAGGCTAGCATGGTCCAGGGCCCCTGCCTATGAATCCTTCAGAATGCCTCTTCTTTGTCCAAAAAGCCCATGCATGCTGCTCCTGTTTCCAGAGCTGTGGGGCTTCCCGTTACTCTGACAAGATATTGTCTCTCTACCCCAAATCCTACCAGGCTCCCTTACACCAACTTGGGGCCTTCTTCCCAAATCTCCCAAGCATGAATCCCACTATGAAAGGAGAGTAACCTGTCCCCAGTCACTAGGAAGTTTGAGGAAGTAGTGTGCCCAGTGAAATCAAAACCAAAGACTCTTGTCTTCTTCCTGGTTGAAATCAGACACCAGCTTTCCTGAGTAGGAAGAGTCCTGGAGAAGCAGTGAGGTGTCAAGAATGTTCAGAGATATGAGTTCTCTGTTGCCAAACATTCCACAGGGGAGGGTAGGCTCCTGATGGCTTACTTAGGCAGGAAGCCAGCCCCCAAAGTGTACTTTTTCCTTTGCCTCCCTGGGGAATGGGTCAGGTGAGGTTCAGAATTCCAGGTCCCAAAGGGCCAAACACCCTTAGGTCAGTTTTATTTAAGAGCTTGTTGGCCCAGGCAGTGAAGAACGAATTTTACAGCAGTTTATAAATCAGTCCTGGTGAGCTGTGAAGCTAAAGAAGGTCATAGAACTGCTCCCAGTTCACTTGCTTGTGCTAAGAAAAAAAAAATTATAATAGTACAAATTGCTTCCCCATCCTTCAGTACAAAGCAAAGTCCATACCAAAGCCACAGACAACAATACTACCAGCAGCAGTTGGTTACAGCAAGAATAGAAAAGTGATCATCTTTAAAAATCTCTTCAAAATCATCTTATATAGAGAAGTCAAAGCAACTTGGGCAATACAAAGTCAAACCTCAGTGTAGAAATCTGTCAAATTGGTACAGTGTTGAGGCATGGGGGACACTCCCTACCTTACGCCAAGCTCAGAGACAGAGAAAGTGGCTATAAAACATTATTGCTGGAAACCCTTTCTCAGTGAAATCAGAGCAGCTACAAGAGGGACATAGGGACGATGGGAAATCAGAGCAGTCGCCCAGACCGTGGGCGACTGGAAGATGGAAGCCCAAAGAACCTTCGGTGGCCTGAGGGCACACCCAGCCTTGGATGAATGGTTTTATGCTGGCATTGTAGGAGGGGGCCAGGTATCCCCCAATACTCTCAGGATCATTAGGTTGTAGGCTCATGGGCAAGCGGGGGGTGGGGGGCGCATCGGGCGTGGGTACGCTCAGCGATAGCTCATTCAGTTCCAGGCCAAGGCTGCTGGCAGAAAAGTTGCAGGGCGGTGAGGAGCAGCCCCTGGATGGGCTGTGAGTGAGGAGCATCCCCTGGATGGGCTGCAAGCGGGATGGCGCGCCAGATGTTGGCGCCTGCAGACCGGCCATGGATGACCTTGAAGCCCATTTGGCGGACTTGGAATCTACCATGTCCCACATCTTCAAATGTCCACGTGTTTTTTTCTGACGAGCCTCCCTACTCCTACCCAACTGGAAACCACACCTACCAGGAGATTGCAGTGCCACCCCCTGTCCCGCCACCCCCATCCAGCGAGGCCCTCAATGGCACGATCCTTGACCCCTTAGACCAGTGGCAACCCAGTGGCTCCCTATACACCCACCAGCAGCCTCCATCCCCATCACCCACATACAGCTTTAGTGCCCAAAACTTGTGCCTCCAACACCCAGGACAGCGTCGGCTCTTTATGCCCAAGAGCAGGAGAGGAGGAGCACATCAACAGCTTGCTCAACTTGCAGAAGTCAGGTGAGCCTTCACCTACCATAATGAGCTCCTCTCTGGGCAGCAACCTTTCTGAACTTGACCATCTGTTACTAGAACTGAATGCCATGCAGCATGATCCTCCAGGCTTCCCTTCAGATGAGACCAACTCAAGCCCCCACTCCCTCGTGCCTTGACCCCCCATTATGGCATCCCAGAGAATAACAGCCCCCTGGGGGCCAAAGCTGAGCCCCTGAACAAAGAGAAGCCAAAGTGAAATGGGAGCCAGGATGAACTGGAGAGTTCTGTGCCCAGCCCTGTCCTGGCCATCACTGTGAACCAGGGTGAGAGGAGCAGTCCACAGCGAATCACCTCCAGCCAGCAGCAGACGCACATCTCAGCCTCCTCCACCACTAGGGAGCTTGACGAGCTCATGTCTTCACTGTCAGATTTTAATATGCACAGCCTGGAACAAAGAGCAGATGGAGAGCGGCAGTGGGCAGCCAGATGGTCCCCGAGCAGCATGCAGAGCAGCCCTGAGGGCAGGACGAGGGAGGGTTCATGACTCAGGGGAAGAATGGCAACAGCTCAACCCCCAAGGATCCTCAAAGCCTGACAGCCAGCTTGACAGCATGCTGGGCAGCCTGAGTATTTTCTTTTAACCCCTATAACTTTCTAAACTTTTGTGTTTTAAAAACGTCAACTATAATTTACTTTACAGATTCAACCTATACAAAACTTGGTTTATACCTTTTGGTGTTAACAAACTTTAATTGGATTTATGTAAATGTTAATATGCATTTGTACAATTCTAAAAAGCCTCTAACTGGCCCCGCCAACTCGGATGAAGCTCTATTAATTAGTTAAACTTCTATGGTCATTTGTGTAATTTATTTGTCTTGGTTAAAAAATTACTGACTGTTTCCGGGCGTGGTGGCGAATGCCTTTAATCCTAGCACTTGGAAGGCAAAGGTAGGCAGATCTTTGTGAGTTCAAGGCCAGCCTCATCTACAAAGTGAGTTCCAGGATAGCTGGAGCTACAGGGAGACCCTGTCCCCAAAAAGACAAAAAAAAAAAAAAAAAAAAAAAAAAAAACACTGTACAAATCCTGGTACAGTTAGCTACTTTATGGGTGTATGGTACCACTATCAACTACACTCCCTCAATGCCTGAGACAAAAACTAACATTGGTTCTAAGCAATAATTCTTATTTAATTTAGATATAATTTAAAGTATGGTTAAATGTGTATTGTAAAACTTTAACAACTAATATAGCATCTTTAAAACACAGTTTGTGCCAGGCCTGGACCTGGAAAATACCACCTCCAAGGACTGAAAGGAAAATGATTGTTATAAACCCACTTTATAAGATTTATGTTGATATGTTGAAATAAATAAGTATATATTTTATAGAAGTATTTCAGTAGAGATTTATTATTATAAAATAAATAAATATAAGTTAATTGACTTGATTTATCTGAAGTCACAGTCTAGTAAAAGAAGTTTAAGGAATTTTTGCTGTTGTCCTAACACTAGATCTATACCCGAGCCCTTGAACCTGTTCTCAGATCCTTGGTCATACTTTTTTTGGGGGGGGGGCTTTGTATTTTTATTGTTCATATTTTTGTTGCTGGAGTGTAACATTCTCACAGAATTATACACAAGTGAGAACTGACTTACATAAAATAGACACATAAGTATAGCCAGCCATCAGAACGAGAAGTAAGACATTGCCAAACCCCTGCACTGAAGCACCTGATGCTCCAGCCACCTCCCATCTGGCTTCCCAAACACCATAAACTAATGTTTCTTTAGCCGGCCGGGCGTGGCCCCCACATCTTTATCTCCAGCACTTGGGAGGCAGAGGCAGAATTATCTCTGTGAGTTCAAGACCCAGCCTTGTCTATAGTAGGAGTCTCCAGGACCGCTGGGACTGCGGGAGACCGTCTCCAAAAACTAAAAAAAAAAAAAAAAAAACCTAATGATTTATTATCTCAAAATTCCTTGTTATGGACTCAGACACAAAACTGCACATTCATTAATACCTGGGATTTATTTCCAACTATATTATTTGGACATTCATTTCCCTGACTTGACAGGCAACTAAATTGTTATTTGTATATACTCTCAGTATGGTTCATGTAAAAACAGCCAAGACAATTCATCAATTTTACTGTTGATGAATGTTTATACTATTTCAAGTTGGGGCATGTGTTAGTCAGATTTCCAACACTATAAAACACCGAGAAAAATACTTAAAAAAAAAAGATTTCTTTTTTTTTTACATATTCATCTTTTTTTTAATTATTTTTATGAGCTTTGTGTTGTATTCATACATCATTTCCAAATTCAGTTCAGGCATATATCCCCTTCCCTTCCCCCCAACTCCACCCATTCCCATCGCATGAGATCCATCATCCTCATCCGTCCAATTCATGCATCTTTCTCTTCTTTTTTGTTTGTTTTGTTTCATTTTTTTTTTTAAACAATAGGTGATAATTTGTTGGTACAAGCATCCTTCATGTAAAACCAATTAAGAAAGTTGTGCCCCAACCCATAAGCTCATGGGTCCCACCATCCTGAAAGGGCGGGGCTTTTGTGTGTTCACTCAAGTTGATCAAAGTGTGTCCAGTCTGATATTGTTGTGTTTTTCACCATTAACCCCACATCGAAACCCTTATTCTACCACGCCCCCTCTTCCACAGATTGTTCCCTCGTTTGAGAAAAAGGGGCCACAGGGGATGAGAAGCAAAATACTCCTACTTTCTCTGGAGCTGATGTCTTGGTCTTAGTCACGTTCTGGCTGTTTTCTTTCATGGGCTGCCCGACTTGTCCAGGCTTAACCTTCAGATCCTACTATGAAGCACATGCAATTAGATATTTAGGTATTTAAACAGTTTAGAATATATAGCCTTTCGATCCTACTAATAAAGCACCACACAATAGATATATGGTATTTAAACAGTACTATTGTTATGGTGGTTACTTTTGGTATAGACACAGATGTTTGGCGGTTATGCAATTCATGATCTCTACCATCTTTCTTCTGTCAAGTATGGCCAAGGTCCTTCGTTTGTGGTTTATAACATCTCTCCAACCATTGCGGATGTAACGCTTGTGGTACTCAGCGCATGGTTATTTCTCCAAAGGGAGAGCCAATAGCCAACTTAGATTTGGGGATATTACAGACATATGGCTCCACGCTGCACAGTATTTCCAGGCAGATGAGTGCGGTTGTAGCTGTTGCTGATGGAGGACGTCTTGCTTTGACTCAAGGAGAAACTATATTTGCTTTATGGTTTGTGGCCTTTGGTAACACACTCTGGCATTCCAGAACCAATCTGTACCTTGCAAGTGCGGTTCCATACATCTTTCACAATGTTTGTTCAGGTTCTTCACAAGCGGGCCTTATCGCCTCTCCTTCTGCAGATATCCCAAGTTCGGAGGCAAGGAACCTTTAACATTTTGTGGGGGTCTTGGATCCCTGGCCAACATCTCCTTGGTAGAATAATCCATTGCTTGATGTCCGAGCTCTCTGTATTGATATATTGGGAAGGACGAGGGAGGTTCATGACCCAGGGGAAGAATGGCAACAGCTCAACCCCCAAGGATCCTCAAGCCTGACAGCCAGCTTGACAGCATGCTGGGCAGCCTGAGTTTTTCTTTTAACCCCTATAACTTTCTAAACTTTGTGTTTTAAAAACGTCAACTATAATTACTTTACAGATTCAAACTATACAAAACTTGGTTTATACCTTTTGGTGTTTAACAAACTTTATTGGATTTTGTAAATGTTAATATGCATTTGTAAATTCTAAAAAGCCTCTGAACTGGCCCCTCCAACTCGGATGAAGCTCTATTAATTAGTTAAAATTCTATGTCATTTGTGTAATTTATTGTCTTGGTTAAAAAATACTGACTGTTTCTGGGCTGGTGGCGATGCCTTTTACCTAGCACTTGGAAGGCAAAGGTAGGCAGATCTTTGTGAGTTCAAGGCCAGCCTCGTCTACAAAGTGAGTTCCAGGATAGCTGGAGCTACAGGGAGACCCTGTCCCCAAAAGACAAAAAAAAAAAAAAAAACAAACAAAAAACAAAAAAACACTGTACAAATCCTGGTACAGTTAGCTACTTTATGGGTGTATGGTACCACTATCAACTACACTCCCTCAATGCCTGAGACAAAAACTAACATTGGTTTTAAGCAATAATTTTATTTTAATTTAGATATAATTTAAAGTATGGTTAAATGTGTATTGTAAAACTTTTAACAACTAATATAGCATCTTTAAAACACAGTTTTGTGCCAGGCCTGGAAAATACCACCTCCAAGGACTGAAAGGAAAATGCTTGTTATAAACCCACTTTATAAGATTTATAGTGATATGTTTGAAATAAGTATTATATATTTATATAGAAGTATTTCAGTAGAGATTTATATAGAAATATAAATAAATAAATATAAGTTAATTGACTTGATTTATCTGAAGTCACAGTCTAGTAAAAGAAGTTTAAGGAAATTTTTGCTGTTGTCCTAACACTAGAGTCTATACCTGAGCCCTTGAACCTGTTCTCAGATATGTGGTCATACTTTATGTGGTCAACTTGCTGCCTAATTTGGAAGAAGCTCATATCAGGCTGGATTCTAATCCTGTACCCCCCCTAATGATCCAGACTAGGATACTGCTCAAAGAACCGGCCCTATTTTCTTTCAACACCTTAGAGGGCATCAAAATCTACCAGGATTCCTTTCAAAAGGCAATAAACTAGCTGATCAACTAGCCTCAATGCCTCAATCTAATACACTTACGGAAGCAACACAATTCCACCAACTAACCCATGCTAACTGGTGAGGGTTTAGGCATAATTGCCCCCACGTAGCAGTTAAAGACCTTAAAAAAATCATTCGTGCCTCCCGGTCTTGCCAGCCCTTCAGACTCCTCCCCTTCAAACCTTGGGGAGAAACCCCGAGGTCTCCAGCCTAACCACCTCTGGTGAATAGATGTTACCCACTATGCCCCATTTGGAAAAATTAAATGCATTTTTGTATCAGTTGACACTTTCTCACATGTGTGCTGGGCGTCAGCACATGTGGGAGAAAAGACCAAACATGCCATTAGCCATATGCTCCAATCCTTTGCTACCCTCGGGTTACCCAATTAAATCAAAACAGACAATGGTCCATGCTTCATAAGCAAGCCTTTTGTAAACGTCCTCCAAACATGGAGAATTTCACATTCTACTGGTATCCCCTATAATCCTTGGGGACAGGCTATTGTGGAAAGATTTAATCAAACCCTCAATGCTCAATTACAAAAACAAAAGGGGAGTCCATGCCCGCACATGATCAACTAAAGAAAGCACTATTCATCCTAAATATTTTAATTCTAAATGGGTGATATTCCATACTTCAAAAACAGTACTGAATAAAATTCTTTAAATAAAATTATGGCAGACAAGCTTGAAACATAATTCTGATTTAGTACAATTGCTTAAGTTTTTTTTAAAAAACTGCGAAGAGTTCTTTACTATTTCTTTATTCTGGTGCATCTGCATTAAGGCTTTGAATTATTTGACCCAAGATTTCACAATATTAAAATCTGACTCAGGATTTGCAATGTTAAATGAACAGGTCTACAGCCATATTACAACTCTGCCTCAGAGTCAGCATAGAGGTAAAGCTCAACACCTTAAGGAAATTGTAATAGAGATACATGCTAACAGCTAAGAGTTCCATATATAATTTTAATTCAATAAACAGTTAGTGGCAAGAGACTGATGCTGATTAACAAAAGGTTTCTTTTCAAAAGAAATTGTAACATCTTTGGAAAACTGTCTGGTTCTTTCTTTAGTTCCCATAAAGTTCATGCAGATATGTTTTTTAAGACAGTCTTAAAGTCCATTGCAGATGAAAATAGAATGTGCCTCCAGAACTACAGGTGAAAACATAAGACCTGGGTGCTGATAGAGGTCTTCCTGAATCCGGTCGGTCATCACACATTTGTGTGCTGGAGTAATGGTTCTTTGGCCTCTCCTGGCGCTTGTGTACTGTGAGGATGGCTGTGGCTACCACAGTGCTATTCACCCTAAATATTTTAAAATTTCCAAGGAAGACAGGCATACATCTCCCTTCCAGAAGCACTGGTCCTCATCTGTCACCTGTAGCTCTATTTGGGTCAGATGGAGGGAACCACTCAACAGCATGGAGGAGACCAGAACAGCTCCTCATGTGGGGAGAGGATTCAGATGTATTTCCCCCCAAAATGAAAAAAAGGCCCATCTGGGTTCCAGCAAGAGACCTTAAATATCTCCCCCAACAGGTAGACAATGATAATGACACCTCCAGGGAGTGTTTCACCCCCAAGGATGGCCCCTCTGCTCTTCCCTCAGGAGCTGCCCAGGATGAAAGTGACATTGCTCCTCCTGCTGCTGGCTCTTGTCCCACCCAGTGATGGGGGAATTGGAGACCCCAATGTGGCCAAACAATGCCTGGAGGCTAGTGGATCTGTATCCAGAAAAGAGATGGAGAGAACTTCAAGAAAATCCCCTATGTACCAGCTTGCATGGCTTCCTACCCTACCTCCTCCCTCTGCTTGGACCCCTTCTTTTACTCTTCCTAATTCTTATCCTTGGGCCCTGCATTGTTAACTGAATCATTCAATTTATCCAGGGGAGGCTAGATGCATTAAAGTTACATCAGGTCGAGATCCACTATCACAGGCTCACCAGCCAGGAACCAGGGTCTTATGAATGGCCATTTTCATATGATCACCTGACCCCCGCCCTGCATGTGGCTAGTGAATGGTAAGGCCCCTGAGTGATGGGGGCAACCTAAGATAGGGCATGGAGAGGCTCTTCGGAAGACCTGAGTCATAGCACCCAATGACGGGTAAGATCTTTCTGCAGTCAGTCAACCTAAGACAGGGGCCAAACCCAAGCTGTTTGTATCCCAAAGACGGGTAAGACTGAGTTTGCAAGAATAGACAACCTAAGACAGGGGCTATGTTTCTCCTCTTGCATTACAAAATCAAAAGGGGGAATTGTTGGGCCCTATGGGCCCTATAGAATGTGGCCTACTCTAACTCCCTGAGCCTGACATAGCGACCTGTCTCTGACCGGTCACTTCTGCATAGGAGTGACTCAGCATAGCCCGACCTGAAAACGCCTACAACTGATGTGGCGAGTTACTATTGGCCCAAAGCTATCCCCCCAATCTACATATCTCTGCTCCCACCTTCTTTTCTCCACCCCTCCCACCAACCATATATAAGCCACTGCCTGATGCAATAAAGTGAGTCGTCACTTCAGTAAGCTCCCGGATTGTTGTGTTCTCTTGCAGACCATTGAAACTCATCATCCCGCTCAACCCCCATCCACCAAGGAGGCCAGCTGGTTCGAGCCTCCTCTCCACTGTCCCTCTTAAGGTAATGCCACAGAGAAGCTGCACACTCTTCTTGCTGAGGGCATGGCCCTGCTCTCCACTAGAAAGGAGCCCTGCATGCCATCTCCTGTGCCAAGGAAATCTGCACATTGAGATTGGTCTGTAGGGAGCAAGAGGAGAATGAACACATGGGTGAGAAGGTATATTCTAGATTATGTGAGGACAGTGTTTTTTCAAGGCTTTACAGAAATGAAGGTACTGGGACCAGTATTCCCTGAAGTGCCCCATGTATTATTATGTGTAGGGAGGGTCATAGCTCCTGAAAGGTAGGCATTAATGACATCCATCACCACTCTATGAAAAAGAATACTTAATTAGGAACTAACTTTTGATATCAACCTCAATTCATTACTCAAATCTTTTCTCATTCATGCATGTAAAAGTCAACCTTTTCTATATGTGTGATTTTTACTAGCAAGGACATCAACAATATCCATTGAAATTTCACTTAGATCCAAAGTAGGGTAGTTGTAGACAGGCAGTATCACATGTCTGTGATCCCCGATCCAAACATATTGGTACAGAACAGTATTTAGTTTGTCACTAATGCAGGGTATATAGTGATTCTCAAGACACATGAGGTATAATATCATATTCTGTTTATAAAAATTTACAGATAAAAGTTTTGAGATAGAATACGACAGTTTATTCATGCCAGGCTCCAAACTGTAAACTTTCTTAGAGCTTGCATTCAAGACCATGACAGCTATGCTTGACTCTGATTGTACATGAGTCCAGTATGTTCAAACAGAGAAACTGTATTTAAAAGTCCAGGAAAGGCAGTGTAATGGTGTAATGAATGTGGGCATAGTAGTAGGCATGACATTTTTACACAAACATTTCCATAAACTCTGTTATGATGTGAGGCAGATCTTCCACAGCCCCTGGAATGCAGAAGCAGAAGGGTTGGTAGTACAGCTGCTTGAGGCTATGTTGGCCAACATGTAGGCTCTGTCCTTCACTGAAACTAATACATAATGAGACACAGGAGGTCACATTAAAGAGTTAAGTAGTCAGTGGTGAGGACATCCAGACTTGTGCTGCTTTATGCTATGTTATGTCACCCACTATGTAGCAGAGAGAAATTACACTAAGAAGAGCTGTTCAGGTAACCATAACCATATCTCCATGACAGGTATAAAGAACTCTTTAGGGGCTGGAGAGATGGCTCAGCATTAAGAGCACCTACTTCACTAGCAGAGGATGTGGGTTTGATTCCTAGCACCCACATAGAGGCTCAGAAATGCCTTTTCTAACATTTAATCCTAACACACAGGAGGAAGAGGCAGCTAGGTTTCTGTGAGTTCAAGCCAGCCTGGTCTACAGAGTTAATTCCAGGCCAGCTGTCCAACTAGGTCTCACTGTGTACCAGTTTACAGGAAAGATTTTACCTTTTTTTAGGGGGGGGAGGCTTGGATCCCCTGGCCAACATCTCCTTGGCAGAATAATCCATTTCTGATATCAGTGCTCTCCTGTATTAATGTTTTGTTTATATGCACAGCTTAAAAAGACTTTAGTATTAAATTTGTTTCTGAATAGAAAATAATCCTTTTCACAGTTCGTATGTCTATTAGTCAATTAAAGAAGGCAGTTTTACCCATTTTATAAGAGAGTACCTCTATAACAGTTGTGTCCAATTTACAGTTGCTGAACGACCTCATCATCATCATCTTCATATTTCTCCTTGTTCTATGGGGGGTGAGGAAGAAAGTCTCTCGTATTAAAACCTTTGCAGCACCTAGTAGGTAAGTTTCAATAGGAGTCATTATAAATAGTCATTACAAGTAGGATCCACAGAGGGGTTTGATGTTTGTAGCAATCTGTGGCTTTTCATCCTTTGTGTTCAGATGGGCCAACTTATCTGCTGGCACTTTCTGCTACATCCTCAATGAAAATCTATTTTTTCTTTCTCAGCCATTAATTTGGTGACATTTTGACCTGTTGAAACATACAAATCTTTTCCCATAGTTTTAAGATTTGAATTGCAGGTTTTTCTCAAAAAGTTTTCTTATCTATTTGTATATCCCCTTTTTTTTAGGGTTTTATTTTTTGACCCATGAGTCTCAAAAAGGCAGTTGTATTATATATATCTATAGGGTGGAATCAAGGCACAGATTTCGTCAAATTCACCCATGCTGTTTTGGGTGACTGTATGTGATTAACTTGGGAAGCAAACTTAAATTTTAAGTTAAATCATCCTATAGGTGAACGAATGCTGCAAGGTGATACTGTACAACAGAAAAATTACAGAAAACATTTGTATGTGCCAATCCCAAATTTAGTGTTACACAGATTTTAAGTAAAACAAATGTGGAGAATAGCAGTTTATATCTCCATTTAACTCAGATGCATTATCATTTTTATTAGAGCCTTTAAACCAATGTTGTTTTAATATACACATATTTACTTTTACTAAGTCCTAAAACACCATGTAACCTGTAGACAGAGTCTGGGCAAAAGTGGATACTTCTTGAACTCACGTCAATTAAATATGCATTAATTCGAATATACACATGTGTCCCTCTCCTGCCCCTCCCACCCTTCTCCATTCACCATTTCAGTTAGTTTTCTGATACAGGCTTTCCGTTGTTGTTCTTTTATTTTTTTTTTATTAATTTTATTTATTTCTGTGAATTTCTGTTGTACAGCATGCAGGTCTGTGCACCCGTGTCATGCAATGCCGTGGAGTTCAGAAGAGGTTGTCCGATTCCCCTGGAACTGGAGTTCTCCTGGAATTGGAGTTTCAGACGGTTCTCAGCTGCCATGTGGGTGCTGGGGATTGAACCCAGGTCCTCTTCAAGAGCAGTCAGCACTCTTAACTGATAGGCCATCTCTCCAGCCCATCTGTTGTTGTTCTTTTAATATGCATCACTCTCCACAAGAAGTATTTATAACTGAGTTATTTTCACTAGCATCCACATATCAGAGATACCATTTCTCATTTGTTTTTCTGGGACTGTGTTACTTCACTTAACATAATGTCTTCTAGCTCCATACATTTACCTGCAAAGTTCATGATGTTGTCCTTCTTTACCGATGCATAGAATTGCATTGTGTAGATGTACCACATTTTCTCTATCCACTCATCAGTTGAGAGGCATTTCGGTTGGTTCCAGCTTTTCGCTATGGTGAACAGAGCTGCAATAAATATAGCTGTGTATGTATCACTAGAATAAGATGAGTCTTGTGGGTATGTACCAAGGAGTGGTATGACTGGGTCAAATGGCAAGCTCATTTTGTGTCTTCTAAGGGTTCTCCACACTGCTTTTCATACAGGCTGTAGAAGTGTACATTCCCAATCTGAGATCTGAGGCCAGCGGAAGGAATAGCCGAAAGCAGGTAGGGACTGGGTGCCTCAGCAAGGCTGATTGTTGATCCTTTAATCCAGCTGTCTTTGGCTTGATTGGCTTTTGTGGCTGTGGGAGCAGAGTTATCCTCCCAGTCAGCATTAAAGGTGGGGTTGGGTGACTCTTGACATCTGAGATCTCCTGAGGCCAGTGGAAAGTTCCCGGGCAGACGCTGAAGAGCACCCCCCCCAGCCCTCCAACTGGGATTACGAAGGCATCTGAAGGAGGCAAGCAAAGCTAGCCTTCAACAGATTGGAATACAGGCAAGGAGAAGCTCATATGCCAGGATCACGAAGAAGAGACAATGTTGGAAAGGGTCAGGATAATTCTGCACCAAGCTCTACCAACCCTATGGAAGACTCCTGCAGTGGGATCCCTCTGGGGATGCCCCAGGACACAGATATCAGAAACACAAGTGGGAACATATTTAAAGAACTACAAGATCATAAAGAACAAATCAAAGAACTAAGAAAAGAGAATGAAGAACTCAAGAAGGACCTAGAGAGAGAGAACGACAAGCTCCTGAAGGAAGTAGAAACACTGAAAAGATCCCATGCTGAAAAATATAAGGAAAATAACCAGCAAAGTGAAGAGCTACAAGAAGAGATAGAGAAGCTCCGAAAAGAAGTAGAAGTACTAAGGAAATCAGAAGAGGAAATGAAAAAGGAAATAAAACACTCATCCATTCAAGAGGAAAGGAATGGAAAAAGCCTCAGAAGCAGAATGGAGGAAGCATAACAAAGAATATCAGACCTGGACGATAATACAGAACAACTAAAAACCTCAAGGAAAGATTATGAAAAATTTAAAAATCCACAAAAGTGGAACAACCAGGAACTGTGGGAAACTATGAAAAGATCAAACCTCCACATCATAGGAATAGAGGGAGAAGAATCCCAAGAGAATGGTATTCAGATTTTCAACAGAATAATAGATGAAAACTTCCCCAAACCTAAAAAGGACAAACCAATACCAACACAAGAAGCACATAGAACTCCAAACAGACAAGATCAGAAAAGAAATTCTCCATGCCACATTATAGGTAAAATGCTACACACCCAAAACAAAGACAAAATCCTTAAAACCACAAGAGGAAAAACAGGTGACCTAAAAGGGGAAACCTATCAGAATTACGACTGACTTCTCAACGCAAACTATGAAAGGAAGAACCTGGAGCAAAGCATTCCCAGTGTTAAGGGACAATAGATGCCAACCCAGGTTACTATACCCAGCAAAAATGTCAATTATGATTGAAGGAGAGAGAAAAATCTTCTATGACATAAACAACTTGATAGAATACATGTCCGGAAAACCAACCCTTCAGAGAATACTTGAAGCTATTCAAAGAACAGAAGAAAGGAGCAACCAACCCCAGGCACCTAGAAAGAGAAAGCAATAAAAGCATAACTGCAGAATTAGAAACCGAAACCCATACCTCAAATGGATAATAAGGCGAAAGGAAGCAACACAAACCTATCAGTCATAACCTTAAATATTAATGGACTAAATTCCCCAATCAAAAGACTAGACTGGGAAATTGGATTAGGAAACAGAATCCATTGATATACTGTCTACAAGAAACACATCTTACCTTCAAGGACAGGTACCATCTTAAAGTGAAGGGATGGAAAAAAATATTCCAAGCAAATGGTACCAAAAAGAAAGCAGGTGTTGCTATTTTAATATCGGACAAAATAGACTTCAAAGTAAAAGAAATCAGAAGAGACAAAGTACGCCATTACACTTTTATCAAAGGAAAAATTCAAGAAGGTTTCACAATTATGAGTATATATGCCCCAAATTCAGGTGCACCAAACTTTATAAAGGCAATTCTCCAGGAGCACAAGTCACAGACTAACCCCAGTACACTTATATTGGGAGATTTCAATACTCCACTGAGTCCTTTGGATAGGTCAATAGGATGAAGAATAAAGAGAGACATCTGAAGTGAATGATATTATACACAAAATGGATCTCATAGACCTCTACCAAATATTCCATCCTAATACCTGACAATACACTTTCTACTCAGCACCCCACTGAACATTCTCAGAAATCAACTACATACTGCGTCACAGAATAAACCTCTACAAATACAAAAAGTTTGAAATAATTTCATGCATTCTATCAGACCACAGTGCAATAAAGCTCAACAACACCGGGCCAAGTCCCCCGGCCTACAAGAACACAAGGAGACTAAACAACACACTCTTGAATAGTGAATGGGTCAAGGAAGACATAAAGAAAGAAAAGCATTCCTGGAACTGAATGACAACGACAATACAACACAAGCCCCACCAGGTAGGAATCACCAGCCTCTTGCACCACTGTGACAGTGCTGCTCTGGAAGTGCAGGTCGATCTTGAAGTCCTGTGCAATCTCACACACCAGGTGCTGGAATGGCAGCTTCTGAAAGAGCAGCTCGGTGCTCTCCTNAGCTGTGGCTACAGGGAGACCCTGTCTCAAAAAGACCAAAAATAAAAACTAGTATTTAGTATTGCTTCTCCTGCATTGGCAAAACTGCCTATTATGCTTATGTTTAAATACACTGTTAATCACTTTGTTTTCAGCCACTTTTCCATATGCAGTCAAAATGAAAATGTTTAACTGTTGTACGAATGCTACCCAATACAAACTTTTTTGGTCTGAGACAGGGTCTCTCTGTAGCCCCACCTGGCCTGGAACTCACTCTGTAGTCCAGTCTTGCCTTGAACTCACAAAGATCCACCTGCCTCTGCTTCCCAGTGCTAGGATTAAAGGCATGCACCACCATGCCTGGCTAACGTGAGGTGGTCTAGGTAATTGGAGTCTATGAGTGTAGTGAAACCGAGTCATCCCTGCCACAATTCCATTGGCCCCACATGACATTTCCCTGGAGGCAGTGTAGGGCTTTGTCCTCACTCCCAGCAGAGTAGTGAGAGTTGCTGGCTGTCCAGCCTTACACTAGTCCCCCTGAAGCATTGTGATGGAGAGTGATCTTGAGCTCTCATCTCTGCAGCGGTTGTGCCTAAAGAGCATGGACACGGTCAGGTCTAATGCAGGTCTAAGGGCCCAGAGACAGTGGAAGTTCTTACAGCCACTTTTGGGAAAGAGATGGTGGCTCTGAAAAGAGCCTTTTGGTTAGTTGAGATCATTGGAATTTTCCTAAGGATGTTCACTTCGGATGCTGCTTACCAGCTGGATGTCCTTCGGCATTATGGTGAGGAGCTTGGCCTGGATGGTGCCAAGGTTAGAATCTTTGAACAGCCCCACCAGGTAGGAATCACCAGCCTCTTGCAGCACCATGACAGCACTGTTCTGGAAGTGCAGGTTGATTTTGAAGGCACCATGTGCTGAAGTGACAGCTTCCGGATGAGCAGCTCGGTGCTCTTCTGGTTGTGCAGGATCTCTCTCAGAGAGATAGTTCCTGGGTGCTAGTGGTGAGGTTTCTTCGCTCCACCCGTGACTGCAGGAATTTTCTGGGCCACCTTGGCGGCCAGCTCCTTCCTCAGAGCCTTGACCCCCATAGACTTGCGAGCTGTCTGTTTGGTGCCTGCCATCTCTTCTTTCTTCTCTTCTTGGCCCATCCCATCCTGTCCTGAAGTTCTCTAGACACAGCTTTTATAGAGCTCTGCCCTAATTCCATTGGCTGCCCAATATGTGATGGAATGGGCAGATGCCCTCCTATTGGTGCATGGCAAGCTCCAACGAGAGCCAAACCTTTAGGATTATCTCCTGTCCCTTTGGGATCCATTTTTTTTTTTTTTTTTTGGTCTTTTTTAATCAGTGTCTCCCTGTAGTCTCATCTGGCCTGGAACTCACTCTGTTCATCAGTCGGGCCTTGAACTCACAAAGATCCACCTGCCTTTGCCTCCCAAGTGCTAGGGTTAAAGGTATGCACTTCTATGGCTGGCTAACATGAGGTGGTCTAGTAAGTGGAGTCAGTGTGTGTTGCAAAATCAAGTCATCCCTGCCACAATTCCATTAGCCCCATTCAGTTAGAGGCAGCATATGGCTTTCTCCTCGTTCCCAGCTGAGAAGTGAGTGTCACTGCTGTCCAGCCTTACACTAGTCCCCCTGAAGCCTTGAGATGGAAACTGATCTTGAGTTCTGATCTCTGAACCTGGTGTGCCACAAGAGCACGCACACATTCAGTCAGCTCTTATGCAGGTCTAAGAGCCCAGAGACTGTTGAAGTTCTTACAGCCTCTTTTGGGAAAGAGTTGGTGGCTATGAAAAGAACCTTTTGGTTAGTTGAGAAGATCATTGGAATTGTCCTAAGGATGTTCCCCTCGGATGCTGCTTGACAGCTGGATGTCCTTGGCCATGATCGTGATGCACTTGGCCTGTATGGCACCAAGGTTAGCATCATCGAACAGCCCCACCAGGTAGGAATCACCAGTCTCTTGCAGCACCATAACAGAGCTGCTCTTGAAGCCCAGGTCAATCTTGATGTCTGGTGCAATCTCACACACCAGGTGCTGCAATGGCAGCTTCCAGATGAGCAGCTCGGTGCTCTCCTGGTAGAGCCTGATCTCTCACAGAGTGATGCCTGGGTGGTAGCAGTGAGGTTTCTTCACTCCACCCATGACTGCAGGAATTTTCTGGGCTGCCTTGCAGCCAGCACCTTCCTTGGAGTCTTGATCCCCATAGACTTTCGTGCTGTCTGCTTGGTGCCAGCCATCTTTCTTCTCTTCCTGTCCCGTCCTGTCCCGAAGTGCTCCAAGCAGCCTCTAGACACAGCATTTATAGAGCTCTGGAGCAATTCCATTGGCTGCCCAAGATGTGACAGAATGGGCCACCAATCAGATGCCTTCTGGTTGGTGTGTGGGAAGCTCCAGCCAGAGCCAACCCTTTACGATGATCTCCTGACCCTTTGGAATCCATTTTTTTTTGGTCCTTTCAACACAGGGCCTCCCTGTATCCCCAGGTGGCCTGAGACTCACTCTGTAGACCATTGTGGCCTTGCCCTCACAATGATCTGCCTGCCTCTGCCTCCAAAGTACTAGAATTAAAGGCATGCACCACCATGCCCGGTTAACATGAGGTTGTCTAGGTAAGTGGAGTCAGTGAGTGTAGTGAAACCGAGTCTTCCTGCCACAATTCCATTGGCCCCACATGACATTTCCCTAGAGGCAGGGTAGGGCTTTGTCCTCACTCCCTGCTGAGTAGTGAGTTTCACTGGCTGTCCAGCCTTACACTAGTCCCCCTGAAGCCTTGAGATGGAAACTGATCTTGAGTTCTGATCTCTGCACCTGGTGTGCCACAAGAGCATGCACACACTCAGTCAGCTCTGATGCAGGTCTAAGAGCTCAGAGACTGTGGATGTTCTTACAGCCACTTTTGGGAAAGAGTTGGTGGCTCTGAAAAGAGCCTTTTGGTTAGTTGAGAAGATCTTTGGAATTGTCCTAAGGATGATCCCTTCAGATGCTGCTTTCCAGCTGGATGTCCTTGGGCCTGATGGTGACCCGCTTGGCCTGGATGTCACCAAGGTTAACATCCTCGAACTGGCCCACCAGGTAGGAATTGCCAGCCTCTTGCAGCACCATGACAGCACTGCTCTGGAAGCGCAGGTCGATCTTGAAGTCCTGCGCAATCTCACACACCAGGCACTGGAATGGCAGCTTCAGGATGAGCAGCTCAGTGCTCTCCTGGTAGCGCCTGATCTCTCGCACAGTGACAGCACCTGGGTGGTAGCAGTAAGGTTTCTTCACTCCACCCGTGGCTGCAGGAAATTTCTGGGCCACCTTGGCTGCCAGCTACTTCCTTGCAGCCTTGACCCCCATAGACTTGGGAGCTGTCAGCTTGGTGCCAGCCATCTCTTCTTTCTTCTCTTCCCATCCCATCCCATTCTGTCCTGAAGTGCTCCAAGCGGCCTCTAGACTCAGCTTTTATAGAGCTCTGGCACAATTCCATTCACTGCCCAAGATTTGACAGAATGGGCAGATGCCCTCTGTTAGGTGCATGGGAAGCTCCAGCGAGAGTCAGCCCTTTGCAATTATATCCTGTCACTTTGGGATCCATTTTTCACTAACACGAGCTGGTCTAGTTAAGTGGAGTCAGTGAGTGTAGCAGAACTGTCATCCCTGCCATTATTCCATTGGTCGCACATGACATGGCATGATGACCAGCAGCCTTCTGATTGCCCATTGGGAGCTTTTGCTAGAGCATACCCCTTATGTCCCCTCCTCTTCCTGTGGTCTCCTTCCAGAGTTTGTGCTCACATCCTGAGCTGCTCTGGATAGGTGGGGACCAACATGGAGTGCAGCAGAACTGACTCATCCATGCCATAATTCCATTGGTCACCCAGGACGAGTCATGATGGCCAGCTGCATTTGGATTGGTCCATGAGGAGTTCTCCCAAGAGTCTATCCCTTATACTGTCCCTGGACCATCAATCAAGTTGATCAAATGAGTGTCCAGTCTATATTGTTGTAGTTTCACTATTCACCCAATCACAGTCCTTACAGTCTACCACACCCCCTCCTCTGCTGATTGTTGCCTAGGTTTAGAAAGGGGGCACAGGTGGATGAGAAGCAAAACAGTCTACTTTCTCTGGAGCTATTGTCTTGGTCTCTGGTCAATTCTGGCTGTTTCTTCATGGGCTAACAGTTTGTCCAGCATAAAGTTTTCAATCCTACTAATGAAGCACAAGCAATAGATATATCTGTATTTAACATTACTCCTTGTTATGGTAGGAACTTTTGTAGAAAAGCATGTTTGGATGGTATGTTAATCCATGAAATATATTTTTTTCTGATTAAGATGCAGGGCTTACTGTGGCTTCTTATACATCTCTTAACCACTAGAGGCATGTAAGTTTGTGGCATCAGCCATGGATCTATTCCTCCAAGGAGAGAGAAATAGCCAATAGATTTGGGATATATACAGGCAGGTGAGTTGTAGCTGTGTGCTGACGGAGGAGTCTTGCTGACTCAAGAGAGACCTATATTTGCTTTATCTGGTTTAGTGGCCTTTGGTAGCACACTCTGGCTTTCATAGACCATCTGTATACTGACAAGTGTGGTTTCCATACATCTTTCACATGTTTACATCAGATCTTTCAACAGCAGAGCCTTATCACCTCTCTTCTTCCAGGTTATCCAGATTGGAGGTAAGGAGCCTTTACTTTTGTGGTGGGCTTGGATCCCTGGCCAACATCTCCTTGGTAGAATAATCCATTCTTGATGTCAGAGCTCCTGTTTAATAATTTTGCTTAAGTACATAGCTAAGGAGACTTAGCATTATATTTTGCTTCTGAATAGGAAAACCTTTTCACAGTTCGCATGTCTATTAGTCAATTAATAAAGCAGTTTTTACTGGTTTTATAAGAGTTACCTCTTAACAAGTTGGCTCAAATCAATCAGCTGGAAAAGACCTCATCATCAATCATATTTTCTCCTGGTTCTATGGTGGGGAGGAGTTAAGAAAGTCTCTCTTGTATTAAAAACCTTTGCAGCGCCTAGAAGGTAAACTTCCTAGGACTCATTAAAAGTTTACTAGTAGCATCCACAGAGGGCCTGATGTCTGCCGCAATCTGAGGCATTTCTTCCTTCAAGTACCCAGAGGAGTCGTCCTTCTGCTGGCACTTTCTGTACATCCTACTCACTGCAAAGCTGTTATTTTCTTTCTCAGCATTAAGTTGGTGACATTCTGCACTGTGGATATAAACAAATCCTTTCCGTGGTGTTTTAAGATTTGAATTGCAAGGTTTTTGACAAAAAAGTTTCAATACTATCTGTATCCCCCTTTTTTATTTTAGGTTTTGGTTTTTGACCCATGAGTCTCAAAAAAAGCAGTTGTATATAACATACCTATACTTACGCGTGGAATCAAGGTCAGATTTCCATCAGAATTTACCCATGTTGTTTGGGTGACTCACTTTGATAACTTGGAGAAACTAAAATTTCAAGTTTAAATCATCCTATAGGTGAAAGAGATGTGCTACAAGGTATACTGTGACAAGAGCAAAATAATTATAGAGACATTGTACCTGCCAATCACAAAATTATTATTATACAGATTTAATTAAAACAAATTGTGGAAAAGGAATTTATATCCCATTACGCCCTGATTAACCATTTATCAGGCTTAAATGTTGTTTGTTGTGTTTTGTTTTTTAAAAAAAAAAAAAAAAAAAAGTTATTTTTATGTGTATGAATTTATTGTTTTCATGCAAGTTTGCGCCACCCGTGTCGTGCGATGCGCGGAGGTCGAGAGGCTCAGATTCCCTGGAACTGGTGTTAGTTCTCTGGGAACTGGAGTCACAGACGGTTTTCAGCAGCCACCTTTGGTTGTGGGGATCGAACCTGGTGCTCTGCAAGAGTGGTCGGCGCTTAACCGCTAGGCCACCCTCCAGCCCTGCATTACCGTTTTCTCAGAGCTTAAAAATGTTGTTAATTTTATTTTTTTTTTTAAAAACATACTTACTCTTACTAGCTAAAAACATCTGTAACCTGTAAACAGAGATGGGCAAAATTGGCTATTGTTGAATATGCATTAATACTCTACACATTGTCCTCTCCGCCCTCCCACCTTCCACGTCCACATTTCAGTCCGTTTTTAATGCAGTCAGTCGTCTTTCTGTTTTTCTTTTAATATGATCCTCTCACACTAAATATTTATAATCGTTATGTAACTAGCCTCAATATGGGATACTTTTGTCGTTTGTTTTTCTGGGACTGTGTTACTTCACTTAACATGATGTCTTCTAGCTCCATCCATTTACCTGCAAAGTTCATGATGTTGTCTTTCTTTACCGCTGCATAGAATTCCATTGTGTACATTTACCACACTTTATCCTCTCATCAGTTGAGGGGCATTTGGGTTGGTTCCAGCCTTTTGCTATTGTGAAGAGAGCTGCAATAAATATATCTGTGCATGTATCTCTGCAGTAAGATGAGTCTTTGGGGATATACCCAGGAGTGATATGACTGGGTCAAATGGTAGGCTCATTTTGAGTCTTCTAAGGGTTCTCCACACTGCTTTCCACAGTGGCTGTAGAAGTTTACATTCCCACTAGCCATGGATGAGTGTTTCCCTTTCCCCACAACATCTCCAGCACTCGGCATCATTTGTTTTCTTAATCCTAGCCAGTCTTATTGGAGTAAGATGGTATCTTAAAGTGGTTTTAATTTGCATTTCCTTAATTATTACCAATGTTGAACACTTCTTGAGATGTTTCTCAGCCATTGCTAATTACTCCTCTGTGGTCTCTATTCAGATGTTTGCTCCATCTTTTGTGTGATTCATTTGTTTTCTTTCTTGTTTTTTGAGTAGCTTGTATACTCTGGAAATTAATGCTTTGTCAGATGTATCTGCTGTGAAGGTTTCCTCCCATTCTGTGGGTTTTCTCTTCACTTCCTTTATTGTTTCCTTTAATGTACAGAAGCATTTGAGTTTAACCAGTTCCCATTTGTAAATTTTCGATCTTATTTCTTGTGCAGCTACTGTCTGATTTAGGAAGTCTTTCCCTACGCATATGTCTTGTAGTCTGCTGCCAAGTTTCTCTTCTATTGCATCCAGAGTTTTGTATTTCATGCTGATGTCTTTGATCTATCTGGAATTGACTTTTGTACAGGGTGAGAGGTAGGGGTTTAATTTCATTCTTCTACAGGTAGTAATCCAGTTTTGCCAAAACCACTTGTTGACGATGCTGTCTTTCCTCCAATGTGGCTTCTTGTCCCCCTTGTCAAATATGAGGTGGCTGAAATTGAATGTGCTCAGGTTTGGATCTTCAGTTTTATTCCTTTGGTCAACTGGTCTGATTTTGTGCCAGTACCAAGCTGTTTTTATTACTATAGCCCTGTAGAATAGTTTGATGTCTGGTAGAGCGATCCCACCTGTATTGCTCTGTTCGCCCAGAGTTGCTTTGACTATTCAGGTTCTTTTGTTTTTCCAAATGAAATTGAGGATTTTTTCCCCCAAACCTGTGAAGAAGCTCTAGGGGACTTTTATTGGGATTGCATTAAATCTGTATATGAGTTTAGGTAGAATGGAGATTTTTGCAATATTTATTTTCCCAATCCATGAGCATGGGAGGTTTGTCCATCTTCTGATGTCTTCTTCAATTTCCTTCTTCAGAGGTTTAAAATTTTTGTTGTAGAGATCCTTGGTGTCTTTGGTTAGGTTTGTTCCTAGGTATTTTATTGTTTTTGAGGCTATTGTGAGTGGGAAGTTCTCCTTGTATTCCTTCTTCAGTTGCCTATTGTTGGTGTAGAGAAAGCCTACTGATTTTTCTAGATTATGTATCCTGCAACTTTGCTGAAGTTCTTAATCATTTCTAGGAGTTTTCTGGTGGATTTCTTACCATCCCTTAAGTAGACAATCATATCTTCAGCAAAAAAGGGATAGCTTGACTGCCTCTTTTCTGATTAGAACTCCTTTAATTTCCTTTTCTTGCCTTATTGCCCAAGCAGGGGTTTCAAGCACTATATTGAAAAGGAGTGGTGACAGGGGGCAGCTTTGCCGAGTTCCTACCCTTAAGGGGAATGCTTCTGTGGTTTCCTCATTTAGGATGATATTGGCTGTGGGTTTCCTGTATATGACTTTGATTACATTAAGGAATGATCCCTCCAATCCAATTCCCTCTAGGACTTAAAATATGAAGGGACACTGGATTTTGTTAAAGGCTTTCTCTTTGTCAATTGAGATGATGGTGTGGTTTTTGTCTTTCAGTCCATTTATATGCTTGATGATATTTATTGATTTTCCTATGTTGAATCATCCAGGATCTCTGGTATGAATCCAACTTGGTCATGGTGGATGACCTTCTTGATGTGGGTCTGTATGTGATTTGCCTGTATCCTGTTTAGAATTTTGGCATATGTGTTCTTTAGGGAGATGGGTCTATAGTTCTCCTTTTTGGTTGCATCTTTGCTTAGTTTTGGTATTAGAGTGATGCTGGCTTCATAGACGGAATCTGGGAGAACTCCCTCCATTTGTATTCTTCTAAACAACTTGAGTATTCATGGTTGTAAGTCTTTTTGAAATATTTTATAGAATTCTGCTGTGAAACCATCTGGGCCTGGGCATTTTTTGGTTGACAGGCTGCTTATTAGAGCTTCAATTTCTTCATACATTATTGGTCTATTTAAGCTGTTGATCTCTTCTAGGTTGAGCTTTGGTGATTCCCAGGATTTCAGATATTCATCCATTTCTTCTAGGTTTTCAAACTGAGCAGAGTATAGGTTTTAAAAGTAATTCCGTATGATTTTCTGGATCTTTTCATTGTCTGTTATGACATTTCCCCTTTCATCACAGATTTTATTGATTTGGAGTTGTTCCTTCTTTCTTTTTTGTTAACTGGGCTGGAGGTCTATCTATCTTATTTATTCTCTCAAAGAACCATATTTTGGATTCATTGATTTTTGTATGGTTTTCTTTGTTTTTATTTCTGTGATCTCTGCTCTGATTTTTGTTTTTTCTTCTTGTCTTCTGTGTTTAAGTTTCATTTGTTGTCTCTCAAGTCCTTTTAGATGCAGTGTTAGATCATTCACTTGTGCTTTTTCTTTTTTTTAATGTAGGCACTTATAGGTATAAACTTCCCTCTTAGGCCTGCTTTTAAAGTGTCCCTTAGATTTTGCTGTGTTGTATTATCATTGTCATTCAATTCCAGGAAGGTTATTTCTTTCTTTATTTCTTCCTTGACCCATACGTTATTCAGGAGAGTTTTGTTTAGTCTCCATGTGTTATAGATTCTAGGGTTTATCCTGGTGTTGATATTGAGTTTTTTTTTTAATAATTTTTTTTAATTTTATTTATTTCCATATGTGTATGAATGTACTGTATGCATGCAAGTTTGTGCACCCGTGTCATGCAATGCCGCAGAGGTCAGAAGAGGGTGTCGGATTCCCCTGGAACTGGAGTTCTCCTGGAATTGGAGTTTCAGACGGTTCTCAGCCGCCATGTGGGTGCTGGGGATCGAACCTGGGTCCTCTGTAAGAGCGGTCGGCGCTCTTAACCGCTAGGAATTTTATTGCACTGTGGTCTGATATAATGCATGAGATTATTTCAATCTTTTTGTATTTGTTGAGTTTTTCCCTGTGTCCCAGTATATGATCTATTTTGGAGAATGTTCCGTGGGGTGCTGAGTAGAAAGTGTATTCTCTGGGGTTTGGGTGGAATATATGATAGATGTCTGTGAGGTCCATTTGGTGTATTGTATACAGTCCATCAAGTTGGGGATGAGGATACAGTCCATCAAGTTGGGGATGAGGATACAGTGCAAAATATTGGAAATGTCTATACAGTCCATTTAGTTGGGGATGAGGAAACAGTGCATGTTTTGGGGGTCCATTTAGTTGGGAATGAGGAAACAGTCCATGTTTTGGGGGATGATGGTACAGTTCAACAACTTAGAGATGAGGATACAGTCCATCAAGATAGGGATGAGGATACCATCCATAAAGTTGGGGTGAGGATACAGTGCAACAAGTTGGAGATGAGGATACAGTCCATCAAGTTGGGGATGAGGATACAGTCCATCAAGTTGGAGATGAGGATACAGTCCATCAAGTTGGGGATGAGGATACAGTCTAACAATTTGGAGATGAGGATACAGTCCATCAATTTATAGATGAGGATGCGGTCCATCAATTTGGAGATGATGATACAGTCCATCAAGTTAGGGATGAGGGTTGGAGATGAGGATACAGTCCATCAAGTTGGGGATGAGGATACAGTCCAACAATTTGGAGATGAGGGTACAGTCCATCAATTTATAGATGAGGATACAGTCCATCAATTTGGAGATGATGATACAGTCCATCAAGTTAGGGATGAGGATATTGCCCAAAACTTGGAGGTGAGGATACACTCCATTAAGTTTGGGTGAGGATCCAATCCATTAAGTTGGGGATGAGGATACAGTCCATTAAAATAGAATGAGAATGGATTCCATCAAGTTGGAGATGAGGATACCGTCCATCAAGTTGAGGATAAGGATACAGTAAATCAAGTTTGGGATGAGGATACAGTCCATTAAGTTGAGGATGAGGATACAGTAAATTGTTTGGGATGAGTATACAGTCCATCAAGTTGGCATGAGGATACCATCCATCAAGGTGGAGAAGAGCATACTGTCCATCAAGTTCAGGAAAAGGATACAGTCTATTATGTTGGGAATGAGGATACATTCCAACAAGTTGGGATAACAGTAGAGTCCATCAAGGTGGAGATGAGGATACTGTCCATCAATTTGGTGATAAGGATACAGTCCATTAATTTGGGAATGAATGTACAGTCTATGAAGTTGGGATGAGAATGCAGTCCGTGAAGTTGGGATGTATGTACAGGAAATCTAGTTGGGATGTGGATACAGTCCATCAACGTGGGAAGAGGATACAATATATCCATGTGGAGATGAGCATGCATTCCAACATTTTGGATGAGGATAAAGTGCATCAAGTTGGGGATGAGGATATAGTCCTTTAAGTTTGTGATGAGTATACAGTCCAACAAGTTGCAGATGAGGATACAGTCCATAAAGTTGGAGATGAGGATAGAGTCCATCAAGTTGGGGATGAGGATACAGTCCATCAAATTGGGAGGATGATACAGTCCGATAAGCTGAAGATGTACATGCAGCCTACGAAGCTAGAGTCGAGGATATAGCACTCAAATTGGGGATGAGAATACAGTCCATCAATTTGGAGATGAGGATAAAGTACAAGTTGGAGATGAGGATACAGTCCATCAAGTTGGGGATGATGATACAGTCCAACAAATTGGAGATGAGGATACAGACCTTCAAGTTGAGGATGAGGATACAGTCCATCACTTGGGGATGATGATACAGTCCAACAAATTGGAGATGAGGATACAGACCTTCAAGTTGAGGATGAGGATACAGTCCATCATTTGGGGATTATGATACAGTCCAACAAATTGGAGATGAAGACACAGTCCATCAAGTTGGAGATAAGGATACAGTCCATCAAGTTGGGGATGAGGACACAGTCCAAAAAAGTGGGGATGAAGATACATTCCATCAAATTGGGCGTGATGATACAGTCCATCAATGTGAGAATGATTATAGAGTCCATCAACTGGGGAGGAGTATACAGTCCATCAAGTTGGAGATGATCATGAAGTCCATCAATTTTGAGAAGAAGATACAGTCCATCAAGGCGGGGCTGAGGATATATTAGAAAAGTTAGAGACAATGATACAGTCCATCCAGTAGGAGATGAGGATACAGTCCCTCAAGTTGAGGATGATGATACAGTCCATAAAGTGGGACATGAGGATAAAGTATATCAATTTGGAGATGAGGTTACAGTCCATCCAGTTGGAGATTAGGATACAGTCCACCAAGTTGGGGATGAGGATACAGTCGAAAAATTTGAAGATGAGGATACAGTACATCAAGTTGGAGATGAGGATACAGTCCCTCAAAGTGGGGATGAGGATACTGTCCATCAATTTGGGATTGAGGCTACAGTCCATCAAGTTGGAGATGAGGATACAGTCCATCAAGTTGGGGATGAGCATACAGTCCATGAAATTGGGGATAAGGATACAGTTCAATAAGTTGGGGATGAGTCTACAGTCCATCAACTTAGGGATGAGTATTAAGTCCATCAAGTTGGAGATGATGACACAGCCCATCAAGTTGAAGATGAGGATAATGTCTAATAAGTTGGGGATGAGTATACAGTAGATCAAGTTGGAGATGGGGATACAGTCCAACATGTTGGGATGAGGGTACAGTCCCTCAAGTTGGAGATGAGGATATAGTCTATAATATTGGAGATGAGATTACAGTCCACTAAGTTAGGGATCAGGACACAGTCCATAAATTGCAGATGAGGATATAATCAATCAAGTTGGGGATGAGGATGCAGTCCATCAAGTTGGGGATGATGATGCAGTCCACTAATTTGGGATGATGATACAGTCCAAAAATTTGTGGTGCATACAGTCCAACAAAGTGGGGATTAGGATACGATCCATTAAGTCGGGGATGAGGATATATTCCAAAAAGTTGGAGACGAGGATACAGTCCATCAAATTGGAGATGAGGATATAGCCCATCAAGTTGGGGATGAGGATACAGTCCATCAAGTTGCGGATGAGGATAGAGTCCAACAAGTTGTGATGAGGATACAGTCCATCTAGTTGGAGATGATGATACAGTCCATCAATCTGGAGATGAGGATACAGTCCAACAAGTTGGAGATGATGATACAGTCCATCAAGTTGGGGATGAGAATACAGTCCATCAAATTGGGGATGATGATACAGTAGAACAAATTGGAGATGAGGATACAGTCCATTAAGTTGGGGATGAGTATAGATTCTATCAAGTTTAGGATCAGGATACAGTCCAAGAAGTTGCAGATGAGGATACAGTCCATCAAGTTGGGGATGAGGAAATAGTCCAACAATTTGGAGATGAGTATTCAGTCCATCAAGTTGTAGAAGAGGATACAGTCCAACATGTTGGGATGAGGGTACAGTCCCTCAAGCTGGAAATGAGGGTACAGTCTATCATATTGGAGATGAGATTACAGTCCACTAGTAGGAATTAGGACACAGTCCATCAATTGCAGATGAGGATACAATCCATAAAGTTGGGGATGAGAATGCAGTCCAGAAAGTTGGGGATGACAATACAGCCCAAAAATTTGGGATGAGGATACAGTCCAACAAGTTGGGGATGAGCCTACAGGCCATCAAAGTGGGGATCATTATACAGTCCATCCACTTGGGGATGAGGATATATTCCAAAATTTGGAGATGAGGATACAGTCCATCAAGTTGGAGATGAGGATATAGTCCATCAATTTGGAGATGTGGATACAGTCCATCAAGTTGGGGATGAGGATAGAGTCCAACAAGTTGTGATGAGGATACAGTCCTTCTAGTTGGAGATGATGAAACAGTCCATCAATTTGGATTTGACAGTCCATCATGTTGGTATGAGTATGCAGTCCATAAAGGTGGAGATGAGCATACCATCCATCACGATGGAGATAAGGATACCATTCATTAAGTTGAGGATGAGTATACAGTCATACAAGTTGGGGATGAGGATACAATCCATTAAGTTCTGGATAAGGATACAGTCCATCACGTTGGAGATGAGGATATAGTCCAGTAAGTTGGGGATGAGGATACAGTAAATTAAGTTGGGGATGAGGATACAGTCCATCAAGTTGGGATGAGGATACAATCAATCAGGGTGGAGATGACCATACAGTCAATCAAGATGAAGATGAGGGTGCAGTCCATGAAGTTGGGGATGAGATACAGTCCAACAAGTTGGGGATGAGAATACAGACCATCATGTTGGGATGAATATACAGTCAATCAAGTTGGGGATGAGGATACATTCCATTAACTTGAGGATGAGTATACATTCCTACATGTTTGGGATGAGGATAAAATCCATTAAGTTCGGGATGAGAATACAGGATATCAAGTTGGAGATGAGGATTCAGTCCAGTAATTTGAGGATAAGGATTCAGTCCATCAAGTTGGAGAAGAGCATACAGTGCATCAAGTTGGAGATGAAGATAGAGTTCCTTACATTCAGGATGAGGATACATTCCATTAAGTTGGGGATGAGTATCCAGCCCATCCAAGTGGGGATGATTATACTGTCCATCAAAGTGGGGATGAGGATACAGTCTATAAATTTGGAGAGGATACAGTTGTCAAGTTGGAGATGAGGATACAGTCTATCATTTGGAGATAAGATTACAGTCCAGTTAGTTAGGGATTAGAACACAGTCCATCAATTGCAGATGAGGATACAATCCATCAAGTTGGAGATGAGGATAGAGTCCTTGGAGTTGGGGATGAGGATATAATCCAAAAAGTTGTGGATGAGGATTCAGTCCATCAAAGTGGGGATGATGATTCAGTCCATCAAATTGGCGGTGATGATACAGTCCATCAAAGTGAGGATGGTTATAGAGTCCATCAAGTGGGGAAGATCACACAGTCTATCAAGGTGGAGATGAACATGAAGTCCATCAAATTGTAGATAAAGATACAGTCCATCCAGTTGGAGATGAGGATACAGTCCTTTAAGGTGGAGATAAGGATAAAGTCCATCACTGTGAAGGTGAGGATACAGTCCAAAAATTTGGAGATGAGGTTACAGTTCATCAAGGTGGAGATGAATATGAAGTCCATCAAGTTGGAGTTGAAGACACTGTCCATCAATTTAGGGATGAGGATATAATCCATCAAGCTGGAGATGAGGATACAGTCCATAAATTTGGGGATGAGGATACATGCCTTCAAGTTGGGATGAGGTTAAAGTCCATCAAGGTGGAGATGAGGATACAGGCCGTGAAGCTGTTGATGAGGATACAGTCCAAGAAGTTGGGGTGATGATACAGTCCATTAAGGTGGAGATAAGAATACAGTCCATTAGTTGGTGTTTTGGATACAATCCATAAAATATGGATGAGGATACAGTCCAACAAGTTGGCGATGAGGATACTGTACATAAAAGTGGGGTGAAGATATAGTACATCAAGCTAGAGACGGGCATGTAGTCCCTCAAATTGGAGATGAAGATACAGTCCATCAAGTTTGGTATGAGGATGCAATACATCAACTTGGGAATGAGGATTCAGTGCAACAATATGGAGATGAGGACACAATCCATCAATTTGTGATTAGAATACAGACCATCAAGTTGGGGATGGGGATACAGTCCAAGAAGTTGGAGACGAGGATACAGTCCAACAAGTGGGAGATGAGGATACAGTCCATCAAATTGTGATGAGGTTACAGTCTGTTAAGGTGAAGATATGCGTGCAGTCTATGAAGTTGGAGACAAGGATAGAGTCCATCAAGTTGGGGATGAGGTTAAAGTCCATCAAGTTTGGGTGAGTATACAGTATATCAAGTTGGGGATGAGGATACCGTCCATCAAGTTGGGGATGAGGATACAGTACAACAAGCTGGAGATAACCATACAATCGATCAAGTTGGGGATAAGGATACAGTCCATCAGGTTGGGGATGATGATACAGTCCAACAAGATTTGAGATGAGTATACAGTCCATCAATTTCAGGATGAGGATACAGTCCATCAAGTTTGGGATGAGGATATAGACCAACAAGTTGGCGATGAGGATATAGTCCATCAAGTTGGACATAAGGATACAGTCCACCAAGTTGGGGATAAGGAGACATTCCAACAATTTGGAGAGGAGTATACAGTCCATTAAGTTGGAGATGAGGATACAGTCCATCAACTTGGGGATGAGGATGCAGTCTATCAAGTTGGAGATGATGATTCAGTACATCAAATTAGGGATGAGGATACAGTCCAACTGCTGGGAGTGAGCTGACACTATCAATTAACCTTTGATTATATAAGTAACATTTTGGCTGGCCTTTAAGAGTTAAACAATGAGTACATATTGTAAACCATGCTAAGCAGTTCATAGTCACGTTTGGCTAAATCAGCTACCTAGATATAGATCATGCGGTTGAGTTACTAAGCAACATTTCCTCTTTCTACTCATTGCTAACTTTTTCACCCTGCCAATATCTGGCTTTCTCAAGAATACCCGATGCCCTGAGAGCTAAAGATCCCCCTCCCCAACATCCTGCTCTCACCACTATAAATACCTGCCTGAGCAAAATAAAAATCGTCAGCTTGATCAGAAATCCTGTTTTGCTGTCCATTCTTTGTGTCTCTTGTCCCTTCATTGTCTCCTATAGGCCATCGACCTCCATTGAATGTCCCACAGGCCGGGGCATCCAACAAGATGGAGGTGAGGATAGCCTCCATCAATTGGGAAAGAGGATACAGTCCCTCAAGTTGGGGATGATGTTACAGTCCAAAAAGTTGGAGATGAGAATATGGTCCATCAAGTTGGGGATGAAGATGCAGTCCATGAAGTTGAGATGAGGATACCATCCATCAATGTGGAGATGAGCATACAGTCAATCAAGTTGGTGATGAGGATACAGTCCATTAATTTGGGGATGAGTATACAGTCGAAATCCTCAACTTTGGCATCCAGTCTTGATATTCTGACTTCTCTTTTATTTATTCTGCTCATGAGGCTATCTTGTTTTCAATTGGCTTATTGAGTTTTTCAATCCCATGTTATTTTCTATTTGTTTTTTTCACTATTTCTATCTTTTTTATGAATTCAGTTTCCACGTTATGAATTACTTTTTGGTATTTCTGTAAGCCACTTATTTGTGCATTTTTGACATTCCATTACATATTAATACCTTTCCTCTTTGAATTTTCTTTAAGTTCTTGATCACTTTGATAATTGTTCTTTTAAATTCTGTGTCCTGGGGTTCCTAGGGTTGGTTCTCCTTGTAGTGCACTTCTGTAGGATTAGTAGGATTGGGACATATTCTCTTGGTTTTTCATAGTATTTGTGTTTTTAGACTTCTGTTTGGGCCTATGGATGTCCTTTGTTGTTTATGTGTCTATTAAGAACTTCTAATCTGCTTTTGTTTCATTTTATTTTGGTTCTGTTTATATTGTTTGTGTAGCTTGGTTGCTTTTTGTTCAATATTGGAAACAAAATTGGTGCATGTTTTAGGTTTTTGCAGGGAAGTAGACTGGTGTGGTGGATGGTGGGACAGGGTAGTATTTAGGCTGCTCAGGTTAGGAGAAGAGACCCTCTGTGTTAGTTAGATCAGGAGCCAGTGGAGTCTATACTAGGGAGTTTAGCTAGTCTGCATTAGGAAGCTTGTCAAAAGATGAGAGGCAGTGGAATTGCAGACTCTATGGGTCCAAGGCTGGCAGGAGACAGGATGAAGGTTGGTGAGAGGAGAGGAATAGAGATATGGTAGGTAGAATTGACTTACCAGAGTCTTTGCTAAGCAGGTCAATTGGACTGCTCATTAGCCATGAGAGATGGGCTGTTGGAGTAGCACTTCAGGAGGGATTTAGCAAGTAATGCTAGACTGCTTAGCCAGTCTGTTAGGAAGCAAATCCAGAGATCTGAGACAGAGGAATTGGAGTCCCTCTGGGTCCAAAGCTGGCAGGAGACAGAATGAGAGTGGGTGAGAGAAGTGGAATACAGACACAAAGGGCAAATATGCCTTACCAGAGTCCTGTCTAAGCATGTCAGATGGGCTGCTCATTAGCTAGGGGAGATGATCTGTTGTAGTAACAGCTTAGGAGGGATTCACCAAGCAATGCTAGATTGTTTAGGTAGACTGTGTTGGGAAGCTAGTACAGAGAACTGATGAAGATGAATTGGAGCATCCAGGGACCAAGGCAGGCAAAAATTTGAAATGGATTCCTGAAAATTTCATGTTTTGATCACATTAAAAAACTCTCCCAAATATGCACCTTACTTAACCAATTTCTTCTTATAAAATAAACAATATTTTTCCATGGCTTGTGCTCCAGCTCCTTCTTCCAGATTCCTGCCTTGAGTTCCTATTTTGTGCTCCTTAACTGATGAACAGAGATCTATAAGAGGAATAAACCTTTTCCTCCACAAGGTGGATTCGTGAGAGTGTTTCTTCACGACAATTGAAGTCAAACTATGACAGGATCCTTCTAAACTGCTTCTAACCCACCCAAATCTACTTGCCTCCTGAAGTTCAGGGATCATTTTGTAAGCAGGATCTGGAAGCAGGAACTGGAGCACAGGTCATGGAAGTAATATTGTTTACTGGCTGGCTCCCCTGGCCCATTCTCAGTCTGCTTTCTTATAAAATTCAGAACCACCTGCCAAAGGGTGGCACCGACCACTGGGGGTTGGACCTCCAAATCACTCAACTCTCAAGAAAATACCCCCCAAAACATGGCCACAGGCCAGTCCAATGGAGGTCCCCAAATGAGACTCCCTCAACCCAGGTGTGTTAATTTCACACTAAAGCTGTCTAGCACAGACCCAAACTGGTTTTGGGGTCTCATAACCCCTTCATATTCTCTGGACAGCATCAATGCTAGTGAGTTTTTTGTGGGGATCAGACAATCCATCCTTGTTTATATCTGGCAAGGCAAAGATTTCTTAGGATGCCATCTTTACAGGTCTCTTTACAATGACAGTGAAGTGACCCTATGGCTTTGGGTTTATGGCATAGAGGTAGGACAGCTTTCCTGGGGCTCTAGGCCTCGAGGGATGTCTAGAGAGTTCCTACTGTGTAAATGAATTTGGACAGGGTAATCACAAAGGGAAGCCACATCCCAGGATAAGTGGAATTGCCTTGTATCGCAGTGAGGACAGTGTAGCATGGGTTTGTCTGTCTGGGTCTTTGGGCCACATGAGGGGAAAAGAGAGCCCCTGATGTAGCCAGTTGTGGATAAACAAATCTCTCAAAATAATTAGGGGTTAGAAAGTGGTCAGGGACAATTTTTTAAGGTGTGGTTTCAGGTATTTTGGTGATAGGAAAGGGTATTTCAAGCCACCTGAGCTCCCAGCCATTCATAGCAAATGGATATTCTCTGATGTGTATCCCTGTACCTTCATTGTCCTGTTGACCTTTATTTATTGTTCCCAGATTCTTTATAAATTTTCTCATGAAGGGATGGTGATCATTATCAAAAGGATTTTTCTGTTTTATTACTTGAGTTGATAGTGTGAATATTGTCTCTGATTCTGTTTGACACTGTTACTGTATGTGGCAACAATTCTTGAATTTTTGACATGAAAATAGCTTGGTATTGGTGTACAGTCTTTGTAATGTGTTAATGAATTTACTTTTGAGGTATGTTCTTGAAAATTTTTGCATCTATAGTCAGGGAAAATTGATGTATAGTTTTCAGTTTTGCATATCTTTATGGGGATTTCATATAAGAGTAATGCTTGTTTGGTATAATGTATCTGGTAGTGTTTCATAACTCCATATTGCTTGAAATAATATGATAAATATTTGGGTTAGTTCTGTTTTAGTGCTATATTATTATTTATTTTTATTTTCATTTTGTATATTTCATACATCATTATTCATTCCAATTTGGATACCTTCCCTCTCCCTGCCTCTCCCCCACCCCAGTTTATGCAGTCTGCCATACCTGTCTTTCTTCTTTCTCTCAGTGTTTCCAAGGATTTATTTCTGCAGAGAATTGCTGTTTTGAGAAGAATTTAACTGTATCAGTCAGTTCTTATACCCAGTTCTTATGTTGTTGTTCCATCCCCTTCATATTACTCCAAGTTATGCCTATGTAAACAACATATATGTATCAAAATTATGACCTTTGGGAATAAACTATATGTTAATTATGAAATATGTTTTGGGGTTCACATTTTTCTCTTTGATTTTATATTACTTTGAATATGAATACATATCTTCCACTCATTTCTGGTAATTACAAGGTGTGAATATAAGTGGTAGGTCAATTCTAGAGCCAATTAAGAGATTCACATTATGCAGGGTGAGAGGTAGGGGTTTCATTTTATTCTTCTACAAACAGTGATCCAGTTTTGCCAGCACCATTTACTGAAGATCCTATCCTTCCTCCATTGAAGTTTTTTGCCCCTTTTTCAAATATGAGGTGGCTGATATTGTATGAGCTCAAGTTTGGATATTTAATTTTGTTTCATTGGTCAACAGGTCTGTTTTTGTGCCAGTACCAGGCTGTCTTTATGACTATGGCCCTGTAATATAGCGTGAAGTCTGATGGAGCAATCCCCCCCCGCATTGCATTTTTCACTCAGGGTTGTTTTAGCTATTTGAGGTCATTTGTTCTCCCATATGAATTTAAGGATTTTTTTCCAAGTCTGTGAAGAAGCTAAGGGGGATTTTTATTGGGACTGCTTTGAATCTGTACATCAATTTTGTTAAAATGGACATTTTTGCTATATTAATTTTCTCAATCCATGAGCATGGGAGTCCTCTCCATTTTTTATGTCATTTTCACTTTCCTTCTTCAGGGGTTTAAAATTTTTGTTGTAGACATCCTTGGTATCTTTGGTTAGGTTTGTGCCCAGGTGTTTTATTATTTTTTAGGCTATTGTGAGTGTAAAGGTCTTCTTATATTCCTGCTCCTCTTCTTTATTGTTGGAGTAAAGAAAAACTACTGATTTTTCCAGGTTAATTTTTTATCCGTTTACTCAACCTCTTAACCGTTTCTGGAAGTTTTCTGGTGGAGTATTAGCATCTCTTAGGTAAACTATCATATCATCTGCAGAAAGGGATAGCTTAACTTCTACCTTTCAGATTAGTACTCCTTAAATTTACTTCTCTTGTATTATTGTCCTAGCAAGTGCTTCAAGCACTATGTTAAAGAGGAGTGGTGATAAGGGACAGCCTTGCTGGGTTCCAGCCTTTAAGGGAAATGGTTCTAATATTTCTCCATTTAGGATGATGTTGGCAGTGTTTGCTATAAATGGCTTTGACCATGTTGAGGAATGTTCCCTTCAGTCTGATCCCCTCTAGGACTTTAAACATGAAGGGAGGCTGGATCATGACAAAAGCTTTTTCTGCATGAATTGACATTTTTTTGTCTTTCAGTTCATTTATGTGTTTTATGATATTTATTGATTTACATATGTTGAACCATCCCTGCATCTCTAGTATGAATCCCACTTGGTCATAATGGATGATCTTTTTGATGCGGGTGTGTATGCGATTTGCAAGTACTTTTTTGAGAATTTTTTCATCTATGTTCATTAATGAGATGAGTCTATAGTTTTCTTTTTTGGTTGTATCTTTGCCTGGTTTTGGTATTAGGGTGATGCTGGCTTCAAGGAAGGAATTTGGGAGAATTCCCTCTGTTGGTATCCTTTTGATTGAGTAGTAATGGTTGTTGGACCTCTTTAAAGGTTTTATAGAATTATGCTGTGAATCCATCTGGGCCTGGGCTTTTTTCAGTTGAGAGATTTTTTATTGCAACCTCAATTTCCTCAAATATCATGGGTCTGTTTAACCTGTCAGTCTCTTCTTGGTTCCGAGGATTTCAAATATTCATCCATTTCTCTTGGGTTTTCAAATTTTGTGGAGTATAGGTTTGTGAAGTATTCCCATATGATTGTCTGGATCTTTACTTTGTCTGTTGTGATGTTTCCCTTTTCATCAAGAATACTATTGATTTGGAGTTGCTTTCTTTTTTTGTTAACTGGGCTAGATGTCTGCCTATTTTGTTTATCTTTTCAAAGAACCAGCTTTTGGATTAGTTGATTCTATGTATTGTTTTCTTTGTTTTTAATTCATTGATTTCTGCTCTCATTTTGTGATTTCTTCCTGTCTGTTGGGTTTAGGGTTCATTTGTTGTTGTCTCTCAAGTGTTTTTAGCTGCAGTGTTAGCTCATTTATTAAAAAGTTGCTTACAATCTATAAGACATAGGTGCAGGAAAAGACTTTCTAAATCAGACAGCAGCTGCACAGGAAATAAGGTCAACAGTCAACAAATGAGACCTTATCAAATTCAAAAGCTTTGAAACAGTGAACGAAACAATCAAGGAAGTGAAGATAAACCCCACAAAATTGGAGAAAATCTTCACGTTATTCACCTGACAGAGCATTAAAGTCAAGAATATATAGACTATTCTACAAATAAGGAAGTATGAAAACAAATGACCTACTCAAAAGATGGAGTAACGAGCTGGACAGAGACTTCACCAGAGGAAGGAAAGTTGGCAGAGAAACATTTTAAAAAGTGTTCAACTTCGCCAGGCATGGTGGTGCACACCTTTAATCCTAGCACTTGGGAGGTAGAGGCAGGTGGATCTTTGTGAGTTCAGGGCCAGCCTGATCTACAAAGTGAGTTCTGGGACAGCTGGGGCTATAGGGAGAACCCTGTCTCAAAAATAAAACAAAATGAAAAGTGTTCAACTTCATTAATAATTAAGGGAATGCAAATTAAAACCACTCTCAGATATCATCTCACTGTGATATGACTGGCTAAGATGAAGAACACAAAAGTCACCAAATGCTGGAGAGATTGTGGGGAAAGGGGAACACTCATCCACTGCTGGTGAGAATGTGAACTTGTACAACCATTATGGAAAGCAGTGTGGAGACCCCTTAAAAGACTGAAAATGAGCCTACCACCTGAACCTGCCATACCACTCCTGGGTATATACCCACAAGACTCATCCTACTGTAAAGATAAAGATACATGCACATCCATGTTTATTGCAGCTCTCTTAACAATAGTGAAGAGTGGGAACTAACCGAAATGCCCCTTAACTAACAAGTGGATGACAAAAATGTAGTACATCTACTCAGCAGTAAAGAAAGATGACATCATGAACTTCGCAGGTAAATGGATGGAACTCGAAACCATTATGCTAATTGAAGTAACACAGTCCCAGAAAAACAAGTGGAGAATTGTCTCTCTCATTTGTGTATGCTAACACCAAATCGCCCGATGAAAGGCAAGCTGAACAACATTATTGTTATATTTCTGTTTATCTGAAAGCAACTATGTTATTGTTATGTAAATCTCTTAACAGGTTCTAGAATCAATCCACCATTTATGTTCAGACTCTGTAATTACTGTATATGAGGGGAAAGTATGTATTCACATTTTAGAGAAATATAAAATTAAATGAGGAAAATGTGAATTCCTAAACATAAAAAAGACTGAGAGAAAGATGCACGACAGTTATGGCAGAATGCATGATATAGGGTAGGGTGGGGGGAAGGAAAGGGAATATGTTTAAACTGAACTGAGAAATGACACAAAATATCAATAAAACATTATAAAAAGAGATTCACATAACAGCACAGTTGCTTTCAGATAGAAAGAAATACAATAAGAAACTTGCTCAGTTTGCAAACTGGGGATTTGGTGTTAGCACCCACAAATGAGAGAAAGCATTACTTTTTTTTCTGGGACTGTGTTACTTCACTTAGTATAATGGCTTCAAGTTCCATACATTTACCTGAAAAGTTCATGATGTCATCTTTGTTTACCACTGCAGAGAACTCCATTGTATAGATGTACCACATTTTTGTTATCCAGTCATCAGTTGAGGGACATTTGCGTTGGTCCTAGCTCTTTGCTATTGTGAAGAGAGCTGCAATAAGGATAACTGGGCATGCATTTTTGTGGTAGGATGAGTTTTCTGTGTATATACCCAGGAATGGTATGGCTGAGTTGGGTGGCAGGCTCATTTTGAGCCTTTTAATGGTTCTCCACACTGCTTTCCAAAGTGGTTTTATGAGTTTACATTCTCACCAGCAGTGGGTAAGTGTTCCCCTTTCCCCACATCCTTTCCAGAATTTGGTGCCATTTGTTTTCAAGATGTTGGCCAGTTTTATTGGAGTGAGATGATACCTTAGAGTGGTTTTAATTTGCATTTCCTTAATTATTAAGGATTTTGAGCACTTTTAAGTTGTTTCTCAGCCATCTTTACTTCCTTATTAGTGAAGTCTCTGTTCATCTCTTTACTCCGTATTTGAGAAAGTCATTTGTTTTCTTCCTTGTTTTTTTCAGTAGATTATTTATTCCGGATGTTAATGCTCTGTCAGATGTACCAATGGTGAAAGTTTTCTTGCAAACTGTAGGTTTTCTCTTCACTTCCTTGATTGTTTCTTTAGCTGCACAGAAGCTTTTCAGTTTCAGGAGGTCACATTTGTCAGCTGTTGTCCTTATTTCCTATGCAGCTGCTGTTTGATTTAGAAAGTCATGTCCTATGCTTATGTCTTGTAAGTAGCTGCCAATTTTTCTTCTATCGCCTTCAGGGTTTTGGTTCTCAGATTGATATCTCTGATTCACTGGGAGTTAATTTTTGTACAGGATGTGATGTAGGGGTTTTAATTTTAATTTTGTTCTTGTACAAATTGTGGACCAGTTTTGCCAACAATATTTACTGAAGATGTTATCTTTCCCCCATTGAGCTTATTTCTTAAATTTTGTATTTGTATATTTTTTTGGTCTTTTCCAGAGAGGGTTTCCCTGTAGCCCCAGGCTGTCCTGGAACTCGCTCTATAGACAAGCTGGCCTTGAACTCACAAAGATCCACCTGCCTCTGCCTCCCAAGTGCTAGGATTAAAGGCGTGTGCCACCACGCCTGGCTTGTATTTGTATTTTTAAAGGGATTCACAATACAAGAGCACAGTTGATTTCAGATCACTTTAATGGTGCTCCCTTTGCCATACTAATAGGTAATTGATGCTAGCATCCAAAGATGAAGGATACCATTTGTTGTTTGTTTTCCTGGGACTGTGTCACTTCACTTAGCATGATACCTTCTAGTTCCATCCGTTTACCGGCAAAGTTCCTGATTTCATCTTTTTTTTTGTTTTTTGTTTTTGAATTTTCAAGACAGGGTCTCCCTGTATCCCCAGATGTCCTGGAACTCACTCTGTAGACAAGGCTGGCCTTGAACTCACAAAGATCAGCCTGTCTCTGCCTCCTAAGTGCTAGGATTAAAGGCATATGCCACTATGCCTGGCAGATGTCATCTTTCTTTACTGCTGCATAGAACTCTACTGTATAGATGTGCCACATTTTCTCTATCCACTTGTCAGCTAACGGACACTTGGGTTGGTTCCAGCTCTTTGCTATTGTGAAGAGATCTGCAATAAGCAAGGCTGTGCCTGTATCTCTGCAGTAAGATGAGTCTGGTGGGTATATACCCAGAAGTGTTATGACTGGGTCAGATGGCAAGCTCATTTTGAGTCTTCCAAGGTTTCTCCACACTGATTTTGATACCGGCTGTATGAGTTTACATTCCCACCAGCAGTGTATGAGTGTTCCCCTTTCCCCACAACCTCTCCAGCACTTGGTGTCATTTATTTTCTTGATCCTAGCCAGTCTTATGACAGTGACATCATATCTTAAATTGTTTTTAATTTGTATTTCCTTAATTATTACCGATGTTGAACACTTTTTAAGATGTATCTCAGCCATCTCTAATTCCTCACTTGTGAAATCTCTGTTCAGCTCTTTGCTCCACCTTTTGAGAGGGTCATTTGTTTTCTTTCTTCTTTTTAGAAATTTTTTAATTTATTTTTTATTTATATGAATAATGTACTGTCTGCATGTAGGTTTGTGCACCCGTGTCATGCAATGCCGCAGAGGTCAGAAGAGGGTGTCTGATTCCCAGAAACTGGAGTTAAAGACGGTTCTTAGCTGCCATGTGGATGCTGTGGATCAAACCCATGTCCTCTGCAAGAGCAGTTGTCGCTCTTAACCACTAGGCTATCTCTTCAGCCCTCTTATTTGTTTTTTGAATAGTTTATATATACTGGGAATGAGTGCTTTGTCAGATGTATCTTCGGTGAAGTTTTCCTCCCACTCTGTCAGTTTTATCTTCACTTCCTTGTTTCTTTTGATGTACAGAAGTTTTTATGAGTTTAATGAGGAACACTTTGTCAACTGTCGATCTTGTTTCTTGAGCAGCTGCTGTCGGATTTATGAAGTCTTTTCCTACACCTATTTAGCCTGCTGCCAACTTTTTCTTCAATTGCTTTTACAGTTTTGGGTTTCAAATTGTGGACTTTGAGCCATTTGGAATTGGCTTTTGTACAGGGCGAGAGGTAGGGTTTTGATTTCATTCTTCTACAAGTGGTGATCCAGTTTTGCCAACACCACTTGCTGAAGATGCTGCCTTCCCTCCATTGTGTCTTCTTGGCCCCCTTGTGAAATATGAGATGGCTGAAATTGTATGTGCTCAAGTTTGGATCTTCAGTTTTGTTCCATTGGTCAACAGGTCTGTTTTTGTACCAGTACCAAGATGTTTTTATGACTATAACCCTGTAGTATATTGGAAATCTGGTATAGAGATCACCCCCTGTATTGCTCTTTTTGCTCAGGGTTGCATTGGCTATTCCGAGTCTTTTGTTTTTTCATACGAAATTCAGGACTGTTTTTCCAAGCCTGTGAAGAAACTCTTGGGGTTTTTAATTAGGATTGCATGAAATATATACAATAGTTTGAGTAGAATGGACATTTCTACTATTTATTTTTCCCAATCCATGAGCATGGGAGGTTTTTCCATCTTCTGATGTCTTATTCAAATTCCTTCTTCAGGGATTTAAATTTTTTGTAGAGATCTGTCATGTCTTTGGTTAGGTTTGTTCCTAAAGTTTATTGTTTTTAGGCTATTGTGAGTGGCAAGGTCACTTTGTACACCTTCTTTGGTTGCTTGTTGGTGTAAAGAAAGTCTATTGATTTTTCTAGGTTAATTTTGTATCCTGCCACTTTACTGAAATTCTCAATCATTTCTAGGAGTTTTCTGGTGAAGTTTTTGACATCCGTTAGGTAACAATCATATCATCAGCAAAAAGTGATAGCTTGACTTCCTCTTTTCCAATTAGTACTCCTTTAGTTTCCTTTTTTTGCCTTATTGCCCTAGCAAGTGTTTCATACCCTATATTGAAGAGGAGTGGTGACAGGGGGCAGCCTTGCTGAGTTCCTACCTTTAAGGGGAAGGCTTCTATCTTTTCTCCATTTTGTATGATGTTGGCTGTGGGTTTCCTGTATATGACTTTGATTATATTGAAGAATGATCCCTCCTATCCAATTCCCTCTAGGACTTTAAGCATGAAAGGATGCTGGATTTTTTTTTTTAATTTTGAAATTTATTCATGAAATTCCTATATCAACAACTGAATGCTTAATGGAAATGCTGTTTTCTGAATTGAAAAAAAAGAAACCACATATGATAAACAGCAATGGCATATTTTAATCCTGAAAATTTCCCTTTTTATTATTTTTATAAATTGTCTGCTTGTGCAGTCTTTAGTTATTCATTAAATGATTCTCTTCTAATAATGGAAAGTGCATTTTCCTGAAGAAGTACAACTTTAATAGACAACATCCATTCTGCTGGTTTATGAGAATAAAATGTCTCAATCTGCACATCCTAAATCAGGAGTAATTACAGAACACATTTCTTGTTCTTTAAGGTGTTAGAACTTTTAGCTGATCTTTTTGTGTATATTCTCAACTAGACATTGTAGATAAGTTAGGTATTATGTAAATCTCTGGATATATGGATATCACCATAAAATGATGCTGATACAGTTTCATAAAGGCTAAGCTAATTTGAAAATCATAAAAATCCTACAATTTCAATCCCCTTCCATTATTGTAATTTTAAGATTAAGAAAGTACATTGAAATGCACCTTATTTTTCTAAGTAGCATATGCTTAGGAAGCCATAGAACACTTTACATTAGAATTTGCATATTCCACCTTATAGAAGTATGGGAAGAATACATGCTAAAATTAATATGTCAGATGTTTTTATTAGCAGACAAGAAACATATAGAATAATGTCTTGAATATATTAATTGATAAATTTGCATTCATTCATATCTTAGGATCTTATTTGAAAATTCCAAACAAAGTCTCAGGTTTCATCATTCTGGCCATATCTGTTGAGCAAATTATTGTCTACTCCAGGGGGCTATAAACTAAGTAGAGCCTTCAAAACTTAGCTAACCTACTGTGAGTTTCTGTATGAATCATGAACAAAGAATTGTTATTAGGTATTATACCTATATATGTGTATATATGTTGTATACCACTCTGCCAAATTCTTTTCTTCTGAGATTTGAGATCTCCTGAGCCCAGCAGAAGGTACCGGGGCGCGGGCTGAAGAGCACTCCCCCACCAACTGAGATTATGAAGAAGCATATGAAGGAGGCAAGCAAAGCAAGCCTTCAACACAGTGAAGAGGCATTTAGGACTCACATTGGAATACAGGCAAGGAGAAGCCTAAGCCTAATATGCCAGGGTCATGATGAAGGGACAACATGGAAAGGGTGCAGGATAATTCCCCAACCATAGGCTTTACCAACCCTATGGAAGACTCCTGCAGTGGTATCCCCGGGATGCCCAAGGACACAGACATCAGAAACACAATTGGGAACATACTAAAAGAACTACAAGATCATAAAGAAGAACAAAATTAAAGAAACTAAGAAAGAGAATGAGGAACTCAAAAGAGCAGAAAGAGAGAATGACATGCTCCAGAAGGAAGTAGAAAGTAGAAACACTGAAAGATCCCATGCTGAATAAAGAAGAAGAAACCAAACAGCGACAATAAGAAGCCACAAAAAGAGGAGTGATGAAGCGTCCAAAAATAGAATAGAAACACTTAAAGAGAATCAGGAAGAGGAATATGAAAAAGGAAATGAAAATTCATCCCATTCAATGAGGAAAGGATAATGAAAAAAAGTCCTCAGATCCAGAAATGGCAGGAAGCCAGAGCAAAGAATACAGACCTGGAAAGATAAACAGAGACAACTAAACCTCAAGGAAAGATTATGAAAAATTTAACAAAATAACACAAAGTGCGAACAACCAGGAACTGTTGGACAATATGAAAAGATCAACCCTCCACATTCAACGGAATAGAGGAAGGAGAAGAAATCCCAAGAGAGGTATTGATCAGATTTTCGACAGAATAATAGATGATAACTCCCAAGATAAAAAAGGAACAACCAATACCAATAAAAGAGCACATAGAACTCCAAACAGAGATCAGAAAAGAAATTCTCCATGCCACCTCATAGTTAAGAATGCTAGACACCCAAAATCAAGACAAAATCCTTAAAGCGTCAAAGAAAAACAACAAGTGAACCTATAAGGGGAAACCTATCAGAATATACAAGGACTTCTCATCAACCAAACGATGAAGGCAAGAAGAACCTGGAGCGAAAGCATTCCAGTGTTGAGGGACAATGGATCCCAGCCCAGGTTAAACTAATACCCAGCAAAATGTCAATTCCATAGGTGGAGGAGAGAGGGAAAGATCTTCCATGACAAAACAACCTGAAAGAATACATTGTCCGGAAAACCAACCCTTAAGAAAACACTTGAAGCAATTAAAAGAAAAGAAGAAAGGAGGAGCAACTAACCCCAGGCAACTAGAAGGATAAATCAATGAAAGCATAACTGCAGAGTAGAAACCTAAAATCAAAACCGCAGATGGGGATAATAAGGCAAAAAGGAAGCAACACAACCTATCAGTCATAACCTTAAATAGTAGATGGACTAAAATTCCCCAATCAAAAGCGCATAGACTGGGAGACTGGATAGGAAACAGAATCCATGAGTATGCTGTCTACAAGAAACACTCTTACCTTCAAGGACAGGCACCACCTTTAAAGTGAAAGGATGGGAAAAAAATATTTCCAAGCAAATGGTACAACCAATAAAAAGAAAAGCAGTGTGTTGGCTATTGTTAATATCGGATAAAATAGAACTTCAAAGTAAAAGAATCAGAAGAGACAAAGAGGTCAATTACAATTTTCATCAAAGGAACAATCCACCAAGAAGATTTNTTCTTTGTAAGGCAGTCCTTAGAGTACATGAGAGAATTCATACAGGGGAGACATCCTAAAAATTTGAAGAATGTGACAAGTCCTTTAGTGACAGGGCAGGTCTCATGCGACATGAGAGAATTCATACAGGGGAGAAACCCTACAAATGTGAAGAATGTGACAAGTCCTTTAGGCAAAGGTCAAATCTTGGAAAACATAAGAGAATTCATACAGGGGAGAAACCCTACAAATGTGAAGAATGTGACAAGTCCTTTAGGCAAATGTCAAATCTTGGAAAACATAAGAGAATTCATACAGGGGTGAAACCCTACACATTTGAAGAATGTGACAAGACCTATAGTGATAGGGCAGGTCTTAGAGTACATGGGAGAATTCATACAAGGGAGAGACCCTACAAGTGTGAAGAATGTGACAAGTCCTTTATTCAAAGTGCACTTCTTAGAGGACATGAGAGAATTCATACAGGGGAGAGACCCTACAAATGTGAAGAATGTGACACATCCTTCATTTGTAAGGCGGTTCATAGAGTACATGAGGGAATTCATACAGGAGGGAAACCCTACAAATATGAAGAATCTGACAAGTCCTTTATTCAAAGTGAACATCTTAGAGGATATGAGAGAATTCATATAGGGGAGAAACCCTACAAATGAGAAGAATTTGACAAGTACTTTAGTGACAGGGCAGAATTTAGAGTACAAGAGAAAATTCATACAGGGGAGAAAGCCTACACATGTGAAGAATGTGACAAGTCCTTTAGATAAAGGTCAAGTCTTGGAAAACATAAGATAATTCATACAGGGGAGAAACCCTACAAATGTGAATAATGTGACAATTCCTTTAGTGATAGGGCAGGTCTTAGAGCAGATGAGAGAATTCCTACAGGGGAGAGACCCCACAAATGTGAGGAATGTGACAAGTCCTTTATTCACAGGGCACATCTATCAGGACATGAGAGAATTCATCCAGGGGACAAACCCTACAAATATGAAGAATGTGACATGTCCTTTAGGCAAAGTCAAACCTTGGAAAACATAAGAGAATTCATACAGGGGAGAAACCCTACAATTGTGAAGAATGTGACAAGTCCTTTATTCAAAGTGCACATGTTAGAGGACCTGAGAGAATTCATACAGAGGAGAGACCCTACAAATGTGAAGAATGTGACAAGTCCTTTATTCAAAGTGCACATCTTAGAGGACATGAGAGAATTCATACAGGGGAGAGACCCTACAAATGTAACGAATGTGACAAGTCCTTTCTTTGTAAGGCAGTGTTAGAGTACATGAGAGAATTCATATAGGGGAGAAACCCTACAAATTTGAAGAATGTGACAAGTCCCGTAGTGACACGGCAGGTCTTAGGTGACATGACAGAATATATGCAGGGTAGAAATCCTACAAGGGTAAAGAATGTGACAAGTCCTTTCATCCAAAGGCAGTACTTGGACTACATGAGAGAATTCATACAGGGGAGAAATCCTAAAAATGTGAAGAATGTGACAAGTCCTTTAGGCAAAGGTCAAATCTTGGAAAACATGAGAGAATTCATACAGTGGTGAAACTCTACAAATGTAAAGAATGAGACAAGTCCTTTAGTGATAGGGTAGGTCTTAGAGTACATGAGAGAATTCATAAAGGGGAGAGACCCTACAAATGTAAAGTATGTCACAAGCCTTTTATTCAAAGTGCACATCTTAGAGGACATGAGAGAATTCATACAGGGGAGAAACCCTGAAAATGTGAAGAATGTGACAAGCCCTTTAGGACAGGGCAGATCTTAGAGTACATGAACAAATTCATACAGAGAGAGACCTTGCAAATGTGAAGAATGCGACAAGTCCTTTATTCAAAGTGCACATCTTAGAAGAGATGAGAGAATTCATACAAGGGAGAGACCCTACAAATATGAAGAATGCGACAAGTCCTTTATACAAAGTGCACACCTTAGAGGACATTAGAGAATTCACACAGGTGAGAGACCCTACAAAAGTGAAGAATGCGACAAGTCCTTTATTCAAAGTGTACATCTTAGAGGACATTAGAGAATTCATACAGGTGAGAGACCCTACAAATGTGAAGAATGCGATAAGTGCTTTATTCAAAATGCACATCTTAGAGGACATGAGAGAATTCATACAGGGGAGAGACACTACAAAAGTGAAGAGTGTGAGAAGTCTTTTCTTTGTAAGGCAGTACTGAGAGTACATGAGAGAATTCATTCAGGGGACAAACCCTAAAAATGTGAAGAATGTGACAAGTCCCTTAGTGACAGGGCAGGTCTTAGGCGACATGACTGAATACATACAGGGGAGAAACCCTACAAATGTGAAGAATGTGACAAGTTCTTTGTTTGTAAGCCAGTTCTTAGAGTACATGAGAGAATTCATCCAGTGGAGAAACCCTACAAAAGAAAAGAATGTGACAAGTCCTTTCATCAGAAGGCAGTTATTAGAGTACATGAGAGACATTATACAGGAAAGAAACCCTACAAATGTGAAGAATGTGACAAGTCCTTTGTTTCTAAGGCAGTTCTTACAGTACATGAGAGAATTCATCCAGTGGAGAAACACTACAAAAGAAAAGAATGTGACAAGTCCTTTCATCAGAAGGCAGTTACTAGATTACATGAGAGACATCATACAGGGAAGAAACCCTACAAAAGTGAGCAATGTGACAAGTCCTTTAGGCAATGGACAATCTTGGAAAACATAAGAGAATTCATACATGGGAGAAACTCTACATATGTGAAGAATGTGACAAGTCCTTTAGTGATAGGGCAGGTCTTAGAGGACATGAGAGAATTCATACAGGGGAGAGACACTACAAACATGAAGAATTTGACAAGTCCTTTAGGCAAAGTGCACATCTAAGGGGACATGAGAGAATTAATACAGGGGAGAAACCCTACAAATGTGAATAATGTGACATGTCCTTTAGTGACAGGACAGGTCTCATGTGACATGAGAGAATTCATACAGGGTAGGAACCCTACAAGTGTGAAGAATGTGACAAGTCCTTTAGGTAAAGCTCAAATCTTGGAAAACATAAGCAAATTCATACAGGCGAGAAACCCTACAAATGTGAAGAATGTGACAAGTACTACAGTGATAGGGCAGGTCTTAGAGTACATCAGAGAATTCATATAGCAGAGAGACCCTACAAATGTTAAGAATGTGACAAGTCCTTTATTCAAAGTGTACATCTTAGTGGACATGAGAGAATTCATACAGGGGAGATACCCTACAAATTTGAAGAATATGACAAATCCTTTATTCAAAGTGCGCATCTTAGAGGACATGAGGGAATTCATACAGGGAAGAAACCCTACAAATGTGAAGAATGTGAACAGTCCTTTATTCAAAGTGCACATCTTAGAAGACATGAGAGAATTCATACAGAGGAAAGACCCTACAAATGTGATGAATGTGACAAGTCCTTTCTTTGTAAGGCAGTGTTAGAGTACATGAGAGAATTCATATAGGGGAGAAACCCTACAAATTTGAAGAATGTGACAAGTCCCTTAGTGACATGGTAGGTCTTAGGCGACATGACAGAATATATACAGGGGAGAAACCATACAAGTGCAAAGAATGTGACAAGTCCTTTCATCAGAAGGCAGTTCTTAGACTACATGAGAGAATTCATACAGGGGAGAAATCCTAAAAATGTGAAGAAAGTCACAAGTCCTTTAGGCAAAGGTCAAATCTTGGAAAACATAAGAGAATTCATACAGCTGTGAAACCCTACAAATGTAAAGAATGAGACAAGTCCTTTAGTGATAGGGTAGGTCTTAGAGTACATGAGAGAATTCATACAGGGGAGAGACCCTACAAATATGAAGTATGTGACAAGTCCTTTATTCACAGTGTACATCTTAGATGACATGAGAGGTTTCATACAGGGGAGAGACCCTACAAATGTGAAGTATGTCACAAGCCTTTTATTCAAACTGCACATCTTAGAGGACATGAGAGAATTCATAAAGGGGAGAATCCCTGCAAATGTGAAGAACGTGACAAGACTTTTAGTGATAGGGCAGATCTTAGAGTACATGAACCAATTCATACAGGGAGATACCCTACAAATGTGAAGAAAGCGACAAGTCCTTTATTCAAAGTGCACACCTTAGAGGACATTAGAGAATTCACACAGGTGAGAGACCCTAAAAGCGTGCAGAATGCGACAAGTCCTTTATTCAAAGTGTACATCTTAGAGGACATTAGAGAATTCATACAGACGAGAGACCCTACAAATGTGAAGAATGCGACAAGTGCTTTATTCAAAGTGCACATCTTAGAGGACATGAGATAATTCATACAGGGGAGAGACACTACAAAAGTGAAGACTCTGAGAAGTCCTTTCTTTGTAAGGCAGTACTTAGAGTACATGAGAAAATTCATTCAGGGGACAAACCCTACAAATGTGAAGAATGTGACAAGTCCCTTAGTAACAGGGCAGGTCTTAGGCGACATGACTGAATACATACAGGGGAGATACCCTACAAATGTGAAGAATGTGACAAGTCCTTTGTTTGTAAGGCAGTTCTTAGAGTACATGAGAGAATTCATCCAGTGGAGAAACCCTACAAATGAAAAGAATGTGACAAGTCCTTTCATCAGAAGGCAGTTCTTAGACTACATGAGAGAAATCATACAGGGAAGAAACCCTACAAAAGTGAAGAATGTGACAAGTCCTTTAGGCAAAGGTCAATCTTGGAAAACATAAGAGAATTCATACAAGGGAGAAACCCTACATATGTGAAGAATGTGACAAGTCCTTTAGTGATAGGGCAGGTCTTAGAGGACATGAGAGAATTCATAAAGGGGAGAAACCCTACAAATGTGAAGAATGTGACAAGTCCCTTAGTGACAGGCCACATCTTAGGCGAAATGACAGAATACATACAGGGGAGAAACCCTACAAATGTAAAGAATGTGACACGTCCATTAGTGACAGGGCCTGTCTTAGGCGACATGAGAAAATTCATACCGGGGAGAAACCCTATAAATGTGAAGAATTTTACAAGTCCTTTAGTGATAGGGCAGGACTTAGAGTACATGAGAGAATTCAGTTCATATAGCAGAGAAACTCTACAAATGTGAAGAANGTTCTATTTAGCTTATGTCTTAAAATACATCAGAAATTTCATACAGAGCAGGAGTCTCACAGAATTAGGTTAAAATTTTATTCATTTTCAAAACTTCACAGTGTGTATTAGCAACACAAATATCTAAAATGTGTCAGAATTTCACAATGAGTTATAACGTGAATGTTTGAAAATATATGGCATATATACAATGTGGAAAATCCTAAAGGGCATGACTGAGAACTTTATTAAGTATTAAATGGTAAATAAAATATTTCCAGACCTCACCTCCTTTTAGTAATACACGGTTCATTCAAAACTGCCTGAACACTGTTTGAGTAGTGACTATTTTGTGTGTATGTGTGACATGGTCTTCCTGTGCCCCCCCCAGCCTGGAATTCACTATGACATCTTCTATAAATAAAAAAAGCCCTCCAATTCAAGTGATATGTGTGTATGTATATATTTATATATGTATGTGTATGTATATATTTATATATGTATATGTATGTATATATACTGAAGCAATACAAGTAGGAGAGAATAATAACAAATGAACTAAAAAAAACTCTGGAAAGACTCAGAAAAAGATGCAGGACATGTATGGCAGAGTACAGGGACGTGGGGTGGGAGGTATGGAAAGGGAAGTAACTCTATAGAGAGGCCCACACTGACTCCCATTTTGAGTGTAGCCACCATTTTAAGCAATTACTGGAACCTGCCCAATTCAGGGAAAAGGTCAATTGCTCAAGGTCAGTTGATAGAGGCCTCAAGAACAGCTAACAAAATTTAAACTTGTCTAAAGTTAACTGTTGATACTGTTGATATGTGAGGACAGGTGGACTGACTTAACATTTGTTGTTCCTGTCCCAAGGTTGTGTCTAAAGATAACCTTTGGTATGTGGGGGCAGGTGGGTTGGCCTAACCATGAGCTGTAACTCTGCTATTATCCAATAAGGCTAGAAGTTACCCAAACCCCGCTAAACTTCCCCTAAAAGGCGTGTGAGCAGAGTTATCAGGGTTGGAGCCCTTTTCCCCCCAACCCCAGCATGCTGGTTTACTTTTTCCCCTGAAATAAAGTCTTGGTTTTTCATCATTCGGTGTTTCTGGTGTGGATTCACAAACCCTAACATCTTGGAGGTCCCAACAAGATTCCCCAAAGACCACATGAGGGACTAGAGATTTTCAGCCAGCTGTGTCTTTTGGGTAAGAGTGAGCTCAATTTTTCTTTTTATTTTAGTTTTGGTTATTTTGGTTAAACTCGAGTTTCTGGTTTGGGGTGCTCAGATAGGAGAAACTGGACACAGGACTGCTCCTTGAGCATGGAGACGGGTGATGCCCCAGCTCTTCACTGGTAGAGTGTGAATAGGGGGTTCACATCAGGCTTTAGAGTGGCAATAGTGGGTTCACCTCAATGATTTGGAATTTGGGCATGGTGTCTGGATTTCTGGCTCTGGGGCTGATAGGGGGTCAGCATTTCTTCTCTTTGTGTCTGCATAGTCTTTGTTGTTGGGCCCTTATTCTGTGTGCTACCTTCACCTTGGTTCTCTGAGATTGCTTTCATTCTCATTCTCTGGGATCTCAAAAATCAACCTTGATTTAAAGGAGGTATCTATGTCTTGTGTTTATGGTAACTGTCTCCCTAAGATTCACATACCTTGCTATGCGTCTAAGTTTGTCTGTATGTGTGTGTGTGTGTGTATTTGTAATTCAGTTATTGTATTTGTCTCATTTTGGTTCTGTCAAACAAGGTGGCCACTTCAAGTTTCAGTCCTTTATGTGCACAGAATGATTTCCTTTTGGCATGCCAGATTAGATATGCATGTGCAAACTTTAAAAATCGGTATTTAAAAATGCATTTAAAGGGCCTAAAATTTGGAAACTGTAGACCTCTCTAAATTTATTGTCTCTTAGTCTCTCAAATACTTCACAACAGGTGGTAATTGTTTATAGGAATCAGCCTTAGAGTTGACTGTTTAAGGACCCCATTTTGGTTTGTGTTTACTTTCAAAAAGGGAACTTGCTTGCTTTGGAATTATCTTTTTGTGACCTCTGTGGATCAGATTCAGGGCTGAAAATTGATCCTTGGGGCAGTACTGTTTTGGGTGGGGCAGTTTTGTTGCCCCTTGGAGCTGGTGGTGGTGGCAACCACCAGTAGGATTTGCTGAAGTAGGCCCTGTCTTGAAAAGAAAAAGAGAAAGCATGTGTGTCAGTGTTGGTAATTTCCACATGCATGGAAATTACACATGTGTATGTGATTATTGGTAATTTTCCACCTGAAGTAAACAACATGGGGCTAGAGAAAATAAATAATACCTGGTAGCTGTCTGCATTGAAATAGTTCTTGGCATTG
>VZQC01005138.1:297939-327117 GCA_009823505.1 Rhizomys pruinosus | reverse complement strand
AAAAAAAAAAAAAAAAAAGAGAAAGCATGTGTGTGAGTGTTGGTAATTCCCACATGCATGGAAATTACACATGTGTAGTGACCATTGGTAATTTTCCACCTGAAGTAAATAACATGGGGTTAGAGAAAATAAATACCAGGCAGCTGTCTCCATTGAAATAGTTCTTGGCATTGGGCAGGTCCTCAAGAGACTCACAGCTCCTGGCCACAAAGGTGTGTGCCATACACAAAACTCTGGCTAGATAGTGGGACCCCCCTGGTGCTTAAGGTCCCTGCCTTACTCCCAATCCCATATGGTCAGTGGGCTGGGCCTTAGGTGTGAGAGAGAGTTGTTTTTGAGTAAAAGGATGCATCAAGCATATTGGAGCCAGTAAGAGGGATGTGGGCAAGATGAATGTGCATGTTTGAGGTGGCTAGGGCTTACTATCCCTGCACTGGGAGGAGATGTTGATGTTTTCCAGGCAGAGAAGGTATGGAAAGGCTGAACAAGGGACTGGAATTGTGCTGTTTTTACTAATAGAAGAAGGGAGAAGCCTATTCTGAGTCTCTGATGAGGAAAAAGGCAGGTTAGAGATTTTTGTGATGCATCAGACAGAGCTGGAGGTTGGTCATAAGGCCATTTCTCACCTCTCACCACCTGCACTTGCTTCAGATTCAAGTCACATTTGAACCCTGGCTGCTCTGGTGACCACTGCTCAGAAGTGGGTCACTTTAATGTTCACACCCACTTAGAGCCCCACACTAGACTCTGAGTCAGGACTCTGGCAGGCTCATCTGGGAAGGTGACTTCCCTTGTCTCTAATGACCCAGTAGGGTGCCTGTCAGTAGCTGTGAGAAGCAGGCCCCTTCATGAGCAGCACCTTGGTTAAAACATGTATTTACAAAAATCTACCCAGTTGCTATCTCAAAAGACCAGAGATAATCTGCCTCTTACAAACTAGTAAAATTTGCATCAGCAGTTAATCAGGAATCCTGGTCTGCCTTGGGAGGAGATCTTTAGAGCTTGAGGAATTTCTGAGCACTCTGGAGTGCACAGGTGGCAACCCTTCCATCTTTAATAGAGACCAATTTTGGGGTCTGGCACTGGGATCAGTGGGGTGCTGCATGGCTTCCAGGGGCACATTATAGGCTCTTGCCTCCAAGGAGCAAGGGAGAGCAGAATGGAACAGGTTTTTGGGCTCTGTTATGTTTCTGCAAAAATTTTTGAGCCTGTTTCCCTCCCTCACTTCCTCCTCTTGGGAGAAAAAGGGACCTCTCTGGGTCTGTGTCCTCCTTGCTGATCGGGCTGGCAGACTGTGTGTTTGTGTTGAGGAAGGGTTATTCAAGGTAATAAAAGGATATAAAAAGGAGAAAATGTTAAAAAGGTATTTTTAGTAAAGATTTATGTGAAGATGATGAAAAAGTATGCAAGTGATAAGTCTGAGGAGGTTTGTTGTGACAGGTAAAAAGGACAGTATATAAATAAGCTTAAATTTGTAAGATTCAGTCAACTAGTTTAAAAATCAAAATGTATATCTAGTGAAGGTTTAAGAGTGTTCGGTTTTTGTCCAACCTTTATATGCATATAACATGGCACTTCAAGGTTTAGTAAAAATGATAAAATACCTGTATTAAGTTAAATTGATATAAACACTCAAGCTAGTTTACTAGTGGCCTGAATAGGATTGTGAATATACAGAGCTGTTAATTTTCAGTCCTCTCCTAGCTTGAACCTGACTCCCTGTTACAGGTTTAGATTAAATGGGCACAGGTAAATGGTGGGTTACATATGGCTACTGAAAAATGTACTTTATGTTTCTTGCAAGATTTGCTATTTGATATTTCCTTTAACCTAACCAGATAATTTGGCTCAAAAGGCTAGATTCTTTCTTCCTGAACCAGCTGCATGCAGTCCAAAACAAGACAGTCTGGATGGACTTGGTAATCCTTATCAGTTTATTTCCTGTCTTCTGGTATGTGTTACAACTCCTGTCTTTGTGGGAAAACTATAAATCAGGACAAAGGGTCTGAAAAAGAAAAGGATTGTCCCTGTTTGTAGTAACTGTAGTGAACAGTTTTACATTTAAAATGAGCCTGAAATTGTTTAATTCAATCTTGGGGGTTATGCCTGCTTAATGTATGGTGTTAAGTCCCTTCTCCAGTCAGTATTATACAAGGCTGCTTGAACTTTTGTCTAAGCCTTATCTAGAATATTATACAGTAATTAAAGGTGTTAGCCTGGTGTACCTTAGCCTTTCTGGGTGGATAACTACCATACTTAAATGCCCATACCAATTCGGCTAAGGGACATAAGGAATGATTTTTTTATTTGCCCTCTGAGGTCAACCAGTCCGGGGAACTATGTCTGTGGGCGTCTCTTGAAATGTCCTGCAATTGTGAGTCACCAGTCCTCCTAGGCAGGGAGGTCTTGGAGACCCACTAATGGGACTCTAGCCAGTGTCCAGTCTGTAAAGAGGAAAGTCTTCAAAAAGGGAAGCCTGGTCTAGCAAGACCTGACTTTGTCCTCCTGTGGATGGAATTGGTGATTGAAAAGCCTAGAGGAGCCAGAGGCCTCTCCCCCCAAAGGTCTGAGTGGCCCCTGAGGACAAGATCCTCAACTGACCTTGAGAAAACAAAAGTTGGTTAATCTGGGATAACTGTATGGACTTAGACACCCAAGAGGAAGAGTATAACCAAAAGATAAGTAATCCTTATATTTCCTTTAAAGTCTGAAAGACTGTGCCTCCAAACACTAGATTTTAAGTCATTTAAAGTCATATGAGATCTGTTGTTATCAAATAATAAAGTTTCCTCTTTCTCTTTAAGCAACCACCTAAGGGAAACTCACACCAAGATTATTGAAACTTGCTGGAAAGCAGATCCTGAGTCCAGACACCATAGCCAAATGAACAAAAGGAGAAGCTCAATGGATGCTTCGGAACCCCTCATTGAGAAATTCTAAAGGACTTTTAAATTGGACATTTAACTCACCCTGTTCCTTTCCTGGTTCCCTGTCTAAAAAGGTACCTAGCTACTCTCACCTTCACAGGCACTGGCTAAGGATTTTGTTCTCTATACTTTTGGGGTCTTTCAAATGGATCCACTGAGCAGGAGTACCACCCCAGTTGCCACCTCCTATGCCCCTTTTCAGCATGGAAGAAGTCAGAGCGGTCAGCACCCCAATTCCCTCTTGGCAATTGGGGTAACCTCCTCAGAGGGTAATGTGATAAGAGTAGGAGTTAAAACTTGGCTAGGCAGTTTAGGGTCAAGACCCCCAAAAGGAGCCAGTTTCTTTCTCAGCTGAGAGCTGAAGACTTCCTAGATCTGCCAGTAAACTTATCCTTCTGGTTGCTCTGACTTGTGGACCATGCATCCTTAACTCACTTGTCAGATTTATTAACCAGTGGGTAAAATCCATTAAAATCATGGTACTCAGGACNAAAATAATGTGTTTCATAACACTTTATGAGAAGAGAAGACTGATCCTGCGTACAATTGACCAATTTGTCTTCCAATTAATAGTGTCATTCCTAACTTGATATAAACGACAACGGACGAAGAATTTTTCTAGTTGTTACCCTACGTGAGCAACAGAGAGCTTCTTCAGATCTTAGAATCCTGGACAAACGGTAGATAATGAAAGGAGCTTATAAGAGTGGCCTGGGGTGGGTGAAAACTTGATTTGTGGGTAGGCTCCTCACTTTCAAGAGTTTTTAGTCCGATGGTTAGCAGATTTAAAGGCTGTTGGAGGAAAACACCGCTGGGATTCTACGGTGTGCCCTGTTGCTTATCTGCAATTGTGTATTTTCATGGACAACATGCAGAGACAACTCTGAGCAAGGTAGGCTGTTGGCTGTGTAACCCCAGTGCCCTCCTTTTGCTCTGAGTAAGGCCAGAGAGCCTGTGGACTCACAGAAAAAGATTGGTGGTCAGTGTGGAGGCAACTCCCTCTGCCGATAACATTCCAATGCACAGAGTTTATGTTGAGGCATCACTTTCATGCCTCCCATCTGTCTGACATCTGTTGTAAGCACCTGAGACTCAGCATTGCTACTGCTCATATATGGTTTCTTTTTATCACTTGCTTTGGCTCTGGCAGCAGCCGGTGAAGGCGTCCTTTGTTTTTTTTCTTCTTGTCAATATCCATTGAAAAATTTGTCTATATGAATTTGGGCAAATGAGTTGGGGAGGAAACTTGTATAAAATTTTTTGATGGATTTGTTGTGTTGTTTCTAAAAGTTGTTATTCTTTCCCCTGACTGGGGTGAACTTGGGCCTTTTCCTCCCACTCTCTGTCTCCTAGTGTCTTCATCATGGTGAGTACAGGACAGTATCCCCCTTCGGCTCCTCATTGGAACTTGCTTTGGGTTACTGGGTTTCTGCTGCACTGAGCTATTGCCCTCATCTTCCACCACAGTATCACAGAACACCCGTGGGGCTAAGGTGTCTGCAGCAATCAGTCTGTCCTTGTAACGTCTGGAGGAGCAGGAGTGGCACAGGCTTCAGGCTGGCCTGGTGTCTCTCTTTCCATGCAGTATGGATATTCACTAACTTCTGCTTTAAGGCTGGGTGCTGCTGGATTTTTGTAACTACTCCTTCTAGACAGTAAAAGGACTTCTTGGTTCTCTGTTTCATAATCTAAGGGAGTCTCGCCCTCAGAGTGTGTACTCGCAGTGTCATATCCTGGAGTTTCAGAAGGTTGCCTGCATTCTGGTATGGTTGGCAGGACCTTTGAAGGCTCATGGTCTGTACACATGGAATCACTAGCAGGGCCTTCTCGATTTCCTTACAGGAAGGAGAGGAGACATGGAGCAGACAGCCTAGTGAAGGAGGATTCTCTTTCACTATGTTGAAAGCGGGGTTTCATAGGCAAACTGCCTGCCATCAACTCCTGAGTTTTGCCCTAAGATATAGAGGGGGTTGAGGCAGGCCAACACCATGGTGCAACAGGAACTGTGCCTCTCAAACAATTGTTCAGCCTAGAAAGAGGTTTACAGCTCAATATTTGATGTGGTATGCCCATCATATGCTTTCCCGAAATCTTACCACATGTGCCTCCAGGGCCTGATGAAATGCTTTGACTAGAAGAAAAGAAAGGTTTTTGAAGGAACTTGTTGTATTTTTCTAAATTCTTTTCAAGTGTTAAATTTCTGGTTTCCACATGGGTACTATACAGGGGGCAACCACTGTTCATTGCCAGCCAGGACCGACGAACACTCAGAGGAATCAGGCCTTGCTTGATCTGCCTTGACTTTATTCCCAGGTGGACTTCAAGTGCACTTTTTAGATTTTTGTCTTTATGCTTCTTGGACTCACTCTGCAAGTATGTCATCAAATTTCTGTCCAACCTTCTGGGGTTTTGTCTGAGCTCCTAGAAAAGTCTTTTGGCCTTGTCCGTAGAATAGGTCCCAAATTCTTCCCATAGTCCTTCTGGGCAACCATGCTGCCTTCACTATTAGATGCAAAGGAAACTGAAGGGCTAGGCTGGTCTCTGTTATGACATGGCCCTGTGAACTTCTTCTGAAGCTGCATTAGTTTCAGAGACTCTTGCATACTCTGGGGCAGGCCCCACTGGTGTTGAACAAGCCACTTTTGGATGTGTTGCTCCAGTTTCTCCAAGAGTTCAGGGCTTATTGAAAAATTCCCTGGAAGGACCAACACTTGGCTGTCTTGGGAAAGGTTGGGGGCCAAGACATTATTGGCTTCTTGAGGTCTCTGGACCATCCAGGGTGAAGCCAACCCACTTTCTAGCTGTTTCTTAAGTGATGGTTTTTCTCTGTGTGGGATTTCAGTGGGAGCATATTGTGTCTTATTGCTTGATTGAGAAGTTGTTCCAGTGTCCCTACTGTAGGGTAGAGAAGAGGGAGGTAGGGCTGGGAGAGAGGATTGAGGGTGGGCCTGTTGACTCTGGGCTGGATTCAGAGGTGGGTGCTGGAATTGAGGTGGAGACAGAATTAAGGGTGAAGATTGGAACTCCAGAAAGGACAGAGGATGTGCCTGGGAAAGCAATGAGGACATTGTCCCCTGCACGGGGACAGGAGAAACATTTGTGATAGCATTAAAGAAGAGGAGGGGAGAGGGATGAGTAGAAGAGCCCTGGGGCATGCAGGCAGCGGCCACTAGAGATTCACTGTGCAGGGAAGGGAGGCCCCAGAAAAGCTGGGTGGACTTCTGTTGAAATTGCTTTTCTGAAGAGATCATGGGATATGAAGATTCCTGGATGGCTGTCTGACAAATTCTGACTTCTCTCTTACGTTCACACAAGAGTGGCCGGTTGTGGTGCTGTCTTGCTTAGCAACCTTGGTGACCTTCATGTATATTCCTAATAATGGAATTAATGATGGTCTGGGCTCATTTCTTCTAAGGGTTCTCTAGCTTTTATTCTTTTCTTTTAAACTTTGGTCTGATGGTGTCTGCAAGCTGGAAATTAGGAAAATGGGTTATGATAGGTAGATAGGAGGGGGCAAAGGAAGCCATAAATTTAGCGTGTCCCATTAGTAAAGATCATGAAAATTAGACCTCCAGAATCCCAGTCATTAACATTTGAGGATCGTAATCCCTACTTTGACACTGTTTTCAAGGTGCATGTGTAGACAGTGCTTGAATCAGTTAAAATGGTTCTCCACAGCTTGTCACCCTTCATTGGTTCTTATGCATTGTTACTGGAAATGAAGTAGTCATCTGAACAAAGAATCAATCTAACTCAGTCCAGTCAAAATTCTGGAGCATCAATCGGAGGGGCCCACAGCCCCTCTTCTCCGAGCAACACCTGTCAGCTGTTTCACCATAATCTTCCTTCTGAGCGCGGAAAAGCCAACATGTAGTATTGGGGTTCTGAATTTCACCTCCCAGGACCCCAATCTCAGGACTCTGCAACCCTCCTTGGAGCACAGTGTTGGTTCCTTGAAGGCAACTTGGTTCAATAACTCTGGACCTCATGATTTATGGCAGAAACTTACCTTTCCTTGAATGAGTCCCAGGCCTCTTTTTGAACCTGCTCTGGCAGGTCATCTGCATCTGAGTCTGAGAAATAAGAGGAAAACAGGAGCAGCTTGTCAGGGTGTGAGCTCCAGAAGCCCATTGAAATGCAGAGACACCTAAGACTGGAGGTCCAGAACCTGTGCTAACCACGGCATGCTTTGGTTATGCAACAGGGCCTCACTCAATCATAACTCAGGAAATCTTCCACCTTTTTGAAAGCACACTGCCTGCAAAGTGCTACCTACACCCCACTCTCACTAATCCCATTCCCAACTTTCTCCTTAAATTCCCAAGGCACAGACCAATTCTGTGCTTGGCTCTACTCTCCCCCTGAGCCTAGCCCTGGCTACCCTGAATTAAGCTTTGCTTGAAGAACTTAGACCTCTGGCCTTCTTCTCTTCCAGGGGAGCATGCCATAACCTTACATTCTGGTGCGGGTGACTCGGCATGCCTTTATTCCCCCCAGTCCCTCGGAGCAGCTTCGGGGTAGCCGGTAAGCCAGATACTGAGCACAGGCTAAGACAGCACCCACAAGCATTCGCCAGGTACCTTCTCTCCTCTCCTTATCCTACCCTACTTCATTCCCATGTGAACTTAGTGCATTGAAGAAGTTAAGAAAAGTGCATGTTATGGTATCCACAGCTCTCGGGCTACGGAATCTGATTGGGTCCCAACCCACGTTTCCGCCAAAGTTGTTTAACTTCATCGGGCACTTATCACACTCGTGATGACCAAGCACAGGCGTTTATACATGTGGCCCTCCTGATAAGACTTCCTAAGTCGCCTGCAGGCAGTGGCAGGACGGCACCTGAATGAGGGGAGATTCCATCTCCACCCTACTTCTGTGTAACCTTGTGTTGTCTCTACCCCCTCTAGCCCTCGCCGCCTCTGCCCTCGACACTTCCTGTTCTAACTTCTGCTTTCCATCTGCCTTCCCTCCAGTGCTCTTTTTCCATTCTTTTTAGTCTCCCATTCCATTATAGCACATTCCCGTTTTGGATCCCTGAGTGCCGGCTAAGTCAGGGATTCCCTCCAATTTTCCCTGTCCAGTTTACTGTCCACTACCAGGATGCTGGGGACAGATTCTGGACCCAAATTTTGGCTTCCTCTGTGATTTTTGGGATGCTGACTTCACAGACCTGCAGGCCACGATTTCAGAGACTCCCACACTGGTCACATGGACCTGGGGTTCCTGAGCAGCCCACTTAGAACTTGGCGATGCGCCTTAGAAAGCGGGTGGGATGCTGTATGGGAGCTAAAATGATATCTATTTTCCTTCCTACAGACCTTTTCTCTCTCTCTCATTGCCCTCTCCCCTTTCCCTTCTTCCTCATTCCTCTGACTCCCAATATGGGACAGCCTCACACCTAAAGGAGAGGCCCTGGGCCTCACACCCTTGTGAGTGTCTCTACACTCTTTAAGGGGAACTAAACCTCTCCAAGGAAATCAACCCTAAGGTCCTGAAGACAGCTCCTACACTATCTGGCAGATACCAATTAGCTAACATAATGTCTGGCCTGAGACAGTACCTAGATCTCCAATTCTCAGCTTTGAGAGACTTCTGCCAGCACTCCATAAATGGTGAGAAGCTTGTATGTACAGGCATTCTTTTGCCCTTTGCTCTCATCTCTCTCTCTATTCCTTCTGAGACTAAAAGACATAACTTATCTTTTTTCATCTCCTCCCTCCCTTCCTCTCCCCTCTGCAGCCTTTTTTCTTTAGATCTAAAAAAAAAAACCAAAAAAAAAAAAAAGGAGAAAGCATAGGTGTGTAGTTGGTAATCCCACATGCATGGAAATTACACATTGTATGTGACTATTGTAATTTTCCACCTGAAGTAAATAACATGGTGTTAGGAAAATAAATACAGGTAAGCTGTCTCCATTAAAATAGTTTTGGCATTGGCAGGTCCTCAAGGGACTCACAGCTCCTGGCCACAGGGGTGTGTACCATATACACAACTCTGGCTAGAGAGTGGGACCCCTGGTGCTTAAGTCCTTGCCTTACTCCCAATCCCATCTGGTCAGTGGGCTGGGCCTTAGGTGTGAGTGAGAGTTGTTTTTGATTAAAAGGATGCATCAAGCATATTGGAGCCAGTAAGAGGGATGTGGGCAAGATGAAATTTCATCTTTGAGATGGCTGGGGCTTACTGTCCCTGCACTGGGAGGAGCTGTGGATGTTTTCTAGGCAGAGAAGATATGGAAAGGCTGAACAAGGGACTGGAATTGTGGTGTTTTTACTGAAAGCCTATTCTGAGTCTCTGATGAGAAAAAGACAGGTTAGAGATTTTTGTGATGCATCAGACAGGGCTAGAGGTTGGTCATATGGCCATTTGTCACCTCTCACCACCTGCACTTGCTTCAGACTCAGTCCATTTGAACCCTGACTGCTCTGGTGACCACGCTCAGAGGTGGGTCACTTTAATGTTCACACCCACTTAGAGCCCCACACTAGACTCTGGATCAGACTCGCAGGCTCATCTGGGAAGTGACTTCCCTTGTCTCTAATGACCCAGTAGGGTGCCCTGTCAGTAGCTGTGAGAAGCAGGCTCTTTCATGAGCAGCACCTTTGGTTAAAAACATGTTATTTACAAAAATCTACCCAGTTGCTATCTCAAAGGACAGAGATAATCTGCTTTCTTAAGGCTAGTAAATTTGCATAAGCAGTCTGCCTTGAGAGGAAATCTTTAGAGCATTGGGAGATTCTGAAGCCTCTGGAGGCATACGTGGCAAACTTTCCATCTTTGCTAGAGACTGATTTTGGGGTCTGGCATCTGGATCAGTGGGGTGCTGCATGGTTTCCAGAGGTGCATTATAGGCTCTTGCCTCCAAGGAGTAAGGGAGAGCAGTCTTTTGGGGCTCTGTTATGTTTCTGCAAGAATTTTTGAGCCTGTTTCCCTCCCTCCCTTCCTCGTGGAAGGAAAAGGGACCTCTCTGGCTCTGTGCCCTCCTTGCTGATCAGGCTGGCAGAATGTGTGTTTGTGTTGAGGAAGGGTTGGTCTCAGAACTGGGTGAATCAAATTCCTAAAAACTGTACTACTGTTACAAACTTAAGAGTCATATTTTACTCTGATTTTAGGTTTTCATCTCATACATTATTAAGATTTTTGTTGGTTTAAGTGATGCAAGTCTGTTTAAACATTAAAATATTGTTTCATGGAGTGTTTAAATGAATAGGCTTGCATCTAATGCTAATGATTTACTTGATACATTGTATCTGGGAAGGAGAAGGCAGACTTTAGGCCCTTACAATCTGCTGCTGGAGGCCTGACAGGGCTACTCCAGTCCTCATAGACATAGTCTTTGGCCAGAAGAAGTATGTTTTAAAAGTTTGTTCTGGTAAGTTGTTTGTCATGGACCATTTGCATTCCTGCCATAAAGGCAAGCAGCATGGATGCCTGCGTGGATATAGAGGGTGTTTAATCCTGAGATGTTTGAAACTAAGAGCCCAGTCACCGTGAACACATGTGGCTTTTCTCCCGCCTGGCATTCAAACGAAATGCTGCAGAGTGCCTATTGGACCTGCTAATCAGAGTTAATGGATATAAGTTAGTCATGTGTCTATCCAAACTGTCTGTGTGTTTAAACCGTTCTTCATGTTGTTTGGTAACTGTCATGTGTCCATGTTCTGTTGATTTTTGTCAAAACAAAGTGGCCACTTCAAACTTGTTTTATTCTGTGTTGCACAACAAACAAAAAATTAAGTTACTTTGACATGCCTCTAAAATTTTTTTTCAAAGGCTGATTTGAACCCGGGTTCCTAGGTTTCTACCCTGTTTATCTGAAGGTTTTATTTCTTCTTGTCCAAATTATTTTTCCACAGGGATTACAACTAAAAATTTTCTTTTCCAGTTTTTCTTGTATCCAGATGCTGAAGACTGATTTTTTGACCCTTACGGGTTCATAACAGATTTTTTTTTTCCCTGTGCTATGTAACTGTCCTTCTGACCAGAGACCACTTTTAAAAAAATCCCTGGATTCATTCATACTCTGGTACTTAGGTGGCACATTGCTTCCCCTGCAATCCCTTCCCTCCAATGAAAACAGCCTAAGTACCTTTGATATTGTCAGTTCTTTAATTATTATATATAATTCTGTTTTCCACCTGTGTTAAAGTATTTCAATGAGATCATAGTTTTAAAACCAAAGGTGCAAGATGACATCTATAGCCTTGGCACCACAGAGCGCATGTTTAAATAATGTTCCTAAAGGTGTTTCTTAATAAAAATCTCTTGAAGGAAATGATGTGCATAAATGTGTGTGTATGACATTGTTAAGCAGCATATTAAGATCTGTCTGTATGATTACAATGCATGTGCCTTTGCTTACACAAACCTTTACAAAGTGTATCCCAAATTTATGTTTAATTATGAGACCTTATTTTGAGTGTAATGCATGAAGTACTTCACTTTTAAGAATCTATAAGTATTATGTGCTACACAGGTACTATATACCTAGTTACAGCCTCAAGTGAAATAGAATCAATATATAGAGTTACTCATACATACTAAAATTGTTTTGTATATCTGTTATACTTACACATCTTACTTTTAATATACTTAAGAGAAATTAGGTTTTACTTCTGGTGACCACATTGACAGTCCAAATGTCCTTCCTGACATTCTTTCTTTTCCCCCCAGCACCTTCGGCATAGCACAGACACTCTCAACCTGCCCCATTAGCTTCCAGGGGAATGAGGCTCTGTTCTTTCCAGAGATTGGCCCCCAGCCATCCCTGAACTTGATTTGGAAAAGTGGAAATTGTAATGAAAAGGCTGCTGTTGAGGGAAGGGGAGGTGGAGCAAGGTACACATGTGACATGAAATCCCGAGAAAGCTCGTGGGCTGTGGAAGGTACAGGGTGAGAGAGGGAGGTGGGAAAGAAGAGGGAAGGTGGAACTCAACTATATGAGACCCAATACTCTATATGACTATTAAAAAATTACAAAGAGAGGAGAGAGAGAGAGAGAGAGCAGAGAGAGAGAGAGAAGAGAGAGAAGAAGTCCTAGTTGTCTGAGTTGAGTGTCTTACCTTCCTGACATTCTTTATATTTGTTGGTGGTGAGAGGAGATACCTCTCAAGGAAGGGGAGCAACAGGAAGTAGAGCCCCAGTCCACACACAAAGGCAAGGGTCATGTCGATTGCCCATGTGGTGGAGCTGTGGCCCAGCCATTTTTTAAGTAAACTTTCCAGAAGAGAGAAAAGATTCTCCATCTGAATCACAGTGTTACTGTCAAGCAGCTGAGTCCTAAGACTTCTCTCTGAGTATGAAGGTTAGCTCAAGCTCCTGTCACAGAGCTGAGGACTCCTCATCACAGAGCTGGCTGTCCTCATCACAAAGGGCTTCTGAGAGTGGGGGAGGGGGACAGCAGCCCAACAGGTCCTCCTCCCTCCTCAGCCTTCTGGAAGTCTCTTTCCACCTCTGCCTGCTCTAATGTTTCATGCTGTCTTATCTACAATAGAATGGATGTATTCACAGGTTCTTTTTCTCATTTGCATATCTAAGCTTGAGGACTGAGATTGTGGCTGACAACTACCTGTAACTTTAGCTCCAGGGGATCCAATGCCTTCTTCTGCCCTCCACAGACACCAGATACACATAAGGTGCATACACATACATTTAGACCCTCACATATATACATAAAATAATCTTTAAAATGTGTATTGGACCTGTAATTCTGAATGTGCCTCTTTTGTACGCAAGTCTTTACCATGCAAAGTTTTTGTTCTCTATCAATTCAGAAAAATAACTCAAATTTCATTTACACTCATTTAATATATGAATTTTGATTGTTTAATTTTTTCCTTTTTTCCAAACAAGTACTTAAAAATATCAAAATAATTCATAAATCCCCAACAACAGCCACACCAAAAAAATAATTCATAAATCTCAGCATGAAAGAATTATAGGTAGCTAAGATTCATATGAAATTTGGAAAGTGTATATATAGCATTTATATTTGTGGACTTGGTAAAGATTAAACTTTACAAAACACTTTGGGATTGTTCCTTACACATACAGTCACATAACACACACACACACACACACACATGCACACACATGCACACGCACAATACCCATATACCATTTTCTTTCACAAACCAATCCAGTAATTCTGAATCCAAGAATATGTCACTTTTTCCTTAGCCTGCGGGAAATGTCATTCGAAATGCAATGAACTAGCTATCCCAGTGGCTATAATATCAACCACAACAAATGCTGCTAAGGATGTAGATAAAGGGAAACTCTCATACACGTTGGTGGGGATGTGAAGTCATACTGTCATTATGAAGAACAAGATGGAAACTGATCAAAAAAAAGATCCTACCATGGAACTCAATTATCCCAATCCTCAGTATAGAACCAAAGGACACCTGAATCCTAATGTTAAGTGTGGTACTAGTCACCATAGCCAAGACATTGACTTAGTCTAGGTGCCAATCAAGGGAGGAATGAAGAAAGTAATATATATATATATATATATATATATAATATATATATATGTATATATGTATATATATATAATATAGTATATATAGTATATATATATATATTATATATGTACACTCACACTATATATATATATGTAATATATATATTTATGCTAATAAAAATTGAGAGAGTGGGGGGAGAGAGAGAGAGAGAGAGGAGAGAGAAGTGTCTTACCTTCCTGACATTCTTTCTTTTCCCCCAGCACCTTCGGCATAGCACAGACACTCTCAACCCTGCCCCATTAGCTTCCAGGGGAATGAGGCTCTGTTCTTTCCAGAGATTGGCCCCCAGCCATCCCTGAACTTGATTTGGAAAAGTGGAAATTGTAATGAAAGGTGCTGTTGAGGAAGGGAGGTGGACAAAGGACACATGTGACATGAAATCCCGAAGAAGCTCGGGGCGTGGAAGGCTACAGGGTGAGGAGGGAGGTGGGAAAGAAGAGGGAAGGTGGAACTCAACTAATGAAACCCAATACTCTATATACTAATTAAAAATTACAAAGAGAAGAGAGAGAGAGAGAGAGAGAGAGAGAGAGAAGAGAGAGAGAGAGAGAGAGAATCCTATGTTGTCTGAGTTGAGTGTCTTACCTTCCTGACGTTCTTTATATTTGTTGGTGGTGAGAGGAGATACCTCTCAAGGAAGGGGAGCAAAAGGAAGTAGAGCCCCAGTCCACACACAAAGGCAAGGGTCATGTCGATTGCCCATGTGGTGGAGCTGTGGCCCAGCCATTTTTTAAGTAAACTTTCCAGAAGAGAGAAAAGATTCTCCATCTGAATCACAGTGTTACTGTCAAGCAGCTGAGTCCTAAGACTTCTCTCTGGGTATGAATGTTAGCTCAAGCTCCTGTCACAGAGCTGAGGACTCCTCATCACAGAGCTGGCTGTCCTCATCACAAAGGGCTTCTGGGAGTGGGGGAGGGGGACAGCAGCCCAACAGGTCCTCCTCCCTCCTCAGCCTTCTGGAAGTCTCTTTCCACCTCTGCCTGCTCTAATGTTTCATGCTGTCTTCATCTATAATAGAATGGATGTATTCACAGGTTCTTTTTCTCATTTGCATATCTAAGCTTGAGGACTGAGATTGTGGCTGACAACTACCTGTAACTTTAGCTCCAGGGATCCAATGCCTTCTTCTGCCCTCCAAGACACACAGCATAACATAATCATACTTTAGACCCACATATATACATAAAATAATCTTTAAAATGTGTATTGGACCTGTAATTCTGAATGTGTCTCTTTCATTCGCAAGTCTTTACCATGCAAAGTTTTTGTTCTCTATCAATTCAGAAAAATAACTCAAATTTCATTTACATTCATTTAATATATGAATTTTGATTGTTTTAATTTTTTTTCTTTTTTCCAAACAAGTAATTAAAAACATCAAAATAATTCATAAATCCCCAACAACAGCCACACCAAAAAATAATTCATAAATCTCAGCATGAAAGAATTATAGGTAGCTAAGATTCATATGAAATTTGGAAAGTGTATATATAGCATTTATATTTGTGGACTTGGTAAAGATTAAACTTTACAAACACTTTTGGGATTGTTCCTTACACATACAGTCACATACACAACACACCACAACACACACACACACATGAACACACATGCACACACACAATACTCATATACCATTTTCTTTCACAAACCAATCCAGTAATTCTGAATCCAAGAATATGTCACTTTTTCCTTAGCCTGCGGGAAATGTCATTTGAAATGCAATGAACTAGCTATCCCAGTGGCTATAATATCAACCACAACAAATGCTGCTAAAGATGTAGATAAAGGGAAACTCTCATACACTGTTGGTGGGCTTGTGAAGTCATACTGTCATTATGAAGAACAAGATGAAAATTGATCAAAAAAAAGATCTATCATGGAACTCAATTATCCCAATCCTCAGTATAGAACCAAAGGACACCTGAATCCTAATGTTAAGTGTGGTACTAGTCACCATAGCCAATACATTGACTTAGTCTAGGTGCCCATCAAGGGAGGAATGAAGAAAGTAATACATAATATATATATATATATATATATATATATATATATATATATTATAATATATTATATATGTACACTCACAATATATATATATGAGAGAGTGTGGTGTGTGTGTGTGGTGGTGGTGTGATGTATGAGTACTCTTCAGCCACAAAGAATAGGATCTATTCATTTGCAAAAGGAATAAAACTGAAGGTCATTATGTTTATTGAAAAACATAGCACTGGATGTTCTCTCTTAACATAGAACATTTTTGTGAGGGGAATATTTAGGGTTTTTTTAATGCTTTTTTGCATAATTTATTTTTCTTTTTTAACATCTTATTGAGGTTTTGTGCATTTCACACATCGTTTCTCAGTACAATCTAGACTCATCTCCCCTTCCATCCCCCCACCACCCTAGAGTTCATGTACCCTGCAATTCCTGCCCTGTATCTTTTTCTGAGTCTTTTCAAAGTTTTTCAAAGCAGAGGCTTATTGTCCTTGGGAGAGCTTTACTGTTTCAGTTGGTTCCCTGTCCCAGTTCCTCTGCTGTTGTTCCCTCCAATCTGTATTGCTTCAACATATGTATAAGACCCCAGGGCACTTGATATCTGGATCATAGGAATGGTCCTGCCCACCACAGACATGGGATGCTGTCTGCTCAAAGCAACAACATATCCATGGATGAAGGAGAAGATGCCAGGTCCAAAATATTACATTCCACCAAAGGTTCCAGCAAAATTATGAACATTGTTGAGTTAGAAATGCTACTCTACCAGGGCTGGATAGATAGCCTAGTGGTTAAGAGCACCGACTGCTATTGCAGAGGACCCGGGTTTGATTCTCAGCACCCACATGGTGGCTAAGAACCATCTGTAACTCCAATTCCAGGAGAACTCCAGCTCCAGGGGAATCTGACACACTCTTCTGACCTCTGTGGCATTGCACGACACAGGTGCACAAACCTACATGCAGACAGTACATTCATACACTGAGACTCCATGTCTCCTGACTGGCCAGGACCTGTGGACACAATGTCCATATTCCACAGAAGAGAACTATGGAGATTTGGATTGAAAGGCTGACCCCCATCTCTTTCCAGAAAAGTGCATCCCCCAGAGGTACAGGGACTGTAAGGACTGCTGTGCCTTTATCCGCATCAGTGTCTAACAGAACTTTAGGGAAGCAAGATTAAAGAACCCCAATCTGGCCCAGACGGAAGTGCTTTCATTTGACTTTTTTGGGAGACAGAATCTCACTACTCTAGCACTAGCGGCTTGGGACTGGCTATTTAGACCAGGCTGGCCTTGAACTCACAGAGATCCCCCTGCCTCTGCATCCTAAATGCTGGGATTAAAGGTATGTGCCACCATCCTTGGCTTCATTCAACTTCTTAAATGAGAAGTAAGCCCAAGACTTGAGGACTACTTTTGGCTGCCAAGCATCAATGGAAGTCAGAGGAGAGTAACTCTTCTTCTCATTGATGTGTCTGAGTAAGGTTTCTCTGTCTCTAAGAATTTCAGGAGAAGGGCTTGTGACAGAAGCCACAGCCCTCTTTGAGGAAATGTTCTTGTGCTTAAAAATTATGACAGATCTTTTTTTTCACATAAATTTATTTTTATTTTTTTATCAAATCTAGACCCGTGTCCCCCCCATTCCCCCACCCCACCAGAGCTCATGCATTCTGCCAAACATGCTTTTCATCTCTTTCTCAGTCTTTCTCAATTCTCCATGAGGAAGTTGACTGTTTTGAGCAGAAGTTCACTATTTCAGTCAGTTCTTCGATGCAGTCCTTTCTGTTGTTATTGTTGTTGTTGTTTGTTGTTGTTTCCAATATGCATCACTCTCAACTGCTTTGGACAAAAGGTCAAGGGGCAATGCACAAGAAATGCTTACAACTAGGCAATTGGCACTAGCATCCACAAATGAGGGATACATTTGTCGTTTGTTTTTCTGGGACTGTAAAAACCATGACAGATCTTATGCACTCCTAATTATGCCCAAGGAATTGCCAAACTTTACAGACAGTGTCACTGTAGGTGCCAAAGCCAATCTCCTGAGAGAACAAGACTTCAACCTCGAGGGCACAGAGGCTCAGAAGGGGAGCAGATCTCTTTGTACCTAGATAGATCTGTTTGTCTCTGTGCTCTGTGCCAACAAGAACCTGGGCATTTTGGACATCAGCCAAAGCTTCCTCAATGACCCATTTGTGGGAATTCTCTTTATACAACTTATATCCTGTATCACTCTTTTGAGTGAGTCATTTGTTTTCTTCTTTGTTTCTTGAGTAGTTTATATATATTCTGGATGTTAATGCTCTGTCAGATGTATCACTGGTGAAGGTTTCCTCCAATTCTGTGGGTTTTCTCTTCACTTGCTTGACTGTTTCTTTCACTGTACAGAAGCTTTTGAGTTTGATGAGGTCCCACTTGTCAGATGTTGACCTTATTTCCTGCATGGCTGCTGTTTGATTTAGAAAGTTTTATCCTACTCCTATGTCTTGGAGATCACTACTAACTTTCTTCTATCACCTTCAGAGTTTCAAGTTTCGCATTAAGGTCTTTGATCCACTTGGAGTTGATTTTTGTACAGGGTGAGAGGGAGGGGTTTAATTTTGTTGTTCTACATATGGTGATCCAGTTATGCCAACACCATCTGCTGAAGATGCTATCTTTCCTCCAATGAGCTTTTTGGCCCCTTTATCGAATATGAGGTGACTGAAATTGTATGAGCTCAAGTTTGGATCTTCAATTTTGTTCCATTGGTCAACGGGTCTGTTTTTGTGCCAGTACCAGGCTGTTTTTATGACTATAGCCCTGTAATATACCTTGCAGTCTGGTAGCGCAATCCTCCCTGTATTGCATTTTTCACTCAGGGTTGCTTTAGCTATTTTGAGTCTTTTGTTTTTCCATATGAATTTAAGGATTTTTTTTCCAAGTCTGTGAAGAAATTCATGGGGATTTTAATTGGGATTGCATTGAATCTGTATATTAATTGAGGTAGAATGGACATTTTTACTATATTGATTTTTCTGATCCATGAGCATGGGAGGTTTTTCTATCTTTTGTTGTCATCTTCAATCTCCTTCTTCAGGGGTTTAAAATTTTTGTTGTAGAGATCTTTGGTGTGTTTGGTTAGGTTTGTTCCCAATTTTTTTTTTTTTTGGAAGCTATTGTGAGTAGGAAGTTCTCCTTATATTCCTTCTCCAGTTGCTTGTTGTTGCTATAAAGAAAGGCTACTGATTTTTCTAGGTTAATTTTACATCCTGCCACTTTACTGAAACTCTTAACTGTTTCTAGGAGTTTTCTGGTGGTGCTTTCAGCATCCCTTAGGTAAACTATCACATCATTGGCAAATGGAGTTTGACTTCCTCTTTTCCAGTTAGTACTCCTTTAATTTCCCTTTCTTACCTTATTGCCCTAGCAAGTGTTTCAAGCACTATACTGAAGAGGAGTGGAGACAGGGGGCAGACTTGCTGGGTTCCTGCCTTAAAGGGGAGTGCTTCTAATTTTTCTCCACTTAGGATGATGTTGGCTGTGGGTTTATTGTATATGGCTTTAATTATATTTAGGAATGTTCCCTTAAGTCCAATTCCCTCATGAAGGAATGCTGGATTTTGTCAAAGGCATTTTCTGCATCAATTGAGATGATCATGGAATTTTTGTCTTTCAGTCCATTTATGTTTTATGACATTTATTGATTTATGTATGTTGAACTATCCCTGCATCTCTGGCATGAATCCAACTTGGTCACAATGGATGATCTTTTTGATGTGGGTCTGTATGCGATTTGCAAGTATTTTGTTGAGAATTTTTGCATCTGTGTTCATTAATGAGATGGGTCTATAGTTTTCTTTTCTGGTTGTGTCTTTGCTTGGTTTTGGTATTAGAGTGATGCTGGCTTCATAGAAAGAATTTGGGAGATTTCCCTCTGCTTCTATCCTTCTGAATAGTTTGAGTAGTAATGGTTGTAAAATCCTCTTTAAATGTTTCATAGAATTCTGGTGTGAAACCATCTGGGCCTGGGCTTTTTTTAGTTGGGAGGTTTTTTAATACATGTTCAGTTTCCTCAAGTGTTATGGATCTGTTTAAACTGTCAACCTCTTCTTGGTTAAGCTTTGTTGGTTCCCAGGATTTCGGATATTCATCCATTTCTCTTAGGTTTTCAAACAGTATAAATTTTTGAAGTATTCTCATATGATTGTCTGGATCTTTTCTTTATCTGTTGTGATATTCCCCTTTTATCATGAATATTATTAATTTGGAGTTGCTCTTTCTTTCTTTTGATTAACTGGGCTAGAGGTTTGTCTATCTTGTTTATCTTTTCAAAGAACCAGCTTTTGGATTCATTGATTTTTTTTGTATTGTTTCCTTTCTATTTCATTAATTTCTGCTCTGATTTTTGTTACTTCTTCCCATCTGTTGGGTTTAGGGTCCATTTGTTGTTGTCTCTCAAGTGTTTATAGCTGTACTGTTAGTTCGTTTATTTGTTCCCTTTCTGGGTTTTTTTGTTTTGTTTTGTTTTGTTTTAATGTGGGCACTTAGGGCTATAAATTTCCCTCTTAGGACTGCTTTTAAAGTATCCCACAGGTTTTGCTGTGTTGTATTGTCTTTTTCAGTTAGTTCCATGAATACTTTTATTTCATTCTTTATTTCTTCCCTGACCCATTCATTATTCAGTTTTGTGTTTAGTCTCCATGTGTTCTTGTACATAGTCAGGCTTATTCTGGTGTTAATATTGAGCTTTTATTGCACTGTGGTCTGACAGAATGCATGAAATTATTTCAATCATTTTACATTTGTGGAGGTTTCTTTTGTATCCCAGCATGTGGTCAATTTTGGAGAATGTTCCATGGGGTGCTGAGTAGAAAGTATATTCTCTGGTGTTTGGGTGGAATATTCTGTACATGTCTGTGAGGTCCATTTGTTGTATTGTATTGTTCAGTTCCAGTATCTCTCTATTTTTGTCCAGTTGATCTATCCAAGGGGCAAAGTGTGGTGTTGAAGTACTCCCACTATTAGTGTGCTGGGATTTATCTGTGTTTCTCTTTCTCTAGTTCTTTTCAGAGTTTGTGTTTCTCTTTCTCTAGTTCTTTTCTGAGTCTGTCATTCTGTCCTTCTAGTTCTTTCCAGAGTTTATCATTCTTTCCTTCTAGATCCTTCCTTTTTCATTTTCTTCCCTTAATTCTCTAATTTGTTCTTTATATTCTTTTAATTCTTTGAATATGTCTACAAGTGTGCGTGTCTTGGTTTCCTTCCATGGAGATCAATTGTAGGAATTTTCTGTAGGATGGGTAGAGTTCAGTGTGGATTTATTATGAGCTTTTCCCATGTTGGTTTTTTGTTCTGTCTTTGGCATGTGGATTTTTATTTATTTGTTTGTTTATTTGTTTGTTTGTATTCTGGTGCCTCAAAGTTGGCTTTGCAGACTAGAATCACTAACACTGTGCCTGCTAGACGATCATCTGCACCACCAGCCTGAGTCGGGGATAGGGAGGCTTGTTCCTTTGGTGTGGTACCCTGTTGACCTACTGCACCCCTGTCTAGGTCCACCCATGCCACGCTGCTCACTGGAACCTGAGATGGGTGGTTCTGGGTGATCCCAAGCCTCCAGAAATGGGGGGAGGGGGTAACAAAGCCCCAAGGCAGTTCCCCCTCACCCAGGTGCTACACTTTTCTGCTTTCTGCTGACTTTTTTAAGCTACCAGTGATAAGGCTGCAGTGTTTCCATGAAAAGCATGCATGACATTGAGAGTGTATAGGAAGTAGGTATCTTATTTATGCTACAGCCTGGTCCAGGGGCTCAAGCCCCCAAATCTGAATCCTGAAGGGAAGTAGCACATATCTTTTATACCTTAGGCACTGGGTTACAAAGAGAAGGAAACTTACTTATTAATTGGCTATCAGTACAACCTTTTTATACTTTATTTATATTTTTATTTTATGTGTATGAGGGTATTGCCTGCGTTTATAGAAATGAACTCATGTCATGCAGGACCCATGGAGGTCAGAAGAGGACATCAGATCCCCTGGACCTGAGTTATGGGTAGTTGTTCACCACCATGTGGGTGCTGGGAATCACACACTGTCCTCTTCAAGAGTAGCAAGTGCTCTTAACTACTGAGCCATCTCTCCAGCCCCTCAGTACAGTCTTAAAACCAGGCAAATGATTATAAATTTAGAAAGAAAACAAATGTTAAAAAAAATCCTCTATCTGAAAGTCATTGCTGAAGTCTCCATCTGAGAACTGAGGAAGTTTTGTCAGGACAGAAGGCCAGTGCTTCTTGCTGTGTCAGCCTCTAACCATGAAGGTCTCAGCTGAACTGTGTTGACAGAGACAGAGAGAGAAAACAAGGATTAAAATCTGTATTTTCTCAATATCCCCTTGGGTTCTACATCACCTGCACAGTTAGCAGTAAATCCTGTTCCCCAAACCCAGGGGACTATTAAGAGGAAAGAATAAATATAAGTTTGGAATGGTCACACAAACACACACACACACACACACACACACACACACACCCCGAGGTGTGCCAGATTGTGACAATGCTACTCATCCCTGGGTTGGACAGTTCCCACTAAGAAAATCCCCCTTGGGGCCAGAGAGATGGCCATTAAGAACACTGGCTGATTTTGCAGAGGACCTGGGTCCAATTCCCAGCCCCTACATGGTGGCTAACAACTGCCTATAACTCCAGTTCCAGCGGATCCAACTGCCCTCTTCTGAACTCCAAAGGGCATTGCAGGACACAGGTGCAAGCAATACACTCATGCACATAAAATAAAATATTAAAAAAGAAAACTCCCCCTTGAGAGGGGAAAAGGTGGGCATCCCTCCAATGGGAGATATAATTAGCAGTGGGAGGGGCAGACTTCAACTTTTCTGTTACTACAGCTAATTATTTGGTATTGGATTAGCCAGTCTCAAAAGCTGTCTTGACCTTGTATACAATGTATGCTTGTGTTGGTGTGTGTGATGGTGTGTGTGTGTGTGTGTGTGTGTGTGTGTGTGTGTGTGTGCATTAAGACAGACTCTGGTGCATCCCAAGCTCATGTGAAGCTCACTGTGCAGCTAGGGATGACATTGAACTTCTGGTCCTCCTGCCTTGGCCTTCCAAGTACTGGGATTACAAGTGTTTGCCACCATACCTGGTTTATACTGGGCTGGGCAGCACACTCAGGGGCTCTTGCACGCTAGACAAGCACTCTACAACCTGTCTTCCGGGATTGGACATGAACATAGTATACTCTCTTAAACCTCTACCAGATCCTTTTGTGGTAAAATTTCCTGCATAAGCAGACCTGCTGCTGCTGCTGCTGCTGGTGGTGGTGGTGGTGGTGCTGGTGCTGGGCCCACCTGTAGCATCCTTGAGAATCCAGGAATCTTTGGCACCAGCAGGATTGGGAATGATTTGAACTGAACCCCATGGATGCTGTCTGGTCATGGACTTGACATGAACAGGAGCTCTCCTCTTATTGAAGGCTCTGAAGGCTGGGGTGGGCAGCACTGTGAGGCTTTTTGGGTCCTGCTAGCTACATAAGGACTCTACCCAGAATGTTTGCATGAAAAACAGGCCCAAGAGCCTGCTGTTGTGTTAATCTTCCTGAACCACTGAATCCAAGGTCAGCTAAACAGACCAGGTGACGTCAGGCTCTGAGCACTGGAAGTGTTGACATTGGGACAGGTGAGGAGGATGCAGAGTGTTAATTCAGGAGCAGAGTGCTGGTTTAAGGCTTGGCTATCAGCCAAGGGTACTAGAGCTTCTTTTGTGTGTTTTTCTAATGTACCCGTGAGGCCTCCAGCTACAAGTCCTATGCTTGTCCCCTCAGCCTAATCTCAGCACCCTGATCCACCTACTCATGCCAAACACTCCCTCCCTCGGGGCTCCTGTGCATTGGCCCTTCCTCCTCATAGCCCAGGAGTCCAGCCACCCTAACACTAGGATGAGAGCCTTGTTCCCCTGTACTTGGAGGGGAGGTGTAGAGCTTCACCTTTTCTGAAGGACCTGAAACCCCAAAACAAAAGCAGTCTGCAGGGCAGGCAGACCTCACTTTCCTCCCTGGATGTACCCCAGTTCTTCAGTATGCCATCAGCACATGCCTCCATTTCCTGCTTTTTCTTCCAAGGCCCAAGTCGAGGTTCCCTGGTATGGTAGCTAGCTTTAGTGTCAACTTGACACACCCGGGTTGAGGGAGCCTCATTTGGGGAATTGGCACCATTGGACTGGCCTATGGCCATGTTTGTGGAGTATTGTCTTGATTGCTGAATTTATGTGGGAGAGCCCAGCCCACTGTGGGTGGTGCCACCCCAGGCAGGTTGTTATGTATGGTATAAGAAAGCAGGCTGGGCATGGGCCAGGGGAGCAAACCAGTAACCAGCGTTCCTCCATGGCCTGTGCTTCAGCTCCTGCCTCCAGGTTCCTGTCCTGAGTTCCTATGGTGGGCCTCCTCAGTGATAAACTGTGATGCAGGAGATGTGAGCTGAATAAACCCTTTCCTCCCCAAGTTGGAATTGGTCAGAGTGTTTTGTCACAGCAATTGATAGGAAACTAGAACACCTGTGATGCCCCATTTCCTCCTTTGTGAGGCCTGATGGCTGACCCCAAGGGAAGGCTGGTCACTGAGGAGCTGGGAAGCCCACAGGCCTGAGCACACAGTCACGGGATCATGAGGCTTTCTTTGAGTGGCTCTTCTAGGCTTGTTTGAGGAGAGGCAGTGAATGGACAGACGAGTTGGAGGGAAATGGTACTGATGGGAACTGGAATGCAGAGGCTCCAGCTCAGAGAAGGGACCTGAGCGAAGACTATCCAGGGGCCCAACAGTCACCCCCGACCCTTCCGTGTAGCTTTGAGGAGAAATTGCAGCAGGGTCCACATTTGTGCAACTATAGGGGTGCTGCAGGGCTGGGGCAAAGCCGCAGCCCTCAGAGGCCTGGGAGGGAATTCTGTGTGAGGAGACACAGATGGCAGTTCTGGAAGCGGTTCTGGAAGTGGAGCGAGCCTCTTAACTTGGCTGATCCAATCAGTGCAGTAGGCAACCCTGGTGAAGATGCTGGGGTAGACGGGATGCCGGCAGGCTGGGCCCCAACTGCCAGTCCTACAAGAACCCATGTACTGTTTTGGTAGCAGATGAGGGGCCCCTGAAGAAAGAGAGAGAGAGTAGCCAGTGTCAGGTCCCAGTGTTGGCATAAGTACCAGGTGCCTGTTTCAAGGCCACACACAGCCCCACTGGCTCGAAGCTCAAGGGCAGGATGGTGGAACTGAAAAGCAAGGAGCTCCTATGCTGACTGACTGGGTGGGTGAGGACAGACGCCAGGCTGTGCACATGGACATCTCCCTTTGTTTGTCATGTCTGATGCTGAGAAGAGACAGCCGTTGAGACCTGTGAGCAAGCTGGGCCAGCTGACACCTCTGTATAAACCCCTCAAGTCCCCTACCTTTTGGTCACCTCGGCCTGGAGTATTTTCTCAACCTACCAACCAGTAACCTTCAGAAAATGCCCATGCCCTGGCTGAGAGAAGACACATCACATCACTAGGAAGTAGGCAGGGGTCTTCAAAGCACTGCTGAGAGTTACCGGAGTTGTGAACACCTTCAGGAAAACCCCATGGGAAAACCGGTCCATGATGGAAACTGCCAGCCCAGGAGGCTGAGCTCTGCAGAGGTGGGAGTGGCCTTGGGCTCTAAACACCTTGTTGTACCACTCCAGAACAGCTGCTTCCCCCGTCTGGACCCCAGACAGTCCATATACCCAACAGTGAACTAACGTCTGGATTATATAATGAACTCCCATAAGAAACTGAGACCCTGGCTCTGGAGAAGATGGGTGGTTAAGAGCACTGACTGCTCTTGCAGAAGACCAGGGCTCTGTTCCCCACACCCACATGGTACCTAACAACCATCCATAACTCCAGTTCGGGGGATACTGTGCCCTCTTTAGACCTTGGCGGGTATTACATGCATGTGATACACTTACAGGCAAAACACACAAATAAAATATAAATTAAAATGTTTTTTAAAAAGACAACTCAAGGACCTGGAAAGAGGGCTCAGCAATTAAGAGCAATGGTTGCTTTTGCAAAGGACCCAGGTTTGATTCCCAACACCCACATGACAGCCATCTGTAACTCCAGTTCCAGGAAAATCCAACATGTTGTTTGACCTGCACAAGCATTGCACAACACAGGTACACTTACACTCATACACATAAAATAAAAATAATAAATGAAATATTTTTTAAAGGCAACTCAACATCAAAATGAGAAACTGAGGGACAACTTCACATAAAACAGCTGATAACAATGAACATGCAAAATACACTTAGTGATGAGGGACATGCAGCGGGGGTTCTCGGGTACTGGTGGCATGCTGTGCCGGTTCTACTCACGTGGCAGATGGACTTTCCTGTGGAGAGGCCTTCTGCACATAGCATCTCCTCATGCACGTAATCCGAGCCTTGGCCTTGCCTTTGCCTGTACAGTGTGTTACAGAACTCATTCCCCAGGAGGACTACCTCGCCCTCTTGGAGCATGAAGGGTGACAACAGAGTCACTGTGAAAATAAGGAGGCAGTGACTGGCACCATGCCTTAGCTGAGGAAGCCCAAGCTCTTCTGCCCAGTGCTCACCACAGAACAGCCAAGCTTCAAATTCCACTTCCATCATTGATTCACTCCTGACAAGCTTCTCTTGTCTGTCTCAGAAACTTCCACTTTCCACACCCCATTTCTTCCACCTCCCTGAGAGCAACAGACCACACTTCTTCAACTGTGTAAGGAAGGAGGCAACTCCCACTAACGCACTATGTACAGAATGGGGTTCGGCAAGCCTTCACTAACCCCTTACCCTTTTTTAACCATCCTATCCATTCTCTACCAGCCTGTCACTCAACTTTTATCCCATGTCCTCATCCACTCCCTCACCACACATCCACTCACTTACCATTCCCTTCATCCACCCCATCTTTCCACACTCATCCTTCTGCCCATCTACTCTTTACCAATCCAACCATCCATTTTCTTCTCACGATTCTACCCACAACAGCCATGTACCCATCTTCCTTCTCTTTCTCCTCCCCCGCCTTTCCTCAACTCACTGATCTCCAGCTCACCCACCCATCCACTGGCCAAATCACCAATCTATTCACTATGTAAAATGATACATGGGAACATTTTCCATTGGGAAAGACAGAGTAATTCACTCAGTAGTGGTAAAGAAATAACAAAGGGAAAGGTGGCCTTACAGGTAGAGGAGTGACAATACAGGTTGCTTACTTTACATCTCATAAGTAAAACTCAGATGGAATACTGTGAACAAATGCTGAAGGGGAAAGCAAGCTACAAAGGAAAAAACAGCAAGGCCCTGGGATGGAAATATTCAAGGAGCAGTAAGGTGGCTGGTGTGGCCGGAGTGAGGTGTACGAGCGAAGCAGTCACAGATGAAGGAGAGGCAGATCAGAGAACAAACGTGGAAGGCCTTGTAGCCAAGATGCAGAGTTTGGATTTTAGTCAAAGCACAGTGAGAAGGCCCGGGGAGGGGGGCAGGAGGGGGGTGGTCCTGGAAAGAGAGGTGGTAAAACTATGTGTTTAAAGTAGCCCTGATAGCCGTGTAGAGATTCGCATGGAGGTGCATAAGAATGGAAGTGAGGGGCTGGAGAGATGGCTCAGTGATGAAGAACACTTGCTGTTCTTCCAGAGGACCCAGGTTCAATTCCCAGCAGCCACATGGTGACTAGCAGCGGCCGTCTATATCTCCAGTTCCAGGGAATCTGGTGCCCTCTTCTGGCCTCTGCAGGGATTGGACACATGTGGTACACTTACATACATGCAGTCAAAACAGGCATACATGTAAAATTTAAAAATACATTTTTAAAAAAGAATGGAAGCCACTGGAGAGGTGGCTCAGTGGCTAAGAGCACTGACTGCTCTTGCAGAGGACCTGGGTTCAATTCTCAGTACCAGCCATCCCTAACTCCAGTTCCAAGGGATCCAATTCCTTTTTCTTACCTCCGCAGGCAGTGCGTGACACAGGTGCATTTACACGCATGCAAGCAATACACTCATACACGAAAAAATAAAAATAATAATAAATAATAATAATAATGAGTGGAAGTGGAGGACCACTTTGGAGACCACAGGCAAGAAATAAGAGTTTCTTCCTGCCCATCCCTTGTTGAGGAACCATTGGCAGCTGATCACTGCTGGCTGAGGGAGAGTTGGTTTTCTTTAAGGGGGTGTCCATAGAAAAGCTGACCAGGCTCCAATGAATAAACAAATGAGGGACATCTGGGTATACGAACTTGACTCAAGAGGCTTTAACATATATGACAGAATGTATGAAATCCAGTGGGCAGGCTATGAGGGGTGCAGATAGAGGAGAGAGTATAAATGTGATTCATTTGTACTGTAGGAAATACACAAAAATTCATAAAATATATATTGGGGAAAAAAAGAAGAGTTAACTGTGGCAGGTGGTAGCAGCTGAATGGAGTCCCATACGTCCTCTACTGAGAAGTTAAACAGGACGTGGGCCCTGCCTTCAAGATGAGCCTGAGCATGCACATTGTGGTAGCTGAGATTTAGTGGTCAGAGACAGGGACAGTACCAGAGCCTCTCAGGAAGCCATGTCCTTTCCAAAACACCTACAGCTCCTCTTGGAGAAGCAATATATCAAATTATGATCTTATAATTACTAATCTACATTCTTTTTCCATTTACATTATACCATAGACATGCCCCCAAGTCACAATCACTTAATAAATTCTTCTCTATGTGACTGCATGTATTTCTCTACTTTCAAACTATACAACATAAACAAAGGGCTCTTAGTGGCGTGTTCAAGCCCCAGTATCTGAAACAAATAATCCCAAACCAAAAAGCTTTCTCCGTTACTCAGTTCACCTGACAAGACTAAGCTAGGCAAAGAACTAGGTAAGACTGAGAGAAGATAAACACTCCTAAGTTGCAATAGTTCATACTAGGTCACTGCAGGCTCAGCGGCCACAAGCCAAGTGTAGTTTCCTTTCCCCTTTATCCAGCCACCCTCTGAGATATTCGATGACAATCTGTTCTATAGTTTGGATCTTGAATGTCTCGAAAGCCCCCTGTGTTCAGTGTTTTGTTCCCAGCCTATGCCACTGTTGGGAAATAGAAAATCCTATTAGGAAGAGGCAGAGCCCAGTGGAAGGAACTTAGGTCATTGGGTATGAGCCTGTGAAGGGGGTATTAACATCCTCCCCCCTTCTTCCTCTTTCTTTAGTTCTTGGCCACCTGCCACCAAGATGTACACAGCATTGTTCCACCACACATCCCCCAGCACAGTGCTTCACCACTAGCATGAATCAACAGGGCCAAATGATCACGAGACTAGAAGCCCAGAAATCACAAATGAAAATAAACCTTTACTAAGTTGATTACCTCAGTTATTTTGTTACAGTGCTGGAAACCTGGCTAAGATGGAATAGGCTGGCCTCTACACATAATCTCTGAGTTGAATCAAGTCATCTCAGATCTGTGGCTGACTGAAATCTTAGGGGAAAAAAACTATGTGGACTCAAAGACACAGATTCTTGATAGCAAAACTCAACAGTTCCCACGCCCTCAGAGCCTAAGCTACAAGGGTTTGCAGCCGAAGGCTCAAACACTTTCAGAACTATAAGAACCCTAGGATGGCCCCATTCTATGTTAATGCAAGGTGAGGTACAGGGAGCAACAAGGTGAGGTACAGTGAGCAACACTCGGTGGCT
>VZQC01005138.1:274077-295616 GCA_009823505.1 Rhizomys pruinosus | reverse complement strand
GCTGGGCTCAAGAGATCTCAAATCTCAAGAGTCACACAAGCATGCCTTTAATACCGGCTGGGAGGATAACTCCGCCCCCACAGCCACTAGATCTAATCAAGCCAAAGACCACACCTTTAATCCCAGCTGGGGGGATAACTCCAACCTCACAGCCACAAAGGCCAATCAAATCAAAGACAGCAGGACCAAACGATCAGCAATCAGCTCGCCAAGGCACCCAGTTCCTACCTGTCTTCCCCTCTTCCTGCCGCTGGGCTCAGGAGAACTCCTAACCACCTTTTAAGTGTCCTGGAGACCTGAACTCTGAGTTGCATTCTCTCTCTCTCTCTCTCTCTCTCTCTCTCTCTCTCTCTCTCTCTATCTGTGTGTGTGTCTGTGTTTCTGTGTCTCTGTATGTCTCTCTGTCTGTGTGTGTGTCTGTGTCTGTGTCTCTGTCTCTATGTGTCTCTGTATCTGACTCTCTATTTCTGTCTCTGTCTCTCTGTCTCTTGGTCTCTCTCTGTGTATTTCTCTGTATCTCCCTCTGTTTCCTTCTCTGTCTCTCTCTGTATGCCTCTGTGTGTCTCTGTGTCTTCATGTGTCTTTCACACATATATACTCATACACACACACACACACACACTTTGAATGTTCATCTCTCCTTCATCTTTATTTCAGTATAATGACTGGAAACTTGGTACCACTTTCACCTCATTCCAGAGCGACACACTCATTCATAGGGAAACTAAAGAGCAGCTGTGGAAAGCTTAGCTCCTGGCACAAGCCTGTAGTCCCAGCAGTTGAGACTGAAGGAGGGAGATCAGGAGACTGAGGCCCAAGTTTAAGAGCAGACTAGGCTATATAATGAGGCCTGGGAGGGAGGGAGGGATGGAGGGACAGAGGGAGAGAGGGACTGAGGGAGACAGACAGGGAGGGAGAGAAAGAGAGAGAGACTAAGAGAAAGGGGAAGGAGGGAGAGAGGGAAAGAGAAAGGGGCAGAGCAGGGCAGGGCAAGGTGGGATGGGGCAGGGCAGGGCAAAGGATGGGAAGGAGGGAGGGAAGGAAAGAAAGAAGCAAATTGGGGAGGGAAGGAAAAGAAAGGAGAGGAGAATGAAGGAAAAATCAGCTATCAAACACAGTAACAATTGACTTTTTTCTTAAGGTTTCCATATCTTTCAAAATGCAAATAAAAGACTAAAGTATCTTGTTTGCAGTCACAAGTCCATGTGTCAAACATACCAAATGGAAGAAGAAGAGAAAAAATCCAACAAATTAGACTCCTAAAGCTCATTTATCTCAGGTGGAGTCTTGGGGCAGTCTGTCTGTCAGTCAGATAGACCGTCAGCAATTATTTGGGCTCCTGAACAGCAGGCCTTACACAGAGGGCTGAGATAGGTAAGATCTAATAATAATTACATTTTTTCTTTGTATATAACACTCTCCTTTTCCAAAATACAATTACCTACATTGTTTCATTAAATGGGGGGAAGGGGTCCATAAGAGCTGATGAGCTAAATATTTCTTCAGTACCTTTTACAAAAATGAATAAAAAGTAGGGTTGAGAGCTGTCCAATGCATTGCTCCAAAGATGTGTCACCAGCTAGTGGCAGAACAGACCCCAGTTCTGAAACAGCCTCCAACCCACACCCACGACCTGGCACCAGAAGCCTCCAGACTGGTTGCTGCAGCTGGAGAAGGAGACAGCACAACCTCAGGGAAAAAAAATCTCCATTTGCTTCGACATCTACAAATAGGAAAGTGGTTTTCATTTCCAGCCAAAGTCCAGCTATGGTCTTAGCTATTCCTGTTAAACTGACTTAAAAGGAAACTCCAAACTTCCGAGGGAATTTTAACCAGCATTCCCCTCTGTGGACCCAACTACCTGCTCCTTCCCTTTCTCTCCCTCAACCCACATGCATCAAACTGTTCTAGCCTTGAGAAAATAAGAGTCTTTTCTAACCCTCTGTGTTCCTCACTGCCATGAGCCCATGGAGGGCTGCCAGGTGACCGTCTGACAGTCCCCACCAGCTGCTGCTGCCCACCCCTCCCAAGATGGGCACAGGCTTTACTTCAGTGCCCCGAAGTGGTAAAAGCTCAGAGATTTGACAGAAAGAAAATATAGACCCTATCTAGGAAGCAAAATGTCTTCATGAAAATTATTTATCAAGCTTCCCCCACCCCCTCCTTTAAAGGAGAGGATTGTCTGTGTTTACAAAACCTGGTGACGCTTTTATTTTATTTTATTTTTTTGGTCTTTTCGAGACAGGGTCTCCCTGTAGCTCCAGCTGTCCTGCAACTCGCTGTAGACCAGGCTGGCCTTGAACTCACAAAGATCTGCCTGCCTCTGCGTCCCAAGTGCTAGGATTAAACGCGTGCACCACCATGCCCGGCTGGTGACTCTTTTAAAGCTATTGTTTAGTTAACAACTTCTGACATCAGCCCCAGAGGTGCTGGATCACTTTCTGTGTGTATAAAACTTCTCAAGGAGAGCCCAAGTGATGCTAATAACACTGCAACCGCAGAGAGGAAACTGTGCTCATGATGAAATTACCTCAAGGACGCATGAACCCAGAGTCGATGCAGTAGACAGCATGATACCATCACGCATGTCAGAACCACATAGCAAGCAGCAGAGTAATTATAAAGCCATGATTAAAACAAAACAAACACTTCAAATGCCATAGCCTTCTTCCACAAAACACCAGGTGACAGGGTTACCAGACACCAGAGCACCCCCTGAATAGGCCCCAGGAATAATGACCAAACACATCCCCCACATGGTCCTGACTCAGAAACACCCTCTGAGAAGCAGTGAGCATCCTGTGCCCTGATGCTGCTGTCTAGTAGGAATAGCTCCTCCTCCTCCTCCTCCTCTTCCTCCTCTTCCTCTTCTTCTTCTTCCTCCTCCTTGTCCCAGTCCTCCTCCTCCCTCAGAGCAAACCAAGAGCCTAACCAGCAGTATTTGAGAAGCTCCCATCCCTGCCTCCCTCCTTCCTCCCCTCCCCTGAGCAAAATAGGAGTCAGGAAGTTACTGAGAAAGTAGGGTGGGTTAGTGTCTGCTTCCTGGGATGATGCTGGGCCAACAGTGACTCCATCTTGGGGTCCAGTTAGACATAACCACTCCCACATGAACACACATGCATATGCACCCATGTACCAGCCACTTGTACATTACATCACTCATACCACCCACACACACACACACACACACACACATACGCTCACATAGAACAGCAGGTTCTAATCTGTCAGACCTAATAACAACCCAGGGAGCAGTCCTTTACCAAACACTGGTAGTATTCCGGGGAAAAGCATGCCGAGGTCCACCCTCCGTACCACCTGCACTAAGCCAATGGCTCCAGTGAAGGCAGACCTGGAACCTCCCCTCTCCCAGCACAAAGCTTTAGGAGCACTCCCCAGCCTGTCTATGAGTCTCTCCCAGAACCTTGGGAATCGTGCATGAGTCACTCCTTTGCTCCTGTGATCTGGGGATGGTCCAAGTTTTTACATCTGGTTGGTCATTCAAATGCACAGATTTTAGAAAAGGAAAAAAAAAAAAATAAATAAATAAAAAGAAAATGCCAAGGCTGGGTGACCAAGTGCCTGTGGCATTTCCCGATGCCCTGGAGTTTTGGCAGCAAAATTCTGGGATCAAAGTAACTCCAGCAATCCAGGGAATTTCAACTGTTCCTCTCCAAGGGCTATAACTGGCCTGGGGCAAGTCAGGAGCCTTAGAATAGGTTCATCTGCACACCTAGGCCTAGCCTCCTCCAGGAAGTCCAAGATGTCACACAATGAGCTCATTGCTGGTCTTCGGTTTGGCTTAGGTCTTCCCAGTTCTTCCTTCATCACATCAAGGAGAGTGACAGACCTGAAACTCTGCCAACATTTGACCCCAGGCTGACTTCTTCTCCTGCCTCACTTCTCTCCCTCCACCCAGGAAAGCAGAAGGTGTTGTCACCACCCTCACCCGCTCCCCCTTTCTTTTCTAATGATGGAACTGAATTATAATAAAAGGAAAATGCTTTCAGCAGAAAGTGTTCTGCTCACCGAACCTGCTCCCAGCTATGAGGATCCAAGGAGAAGGAGAGACCAACCAGGGACGGAGGAGGCATCAGGTCTCTTCAGTTCCCCAGTGGGATGGGTGGGAATGAGAAAGGCCAAGGGTGGCTGCAAGGGCCTGTCAATGGAGGACAAAGGGCCAGGTCATTTGCCCCCAAAGGTAAGCAGGTGCCTAACTGTGAGGAGCTGTAAGCCTGCCCATAAAGGGTTAACTCTGAGAACTGTTCCCAGGGAAGTGCAGACATGCAGAGGGGCTTCCTGTCTTGCTCAAAGACAGCTACTTGCCTGCAATAAAACTGGCCTGCAATAAAGTTGGCTATGTGAGCTGACACCCTGAGCTTTTCCCGTGGACGTGCAAAAAGATCACAGGATGCTCCAGCCAGATGTCCCTGCTCAACTATCTTGCAAGGCAGCCTCCCTGGCGCCAGATGGCCGGACTGACTGATTGCCCTGCCTTACCCTCCCCCTACACCTTTCCCGATTTCCCACTCCCTTGTCTATATAAACCCTGCACCTAATAAAGACAATGAGACCTTGACAAAGAGCTTGCTTGCTTGGTCTCGATCCTTTCTCCCGCTTAATCTTCACAGGTTTTGGGGTATCCCTCGAGTACCTGACGATACATGCCCCTGCCGGCAGGGACACCTAACTGCCTAGCATAGAGGGCAAAAGAGGCCCACTGTTTGAGCTAAGCCCCCACAGGCTGACAGTGGGTCTCAGGCTCCAAGAAGCACCCCCATATCACTGGCTTCTCCCAAAACAGTCACCCCCCCCAACATCCCAATCAGTGTTGATAAACTGTTGCCTGTGCCTGGGGTCTTATGCTAACCACTTTGTAAGAATTATCTCATTGATGTGGGGATGGTTCAACATGTATAAATTAGTAAGTGTAATCTGCTGCATAAACAACCACACATAGAAACAATATGACTATTGCATCAGATGCAGGAAAAGCCTCTGGAAAAAAAATCCAAAAGACAAAAAAAAAATGCAGATGGATCTTTGTGAGTTTAAAGCGAGCCTGGTCCACAAGTGAGTTTCCTGGACAGCTAGGGAAGACCACTGTCTTCAAAAAAGACCAAAAAAAAATCGCAAAAAATCCATCCAACAGGAAAAATCATTGGAGAGTTAGAGGTACAACAGGGGACATATCATGACATAATAAAGGAAATATACAATAATCTTATAGACAACATCATACTAAATGGAGGAAAACTCAAAGCATTCCCATTCAAATCAGGAACAAGACAAGGATATCCAGTCCACTCTCTCCATTCCTGTTCAATTGTACTTGAATTCTTAGACAAATAAAGGAGATACAAATTGGAAAGGAAGAAATCAAAGTATGCTTATTTGCACATGATATGATTCTATAAATAAAAGACCCTATGAGACTATCAGAAAACTCCTAGAACTGATAAATACATTTAGCAAAGTAACAGAAATTAAAACTAACACCCCTTCCTACATACCAACAACAATCATACACAGAAAGAAATCCAGGAAATGATCCCATCCAGGATAGCCTCAAACCCCCCCCCAAATATCTTGGAATAAATCTAATCAACAAAGTGAAGGACTTGCATAATAAGAAAAACTTTTTAAGAAATTGGATACCTGAAGATAGAAAGACCTTCCATGCTCGTGCACCTGTAGGATTAACATTGTGAAAATGGCCCATCCTAATCAAAAAGCAATCTAATAATTCAAAAATAATCCTGACATAAAAGACTACTGGATGGGGATTGCAATCCCTCATCTAAATTATGCTACAGAATGCTATAGTAATTAAAAGGGCATGGTACTGGCATAAAAGTGGAAATACTGATCAGTGGAATAGAACTGAGAACCCGGAAATTTAAATATAACATTTTCAAAGTGTGCAGCGCTTAGAAGCAGGGACTTCCCAGTACCTGAAGCACAAGTAGGAGCGGGTGCTTCAGCCAGGCAGATTTTAGGTAGATCTACTCGGGGGTTGCTGGAATTACTGATTCCTTGATTTGTTGGTTGGATAGCTAAATCTTTGTCTTGTGTGGCTATCAGGGTGGAGTCACCCTGATAGCTGGGATTAAAGGTTGGGCTGTTAAATCATTGGTGTGGCTGAGGGGGCAGAATCACCCTTCTAGCTGGTATTAAAAGTGGGTCTGTTGCCATTGTGAGATTTGAGTGCAAAAAAGCTTAGATCAGGGGGGAAAAACTTTCCCAGGACCAGCTAAAGCACAGGTACCAGGGCACAGGCTATGTTGGGAATATCTCCCCACACACCCTGCCAACTGGAATTGCTGAGAGAGTGTCCAAGTGGAATTTTTGGAGAACATTACAGGAACAGAAAGGGAAGAGTGTATTAGACTTCCAATATAGTTAACAAAATTGAAAGCCTGAAACCTAAGATAAATCAACACTCCATAAATCAAGGAGAAAAAAAAAAGGGCATCTGAAGCAGGCAATGGAAGCAAGCCTTCAAAAACAGTGATAAAGGGTCTATTTGTGATTCTCATCTGAATACAGGCAAAAGGGAAAACCCACATGCCAGGGGACACGCAAAGGGAACACATGGGAAAGGTGCAGGATAATTCCACACGAAGCTCTCCCACCCTGTAGGAGATTGCTACAATGGGATCCCCCTGGGGGGTGAACCAAGAAACAGACCTCAGAGGAAGAATTGAAGACCTATTCAGAGAAATTAAAGATATAAAGAACAAGTCAGAGAACTAAGGAGAGAAGAGATTAAAAAACTCAAGGAAGGACCTTAGAGGGAGAAATGACAAACTTCAGAAGACTACAGAGAGAGAAATGACAAATCGCAGAAGAGAACCTTAGAGGGAAGAAAATGACAAAACTTTGGAGGGAAGTGGAACACTGAAAAAGGAAGCCAACCAGTGAAGTTAGGAGCATCAAGAAGAGATTGATATAGACTCCAAAAAGGAAGTGGAAATACTCAAGAACATTCACAGGATGAATGAAAAAAGGAAACAGAACACTCATCCAATCAAGAAGGAAAGGAATGGAAAAAGAATCAGAAGATAGAATGGATGAAGCAGAGAAAAGAATATCAAGACCTGGAAGATAACACAGAACAACTTAAAATCTCAGTAAAGTTTATGAAAATTTTTAAAAATACACAAAGTTGGAGCAACCAGGAATACTGGGACACTATTGAAAAGATCAAACCTCTGCCATCATAGGAATAGAGGAAAGAAGAAGAATCTCAAGAAGAATAGTATTGATCATATTTTCAACACAAAAATAGATGAAAATTTGGCCCAAATCTAAAAAAAGACAACCCATACAAATACAAAGAGAAGGCACATAGAACTCCAAATAAACAAGATCAGAAAAGAAACTCTCCACACATATCATAGTTAATGCACTAGACACTCAAACAGAAGACAAAATTCTGAAGCTACAAAAGAAAAACAACAAGTTATATATAAGGGAAACCCATCAGAAATACAACTGACTTTTCTCAAGCACAAACCATGAAAGCAAGAAGAAAGCATGGAGCCAAAGCATCCCAGTGTTAGAAAGGACAATAGATGCCAACCCAGGTTACCTACCCAGCAAAAATGTCAAGTTAATAGTTGAAGGGAGAGAAAAATATTCATAGACATAAAAAGATGATAGAACACATGTCCAAAAACCAACCGTTCAGATAATACTTGAAGCATTCAAAGGACAGAAGAGGGGAGCAACTATCCCCAAGCCCTAGAAAGAGAAACTAATAAAAATATCTGCGGAAGGAGAAACTGAGACCTGAAAATGCAAATGGATAATAAGATGAAAATAAGCAACATGTGCATCTTTTCATATTAATAATTACCTTAAATATTAATGGACTAAAAACTCCCCAATCAAAAGAACGTAGACTGGAGTTGGATTAGGAAGACGAAACCCATCTATATGCTGTCTACAAGAAACCCATCTCTTTTTTTTTTTAATAAAAATATTTTAAGGAGTTTTAAGGTTTTTAGCCCCACCTCTCTCCCTGTACAAAAATAAACTGCAAGTGGATCAAAGACCTCAACATGAAACCCAAAACTCTGAAGGTGATAGAAGAAAATGTTGGCAGAAACTTGTAAGACATAGGCATAGGAAAAGAGTTCCTAAATTAGATAGCAGCTGTGCAGGAAATAAGGCTGACAATTGACAAGTGGGACCCCATTAACTCAAAAGCTTCAGTACAGCAAAAGAAATAATCAATGAAGTGAAGAGAAAACCCACAGAGTGAGAGGAAACCTTCACTGCTGATTCATCAGACAGAGCATTAACTTCCAGAATATATATAAATTCTCAAACAAAAAGTAAAGAAAAACAAATTGACGCCACTCAAGAGATAGAGTAATGAGCTGAACAGAGAACTTGACAAGTAAGAAAATAAAGATGCCTGAGAAAACATCTTCAAAGTGTTCAACGTAAACTAATAATTAAGTAAATGCAGGGTTTAAAAACCACTTTAAGATATAATCACACTCACTTCGATAAGATTGGCTAAGATCTAAGAAAACAAAAGACACCAAAAATGCAGACAGAGTTGTGTGAAGGGGAACACTCAAATTCCTGCTGGTGGGAATGTAGCTTGTAGACCACCTATGGAAAAAGCAGTGTTGGAGAACCCTTAAAAAGACTCAAAAATGAGCCTACATCCTGACCCAGCCATAACACTACTAGGCATGTACCCTCAAAACACACCCCACCACAGAGATACATCCACAGCTATGTTTATTACAGCTCTCTTCACAATAGCGAAGAGCTGGAGCCATAAAAGGGTGTCAGATCCCCTGAAACTGGAGTTATAAGTGGTTGTGAGCTGCCATCCATGGGGTGCTGGGAACTGAACCCAGGTGCTCTGCAAAAGCAAATAAGTGCTTCTTAAATCACTGACGCTACCCCACTGCTCTAGCACTGTTTCCTTGGCTTTTTTTTTTTTTTTTTTGAGGATGGGTCCTCCCTAATAGCCCCAGCTGGCCTGGAACTCACTCTGTAGACAAGGCTGGCGTTGAACTCACAGAGAGCCAACCTGCTTTGCCTCCCCAGTGGCTAGGATTAAAGGAGTGTGCACAACCACTCCCAGCTTAAAGATGGTTCTTAGCCACCATGGTGGGTGCTGGAATCGAAACCCAGGTTTTCTGCAAGAACAGTCAGTGATCTTAAACTGCTGAGCCATTTTCTCAGCGCCTGTTCCTTGGCGCTTTTAAACCAAAGATCCTAAGACAGTTCGATGTGAGAAAGCCTACATCTTTCTCTCGGCCTTTTCTTTTTCTTTCTTTTTTTTTCATTTTTTATTTTATTTTATATGTGTATGATTGTAACTGTTCTGCATGTAGGTCTGTGCACCCATGTCGTGGCATTTGTGCAGAGGTCAGGAAGTAAGTCCGGGATTCCCCGGAACTGCAGTTCTCCTGGAATTGGAGTTAGCCAGACGGTACTTCAGCCGCATGTGGGTGCTGGGGATCAAACCCGTGTCCTCTGCAAGAGCAGTTTGGCACTCTTAACTCTAAGGCCATCCTACCACCCCTACTCTTTCTTTCTTTCCTTTCTTTCTTTCTGGTTTTTCTTTTCCTTTCTCTCCTCTCTTTCTTTTCTTTTTCCTTCCNGTCTTTTTGAGACAGGGTCTCCCTGTAGCCTCAGCTGTCCTGGAACTCACTCTGTAGACCAGGCTGGCCTTGAACTCACAAAGATCCACCTGCCTCTGCCTCCCAAGTGCTAGGATTAAAGGCGTGTGCCACCACGCCCGGCCACATCAGACCTTTTAATAACTAATGCTGTATTTCTATATTCTAATTCTCTTGCAATTTATTTAATGGAATATTCTGATCCTTTCACAATTTTGGTTTTTGGGTTTATATTGGATTATACAAAGTCAATTGGAATTGCATTAATACATTTTTATACAGAGTTACCAAGTTTTGATTTTATTGATTTTTCATCCATTTCAAAAGAATCAATTTTCATTTTTTACTTTTGTATGGATAGTTAATTTTTACAGGCTTTTGTTTGAGATTTTTACACCACTTGGCTTTTTAACAGTGTTTTGTTTTTGTTTTTTTTTTTATATTTTGTTCACAAAACTTTTGCCTAATTTTAAGGGCTTATTTCAGATTTTTGGCATTTTTCCATTTCATTGTTTTTTTTGTTATAAACCCCATTTTATTTCAGAAATCCATTTTTTGTCAGCTTCAGGATACAAGACTCTGTGTCTGAGATTAAGAAAGTGTGTTGACCATGCCCTGCCCAAACTGCATCTAGCTTTTGCCTCAGGCAGTAAACTTTGACCTGGCTTGGATCTTTTGAGCAGTCTCTGTATCTGAGATTAAGAAGTTATGCTGACCACACCCTGTGTCAATAACATCCAGCTTTTCCCTCAGGCAGTAACCTTTCACTTGGCTGGGATCTTTTGATTTTTCCACTAACTAAATTTATTCTCATTAAATTAGCAGATAATATGCACAAGCCACCAGATTTTCCTGCCTACCCAGTCCACCATCCTTCCCAGGTGTACAAGAACAGCCTGTGCTGCAATGCACAGTAGGGCATACAGTCTATTTCCACCTAAGCAAATGTCTTAAACTCTAAGTGATTCTTTGTAAATGTGATAATTCTCTACAGCCCTGGACAAAGAAGGACAGCTTTAGATAAAAAGGGATTTCCCCACATTCCAGAGTTAATGGATACAGTTAGGTCATGTGTCTGTCCAAACCTGTCTGTATGTTATAACCGTTCTTCAATGTGTCTTTGTAACTGTCATGAATCCAAGTTCTGTGTTTTTTGTCAAAACAAAGTGGCCACTTCAAACTTGTTTTATTCTATGTTGCGCACAAACAAAAATTTAAATTAAGTTTATTTTTGGCATGCCTCTTAATTTTTTTTCAAATGCCTGATTTGAACCCAGGTTCCTAGATTTCTACACTGTTTATCTGAAGGTTTTATTTCTTATCTGTCGAAATTATTTTTTCCACAGGTATTACAACTAAAAATTTTCTTTTCCAGTTTTCTCCTGTTTCCAGATGTCTGAATACCTGATTTTTTAACCCTTACCAGTTCACTAGAAAATTTTTCTTTTTTTCTCCTGTACTATGCCACGGTCCTTCTGACCAGAGACCATTTTAAAAATCCCTGGATTCATTCATACTCTGGTACTTGGACAGTGGCACATTGCTTCCCCTGCAATCCCTTCCCTCCAATGAAACAGCCTAAGTACCTTTGATATTGTCAGTTATTTAATTATTATATATAATTCTGTTTTCCATCACTCGTTAAAGTATTTCAATAAGATCATAGTTTTCGAATCAAANAAAAAAAATTTTTATTTTTAATTGCATTCTTTTTTTTTTTAATTTTATTTTTATATGTGTATGAGTGTACTGTCTGCATGTCTGTTTGTGGACCTGTGTCGTGCAATGCCGCGGAGGTCAGAAGAGGGTCTCAGATTCCCCTGGAACTGGAGTTCTCCTGGAATTGAAGTTACAGTCGGTTCTTAGCCGCCATGTGGGTGCCAGAACCCGGGTCCTCTGCAAGAGCATTCGGTGCTCTTAACCGCTAGGCTATCTCTCCAGCCCCTTAAGTGCGTTCTTGTGTGTGTGCATGTGCGCACACACACAAAGTATAGGTGCCTCCAAAATCCAGAAGAGCATGGGATCCCCTAGAGCTAGAGTTGAAGGTAGTTATAAGCCATCCACTATCTGTGTTGGGAACTGAACCCAAGTCCTTTTCACAGCAGCAAATGCTCTTAATCGCTGAGCCATCTCTCCTAAGACTTTTGTTTTATTATTAACAATGACATTACTATTTTGGTGACTATTTTGCCTGCATGAATTCACTGCACCTGTGCATGCAATACCTGCAGAGGCCAGAAGAGGGCATCCCCATGGAGCTGGAGTTTTATTTATTTTTTATTTTATTTTATTTTTTTGTCTTTTCGAGACAGGGTCTCCCTGTAGTCCCAGCTGTCCTGGAACTCACTCTGTAGACCAGGCTGGCCTTGAACTCACAAAGATCCGCCTGCCTCTGCCTCCCAAGTGCTAGGATTAAAGGCAAGCGCCACCACGCCTGGCTGGAACTGGAGTTTTAGACAGTTGTTAGCTGCCATGTGTGTGCTGGGAACCAAACCCTGGTCCTTTGCAAGAGCAGATAGTGCTCTTAACCACTGAGCCATCTCTCTAGCCCCAAATTGTGTTTTTGATAATAGAGTCTCAAAGAACTGTTAGGCCAGATGTCATAAAATATCATTCTCCCACACTTGGATGTTTTACTATATGGATAATTTCTTAAAATCCCAATATTACCTTTACCCAAAATTACAATTTTTTTTTTTTGTCATAAAAGGTGAACTTTTTTTTTGCTGGGCGTGGTGGCACTCACCTTTAATCCTAGCACTTGGGAGGCAGAGGCAGGCGGATCTTTGTGAATTCAAGGCCAGCCTGGTCTACAGAGCAAATTCCAGGACAGCTGGGGCTACAGGGAGACCCTGTCTCAAAAAAAAGGAACTTTTTTATAGGAATTCTATGTGTGTGTGTGTGTGTGTGTGTGTGTGTGTGTGTATGAGTGTGTGTGTGGTGTGTGTGTGTGTAGAGGTGTGTTCAGATGTTTGTGCCCATATAGACACCTCTGGCAAGGTATAGGAGGCTATTGGGTGTTCTTAGGAAGGTGAGATTTTCAGTTTAATCTTAGATTATTGTTTATCTTACTAGGATTGTCTCTCTAGCTCTTTATTTTAAATGTTTTTTTATTTTCTGTATATGAGTGTTTGTGCCTGCATATATATAAGTGTACCACATATGTGCAATGTTCACAGAGACCAGAAGAGGGTATTGAATCTCTTAGAACTGGAGTAATGGGCAGTTGTTAGCCACCATATGGTTGCTGGTAATTGAATCTGGGTCCTCTGAAAGAACAGCCAATGTTCTTAACTCCTGAGCCATTTCTCTAGCCCCTCTCTAGCTTTTTCAATATTCGATAATTTTAATTTTTTTTATTTAAATTTTATATTCCATTTTATTTTAATTTAATTTAAATTTTTTAAGGCGTGCGCCATCACGCCCAGCATTTATGTATTTCTGTATGTGTATGAATGTAGTGTCTGCATGCAAGTCTGTGCACCCATGTCGTGCAATGCCGCAGAGGTCAGAAGAGATTCCCCTGGAACTGGAGTTCTCCTGGAATTGGAGTTTCAGATGGTTCTCGGCCGCCATGTGGGTGCTGGGGATCGAACCCAGGTCCTCTGCAAGAGCAGTCGGCACTCTTAACCGCTAGGCCATCTCTCCAGCCCAATTTAATTTAATTTTTATTTTGTCTTTTGAGACAGGGTCTCCCTGTGAGCCCCAGCTGTCCTTGAACTCACAAGCAATCCAACTTCTTCTGCCTCCTGAGTGCTGGGATTAAAGGTGTGCATTACCACACCCAGCTTTATTTTTTGTTTTATGTGTATGAGTATATTGCCTGCATGTGTATAAGTGCATCTGCATTGTCCATTGCCCTTGGAGGTCTGAAGAGGGCGTTGGATCCCCTGGAACTGTAGTCATAGACGGTTGTTAGCTATAATTTGGGTGATGGGAACTGAACCTGGGTCTTCTATAAGAGCAGCCAGTGCTCTTAACCACTGAGCCAGCTCTCCAGCCCCCCCAATCTTTGTTATTTTTTTAATCATCTTCGATTATATAACAAAATAATGATTGAGCTTTTCTAGTATTGTCAAAAATTATGTGGGTGTGGTGCTGTTCTCAGTTTTTTGTTGCTGATCATAAAAACACCAAAATCTTAGTTGAAGAAGAAAGGGTTTGTCTTGGCTCATAGTTCAAGAGTACAAGTCCTGGGAGGAGCTGGAGGAGTTGGAGAGATGGCCTAAAGATTAAAAGCACTGACTGCTAGCCAGGCATGGTGGCGCAGCCTTTAATCTTAGCACTTGGGAGGGCAGAGGCAGGCGGAAACCCTGTCTCAAAAAAAAAAAAAAAGTCTACAGAGTGAGTTCCAGGACGATAGGGATACGGGGACCAGTGCTCGAGAAGACACAAAAAAAAAAAGAAACCAAGGCAGAACTAAAGGACTAAGAGAGCCATTGGAGGTTGACCCTTGTTACTTGTATTCCTAACTGGCCTTGCTCACTAGCTCCTTTTTTTTAAATTTTTTTTTTATTTCTATTAATATTTTTAGTGTAATGACTGTTATTCTGCATTGTAGGTTTAGTCTCACATGTCGTGCAGTGCCATAGAGGTACAGAACAAGGGTGTTGGATTCCCTGGACCTAGTTAAAGATGTTCTCAGCCGCCATATGGGAAATGTGCTGGATTGAATCCGCTCCTCTGCAAGAGTAGTCGCCGCTTTCACCACTAGACCTATCTCCAGCCCCCTTCTTTTTTTTTTTTTTTTTTTTATTGAGACAGGATGCTCCTTATAGTTACCCAGTGCCTGGAACTCCTCTGTACGACCACGCTGGTTTGAACTCACAGAGATCTGCGCTCTGCGCTCCAACGTGCTGGGCTAAAGGCGTGGGCCCACTCCCAGCAACTACTTACTAACTTAGACAAAGCTGTCTATTATAGCCCATTTCCCACTGGGCCGGGATTGCACCTTCCACATGGGGCCCTGTGTATAATAAAATAAAATGCTGAAAAGACAAAAAAACAAACCTCGCTGGATGGTGACCGCCTTAATCTCTAGCACTTGGAGGAAGCAGTGGATCCTTGTGAGTTCAAGGCCACACTGGTCTACAGAGTTCCAGGACAGTTGGCAACAGGAGACCCTTTTCTGAAAACACAAAAAAAAAAAAAAAACAATTTCAACAATGCCTACCAGACTTTTCGGCCAGCGGTCTGATAGGGAAAAATTTTTTCAGTTAGAGGTATGCTCTTTAACACATGATGCCTAGGTTTGTGTCAGTTGGATAGTTGAAGCTGGGCGTACAAGGATAGCCAGTAAAAGGTTCAGGATAGCTTAAAGCTAACATAACGACAGTGTGCCCTTGACACCAGCATTATGTAGAAGTCAAAGGAACGCATTTGTCAAGTGGTTCTCTCCTATGTTTGTGCGGTTACAGGGACCAAATTGCAGTGGCACTAAGGTTAGTGGGCAAGGCTTTAACTTCCTGAGCGTCCCTAATCCCACTGTATTACACTGTTATTTTCTTTCTTTTTTTATTTATTTTTAATTATTTTTTAATATTTTTATTCAATATTATTTATTTAATTTTTATTTATTTCGTATGTGTTATGAATGTACGTCTGCCAGTGGTATTGTGGCACCCATGTCGTGCGATGCGCGGAGGTAAGAGGTGTCAGGATTCCCACTGAACTGGAGTCTCCTAGAATTGGAAGTTTCAGCACAGTCCGCCGCCATGTGGTTGCTGGGGAACCTCGGCTCTGTAGAGACGGTCGGCGCTCTTAACCGTCAGCCATCTCTCTCAGCCCCTATTTTTTTTTTACTTTCTATTAAGTTACGTCTAAGCATGCCAGGCACACGCCAGCACTCCAGAGGCAGAGGCAGGATCATTTGGAGGAGTTTGGAGGCCAGCTGGTCTATATAGTGAGTTCTAGCCCAGCCAGCCGCTGCGCATAGTGAGGCCCTGCTCAGACGAAAACTGCACTGAAATATATCAGTTTATGCCATTCTCCACCTTGAGTCAGTCTGCACATGACCTCTATATCCAGACCTCCAGTCCTGGTTCTAGGAAGTAGCCTCCAAGTGCCCTGCAGTCTGCAGTGTTCTGCTGTGGATTGCTGGTGTGTTTGTAGACTACTGGTAGGAATGGTTGGTGTCAGTAAGGATAGGTCCCTCTCTGGGTTCCATCTCACCAAGATGAGTGGTTGGGAAAACCAAAAAAAAAGAAAAGTAGGAACTATAGGGGGGTACCCAGTCGCACGCCGCGAGCCGGCAGGGATAGGGCCCCGCCCGAAAAGATAACAGCAACCACGCAATCCGCCCAGCCGCCAGGAAGGCACCAAATACCTCGAAACGGCACATCACGAACGGAAATAAACCAACCAGGACACGCACACGGGAAACAGCGCAGCCACGAACTGGTGAACCAAAAACAGGCAAAAGCAAACTAAGAAGAAAACCCCACCGGCCCGGAATGACTCCCCAACCACAAAAGGACACGCCCGAAGCCTCCGGCCGCGCCAACGGACGACGCCCCAAGGAAAAAAAGCGGTAAAGCGCACAGAGTGGCAGTTGCCACACAAGCAAGCCTGAAAATGAAACCCCACATAAAGTGAGCCTCTCTGTTAATCCTAGGACTCCTGCCCTGAAATGGGAGACAAAGAACAATCAGAATAGCTCATAGCTAGCTAGCCTGGAGTATGCCTACACAGATGTACCCAAAGAACAAGATAACCCTCTTTGGGCTGGAGACAGATAGGCGCTCAGCACAAGTTGAAGGACCTCACTGCTCTTGCAGAGGATCCTGGGTTCGACAAAACACATTACATAGTTATCACAGAAGAGAACAGGCGTCTGTTGCCATGTAGCCGTCACCAGAGAGTGTGCTCTGTCCGTAACACACCAGCGTTCCTGACTGCACTCAACTCGCCGCAGTAAGACAAGCCGAAGACAAGAAAACCTCAGAGCACCCTCACCAACATGCTGACAGGCTGCACACACTTTACAGGTCCCGGGTTTCTCTCGACCTGGCTGTCATGGCCCTTATGCATGGACATACTGGCGAATTCTAGACAAAGCAGCCTACCACTGAGACATACACTCCCGATGCCAACCACTGTTCATCCGATGAAGATCAACAGGAGGCTAACAAACATACCTAACACTTGTTGGTCTAGTACCAAGACGAAGCTTGGAAACTCAGGCGACACCTTTTCACTCGATTAAAAATCCATCCACAAAAACGTCATTCAGGCATAGAACGCTAGTCCCTCGGAAAACACGAGAATCCAGCACAGCGTAAGCCGTCTTAAACCTATCTTACCAGCGTACAGCACGACCTCCTCAAGCCACGCTAGCTTGTCACACACTGGACTTCAAGTGCACAACCTGCACCTGTTGCACAGACTATGGGTAGAGCACTGCCACCTAGCGACATCCCAACAGCGCAATTTAATGGAGACATCTAGGCACTTGCCAAACTAGATCCAGAATTACGCCAGCCCATGATCCCAATGATCTCCATACCGTCTATAAATCAAACTAATAAACAGATCTTCTCAGAAGCTGGAGAGTCAAACTTCACGGTTTTTCAACAGCACACCAACTGCCAGTCATTGAAGAAGACCAGGAATGTCGAATTCGCGAGCAACACAATGTGACTGAAGAACCAAGTACCAGTTTAACTCTAGTTCCAGGGTGAATCCAACACCCTCCGTTCCTGACCTCTGAGGCATTGTACCACACAGGTACAATGTGTACCACACAGGTGACTTACATACATGCAAACAAAAAAAATATAAAAAAAAAAAAAAAAAAAAAAGACCAAAGGGGCTGGAAAGATGGCTTATTGGTTAAGATCACTGGCTGTTTGTTCTTGCAGAGGGTCTGGGTTCGGTTTCCAGTACTTACATGGTGGCTGAGAATTGTTTGAAACTCCAATTCCAGAGAGAACTCACTTCCAGGGATCCGAGACCCTCTTCTGACCCTCCGCGTTATTGCACGACACAGGTACAGACTTGCATACAGCCATACATTACATACAATAAAAACAAAATGTAGAACAAAGAAAAAAAAAAAACAGACACACCTTTAACCAATTCCGGCACACGCACAAACGTCGTTTCTTCGCCTCATTATCAACTCGCACATGTCGACCTTTGAAACATGCAGCAGATGTGTTCTACCAGATACACGCACAACAACAATTCCACCCATATTTATAAAAAAAGAAGACAGAAACTGGAGGAGAAGTGAGAAAAGTGGACAGAAGCCAGGATACCACTCTCTTTAAATAAGCCAAAAGTGTGCCAGGGCCCTTGCCTTCCTTCAGAAAAAACCCAGCATTCCTCCTGCGAAAGTATTCTCCCAATCACAACGACTCACACCATCGCGTTACGAGGCCGCACGCTTCTCCTAGCCACTTCGAAGCAGAGGCAGGCGGATCTTTGTGAGTTCAAGCGCAGCCTGGTATACAGAATGAGTTCACAGGAAACAGCTCTGCGGACTAACTAGGAGACCCTAGTCTGCTGAAAGAGAAAAATACAAAACAAAAAAGCAGACTTCCAGTATAATCCTTAATAAATTTTTCGAAACGTCTTGTAGATGAATAAAATTCCTCTCTCAAGAGTTTAATCTTGCGGAGCCCCAAATGTTTAACCAAAACCCAGTCTCTGTTACCCCCATAAAAAGTACTGATATACTCTTGTATAAATTAAAACAGCAAAATAACATTATACTGTAAAAAATGTCCAGATTTCCCTTTTTTAAATGAATTATTCTTTTTTAATTAACCTTTCCCTGATTTTCGTGTATCCGGTCTTTCTAAGCGAACGCAGGTCTACTCCTTCTATCATCAGTGTCTGCACCGACCTCAGCGTGACTCTAATCAACAAAACCAGAGCTGGCCCCCTTGAACTCTTAGGATACTGCCACATGCCTTGACCTCCTGAGTGCTGGAATCAAAAGCATAACGAGCCTGCCACAGCCCAGCCCTCTAAACTTTCTTCTTGTTTTGTATTTTTTATCTTTGTCTTGTTTAGAGAACAGGCGTCAATCCCCGTAATAAGCTCACACAGCCTATCCTGAAACCCACTATGCTACGAATAGGCTGCCTTCAACTCACCAAAAGATCCTGCCTGAGCTACTCGCTCCCAAGTCTGGCTCAGGCAATGTTCCACACGTCCGCCCTTACCTTAAATTTCTTTTTATTTTTTAATTTGCTTCATTTTTTTACTTTTTATTTTAATTTTTTTTGATTATTTTATTTATTCCTGTATAAGTATGAATGTAACTTTTCTGCATGCAAATTTCGAGCAACACGTCGTGCAAGAAGCGCAGCGAGCAGTCAAAGGAAGAGGGTATCAGGATTCCCCTGGAAACTGGAATTTCTCCTGGAAATTGGAGTTATTCAGCTGTTCTGAAGCCCGCCCAACTTGCTGACGTAGCTTAATGTCGAAGCTGAAAAGAAAGGATCGAAACTACCGGCGTCCTCCTGTAAGACGCAGTCCCACGGCGCTCTAACCGCCCTCGGCTGTCTCTCCAGCCCACATCTTTTTAATAGAAAGTAATTACATGTAAATTGATAGGCTTGCACGAGTGAGTACGGTAGTGAGGTAGAGATGCATGGCAATGCGCCTTTAACCTCCCAGCCACACTATAGACAGAGACACCAGGGGGCGAATCACTTAGTTACAAGGATTCACGCTGGATCTACTAGTGAGACCCGCTCCCGGCCAGTTGCGACTGAGGACACCCATGTCCTCAAAAGACCCCACACCCCAAACATGAATGTGCAGATATAACAAGAGGTTTATTCTAATCACCAAAAGAAGTGATATCTGAAAGTGTTCCTTTCAGAACTATGCAAGTACACTTAGACAGCCTGTTGAGAACTTACAATTTATATTTGGCTAACATCCACAAAGTCTGTTACAGATCCATGTCACACGTGGAAGAAGAGGATTCAATGTAAATTACAAATCAATGGTCCATGATAGACATATTAACTCTGATAAACAAATGGTTACCCCGGTGTCAGTGTGCACATGGCCTTTTAATCCTAGACTCCATTGGAGGCAGAGGCACGCACTGCTCTTTGTGAGTTCAGGCCAGCCTGGCGTTACCAAGAGTGCAGTTCCATGCACAGCTGGGTACAGGGAGACCCCCGATTCTCGAAAAGAAGACCCCCCCCAAAAAAAAAACAAAAGTTCACANAGTTTGTAACTCCAATTCCAGGAGAACTCCAGTTCCAGGGGAATCCGAGACCCTCTTCTGACCTCCAAGGCACTGCACAACACAGGTGCACAGACCTACATGCAGACAGTACACTCATACACATACAAAAATAAATAAAATTAAAAAAAATAAATAAATAAATTTGGTGATGACACTTTGTAAAGGTTGTGCTAAGCAGAGACACATGCATTGCAATCATACACAGACCTCTTAATGTGCTGCTTAACAATATCATACACATGCACACATTTATCCACACATTCCTTCAAAAGATTTTATCCTAGTGGTTTACTGAACAGTCACATATATTGGAAAAAACACCTTTAGAAATATTATTTAAAAACATGGAGGTCAAATTAGTTGTACCGCCAAGGCTGAGATGACATATTGCACCTTTGGTTCTAAAACTATGAACTTATGAAATACTTTAACACGTGATGGAAAACAGAATTATATACAATAATTAAAGAACTGGCAAAGGTACTTAGGCTATTTCATTGGAGGGAAGGGGAATTCATGTGCCACTGTCTGAGTACCAGAGTATGAATGAATCCAAGGATTTTTAAAATGGTCTCTGGTCAGAAGGACGGTGGCACGGCACAGGAGAAAGAGAAAAAAACATCTGTTAGTGAACCCATTAAGGGTCAAAAATCAGGTCTTCAGACGTCTGGAAACAAGAAAAAACTGGAAAAGAAAAATTTTTAGTTGTAATGCCTGTGGAAAAAATAATTTGTACAGATAATAAAACCTTCATATAAGCAGTGTAGAAACTTATGAACCCGGGTTCAAATCAGGCCTTTGAAAAAAATTTAAGAGGCATGCCAAAAGTAAAGTTAATTTAATTTTTGTTTGTGTGCAACATAGAATAAAAGAAGTTTGAAGTGGCCACTTTGTTTGGACAAAAAACACACAGGAGAACATGGACACATGACAGTTACAAAGACACATTGAAGAACGGTTATAACAGACAGGTTGGACAGACACATGACCTGACTGTATCCATTAACTCTGGGCAATGGGAAAATCCCTTTTTTATCTAAAGTTGTCCATCATTGTCCAGGGCTGTAGAACCATTAATTGCAATTATCACATTTACAAAGAATCACTTAGAGTTTAAGACATCTACTTAGGTTGAAACAGCCTGTAAGTCCTTAGTGTGCTTTGCAGCACAGACTCTTCTTGTACACCTGGAAGGATGGTGGACGGGGTAGGCAGGAAAATCTGGTGGCTTGTGTATATTACCTGCTAATTTAATGAAAATAAATTTAGTTAGTGGAAAAATCAAAAGATCCCAGCCAAGTGAAAGGTTACTGCCTGAGGCAAAAGCTGGATGCAGGTGAGACAGGTTATGGTCAGCACACCTTCTTAATCTCAGACAGAGAGTCTTCTCAAAAGATCCCAGCCAGGTCAAAGTTTACTGCCTGAGGCAAAAGCTGGATGCAAGTGGGGCAGGGTGTGGTAAACACACCTTCTTTTTTTTTTTTAATTTTATTTATTTATTTATTTATTTATTTATTTATTATGTGTATGAATGTATTGTCTGCATGCAGGTCTGCGCACCCGTGTCGTGCAATGCCGCGGAGGTCAGAAGAGGGTCTCAATCTCAGAGACAGAGGCTCGTATCCGAAGCAGACAAAAAAGGGATTTCTGAATAAAATGGGGATTATAAAGAA
>VZQC01005138.1:0-263251 GCA_009823505.1 Rhizomys pruinosus | reverse complement strand
CTTACATTCATTGCTTATGCTTGACAATCAGCTTACTTCATGGTTGGGATTTTTAGATATTAATTGGCCTTAGTGTGAAAATAAAGTTCCAGGTCTGACCTGTCCCCTACTGCCTAGCACTCAAAACAGGCTTGAGCAGCTGGCTATTTAAAACTCAGGTTCCTTTGGGTTGTTAGCCTCAGCTACGTGCTCCCCTGCCTCTCAGAAAAGTTAAAAAAATAAAATTAAAAGGGTGAGATGTGGGAAAACTTAGTTAGAGTGGGTTGGATTCTAAGCCAATGGTACCTCCCTGGCCACACCCATGGGGTGGGCTCTAGGCCAATGGTACCTCCCTGGCCATACCCATGGGGTGGGGTGTAGTGACAAATTGAGTCATGATTGATATTTAAGCAGACATGTTGGAATAAACTCTCTCTCTGTGTTCTAACCTCCACCTGCCTACACGTGGTATGCTTTCCTGCATGGGCTTTCCACATGGGTAGTCCTAGGATTAAGTGGGCCCCGCCACAAATCCGGGCAGCGACCCCACAACTTCCATGTGAATTACCAGCAAGGGCCACTTGCAAGGGCCACCTGCAGACACATGGTGGAACCAGACAGCATGGCAGGCAGAGAGAGAGAGAGATGGCACCTGGGGCCCACTCACTTATAGCCAGGGGGCGGGGCCTCAGGTACAGAGGTCAGAAGATTGACAGCCTCTGGAGGAAGTGGGCATCTGTGTCCCTTGGTATTCTGGGAAGTCCAGACCTAACATTCGAACCTTTTGCTTATGATAAGGAAATGGGGCGCTGTTCTCTCTTCTGTATCTGCTTCAGAGCTGATTTGGGATGAAGTTTTGGGGGAACAGCTTTCAGGCTGGAGGGTTAGAATCCGATTTCCCATTTTGGCTGCTCTGGGTGCTCTGCCCGGTGGGTTTGGTCCAGATCGATAGTGGCCAGTACTTAGTGGACGTTTTCTCTGCAACTGAAAAGACAACCTGGTTGAGTCTTATATAAGTATACCAGTATAGGGACTTCACAGTACCAACAGGAGGCTACCGGGTGCATTAGCAATTGGAGGGTCCCTGTCTAGGGTCTGCAGAGGGAGAGGACTTGTATCCTGGTTTGAGAAATTGGAAAAAAAGTTTTAGTACACAGAGCTCTAGAATGGGGGCCAACTTTAATACACAGGGCTCCAGAATGAGAGCCATAACCATGAAAATATAAAAGGTGGTATTTTATGGCATGGTGCATTAACTCTGTCACCTATCTGAGATATTTTCTAACTTGGCACAGTAGGTCTCTCACATATCTCTTTGGTAATAAATTATTTCATTTTCTCTTCTTTAGATTATAGTTTCCTGTTGGGGTGTTTAAAACCACACAGTTAGCTCAGATAAATGAAATTAGTTTTGGTGTTAAGGTCAGTTGAGGTTCTGAGCGTCACTCAGGCCTTATGCCTGGCTCTCTTCACCAGTTCCATCTATGTGAGGACAAAGTCAGGCCTTGCCTGACCATAGCTTCCCTTTGAAGCATGAGGAGTTTCTCCTCTATATGGACTTTCCTCACTTGACTGGACACTGGCTGGATGAAGTCCTTTTAAGTGAATCTCCAAGACCTCCCTGGCCTGGGATGACTGGTGACTCACTGCCACAGGACATGTACAAAGTTGCAGATGCTGGACCCTAGGACCCAAGTTGATCTCAGAGGGTATGAGCCAAAATATTGTCCTTTCAAATACCTCTTGCCAAATTAGATTGGATCTTTAAGTGTGGTTGCTAAACCTCTAAGTGGATTATTTGAATTAATTTGGTACATTAATTGCTGTGGCAAAATATTTTGACTGATAATAAAAGCTCATTGTAGGAGCCTGGTGGTAGTGGCTGTAGCACAGGCCAGGAAAGGATGCTACTTACTGGCTTGTGTTGCTGGCTCATGTTCAGCCTATTGTATACAATATAGAAATATCTGGCCAAGAATGGCATAGCCCACAATGGCACAGGCCAGTCCAATGAAGGCAATTATTGAGGTTTCTCAGCTCAGGTGTATCAAGTTGACATTAAAGCTATGCAGTTAAGTCCTACAATTTGTTCTTTAAGGTCTATGAAGGTCATTTAGGTACTCAAAGTACAATGATTTAAACCATGCAATGAAAAAGGCCCTAACATAGCCCATGAAACAAACCCAAGATAATAAAGAGGTTAAAACCAGTACCTTCTCAAATGAAGGCCATGTCACTTGTCCTGAGATTTTGAATTATAGCTTTGAAAAGGAAAAGGAAGTGGGGTGGGGTGGGAATTGTCACATACCAACAGAAGACAGGAAATGCTTAGGGCTCACCCAAATTGGTTACATTCGGACTGTCTGTGTGGTCACCGGAAGTAAAACCTAATTCCTCTTAAAAATATTAAAAGTAACATGTGCAAAGTATAACAGATATATAAAACAGTTTTAGTATGTATAAGTAACTCAATATTTATATATGTCTGTTTCACTTGAGGCTGTAACAAGGAATATAGTACCTGGTAGGTGAAACACAATTTCTTGTATATGCCGTAATTACATTATAGAATTCTTAAAAGTGAACAATACTTCATGCATACTCATAAATAAGGTTCTAATAAATAAATTTGGTGATGACACTTTGTAAAGGTTGTGCTAAGCAGAGGTACATGCATTGTAATCATACATAGGCAGATTTTAATATGCTGTTTAACAATGTCATACATATACACTCATGTCATACACATACATACATGTATCCATACAGTCTTTCAATAGATTTTTATCTTAGTGTTTGTACTGAGCAGTCACGTGCATTGCAATCATAAACAGACAGATCTTAATATGCTGTTTAACAATGTCATACATATACACTCATGTCATACACATACATACATGTATCCATACAGTCTTTCAATAGATTTTTATCTTAGTGTTTGTACTGAGCAGTCACGTGCATTGCAATCATAAACAGACAGATCTTAATATGCTGTTTAACAATATCATACACATGCACACATTTATCCACACATTCCTTCAAAAGGTTTTATCCTAGTGGTTGTACTGAACAGTTACATACATTGGAAAAAACACCTTTAGAAATATTATTTAAAAACATGGAGGTCTAATTAGTTGCACTGCCAAGGCTGAGATGACATATTGCAACTTTGGTTATAAAACTATGAACTTATTGAAATACTTTTAACAAGTGATGGAAAACAGAATTATATACAATAATTAAAGAACTGAAAATATCAAAGGTACTTAGGCTATTTCATTGGAGGGAAGGGGAAGCCATATGCCACTGTCCAAGTACCAGAGTATGAAAGAATCCAGGGATTTTTAAATGGTCTTTGGTCAGAAGGATGGTGGCATAGTAGGAGAAAAAGAAAAAAAAAAAATCTGTTAGTGAACCCGTAAGGGTAAAAAATCAGGTCTTCAGACATCTGGAACCAAGAAAAAACTGGAAAAGAAAAATTTTTAGTTGTAATACTTGTAGAAAAAATAATTTGGACGATAATAAAAGCTTCAGATAAGCAGTGTAGAAACTTAGGAACCCGGGTTCAAATCAGGCCTTTGAAAAAAATTTAAGAGGCATGCTAAAAGTAAACTTAATTTAATTTTTTGTTTGTGCGCAACATAGAATAAAAGAAGTTTGAAGTGGCCACTTTGTTTGGACAAAAAACACACAGGAGAACATGGACACATGACAGTTACAAAGATACATTGAAGAATGGTTATAACAGACAGGTTGGACAGACACATGACCTAACCATATCCATTAACTCTGGACAATGGGAAAATCCCCCCCCCTTTTTTTTTTTAATCTAAAGTTGTCCATCACTGTCCAGGGCAGTGGAACCATTAATTGCATTTATCACATTTACAAAGAATCACTTCAGTTTAAGACACCTACTTAGGTGGAAACAACCTGTATGCCCATACTGTGCTTTGCAGCATAGGCTGTTCTTGTATGCCTGTGAAGGATGGTGGATGGGGTAGGCAGGAAAATCTGGTGGCTTACCTGCTAATTTAATGAGAATAAATTTAGTTAGTGGAAGAATCAAAAGATCCCAGCCAAGTGAAAGGTTACTGCCTGAGGGAAAAGCTGGATGCTAGTGAGACAGGTTGTGGTTGGCACAACTTCTTAATCTCAGATACAGAGGCTTGTATCCCAAAGCAGACAAAAAGTGGATGTCTGAATAAAATGGGGTTTATAAAGAAAAAACAATGAAATGTAAAATGCCAAAATCTGAAATAATACCTTAAAATTAGGCAAAAGTTTTGTAAACAAAATATAAAAAAAACCAAAACAGTGTTTGTTAAAAAGCCAAATGATGTAAAAATCTCAAACAAAAGCCTGTACAAAAGTTAAAAAAATGAAAATTGATTGTATTTGGAAATGGATATAGTTGCTATAAAGTCTGATTTTATAAATTCAAGCTTCCCGCCACTTGGTCTTGTTGTGGCTCAACAGAAATGGGGCAGCTTCAAGATGGCAGCTGAGGAACGGGCATGGCTGCTGCTCCCTTCTGTTTGAAAAAAGCCCACGGTAGTGCTAGCAGGGCTTGGCGGCAAGGCAGGGCATGGCGGTGCAGGGGAGGGGGAAAAACTGCATGGCAGGGCAGCTGTGCGGTGGACTGGGCACAGAAGAGAGCTGTAGGAGGGAAGTAAAGAAGTTTAGCCTCAAAAGAAAGGGGAATGGTGTGGAGGAAACGAGTCCTCTAATGAGAAGCTAAAAATGAAGTTAGAGAATCAGAGATTTGTAGGATGGAGGTAAAGTTTAGCCTCAAAGCACGTCTGATGACTAGGGTGCATCCACCCATTAGGGGTGCTGGTCAGAAACCCCAGGTCTGCATGACCAACGTGAGTGTCTTTGAGATGGGGCCTGCAAGCCTGTGAAGTCAGCATCCCAAAATCACAGGAGAGGCCAGAATTACGGGTCTAGATTCTGTCCCCAGTGGACAGAATCCAGATGGAACAGGGGATCCCTTATTACACCAGCACTCAGGGGTTCAAAATGGGGAAGTGGAACAGGAGGCTAAAATGAAGGAAGAATCGGAGGGAAGACAAAATCAGAGAGAAGGAGGGAGAGGGAGAGGGAAAAGGAGGGAAGCAGGTGAGTGTAGGAGAGCAGAGAGCTGTACCACCTGTGCATGGGAACACAGTTTGAGGCAGTCTGCAAGTCTGTGGATTCAAAATGGTGTTGGCAGGAGCACAAGCATGGTGGGATTAGGAACCCAGTTTGAAGCAGTCTGCGAGCCTGTGGATTCAAAACAATTGGGACAGAAGGGGAGAGAGAGAGAGGGAGAGAGAGAGAGAGAGAGAGAGAGAGAGAGAGAGAGAGAGAGAGAAGGAGAGAGGGAAGGAGGGAAGGAGGGGAGCAGGAGAGCAGAGCAGTATCTCATCATGAAATGTGGCAGCTGGTTGTCTGGAGAAATACACTGCAGCAAGTCCATCCCAGGGGTTCCAAGAAAAAGGTTAGGAGGTCCTTTTCAGGGTAAGAACTGGCAAGCACTCTGCCAGATCAAAACCTGGCAAGCAAGTGCTCTGCCTGATAAAAATCAAGCCCCGACCAAGTCCACAGCACCATAATGTTAGGTTATAAAAAAGGCTGTGTATCCCCAGCCCCAGCCCCCAGATAAAAAGGCACCTGAGGCTTAAGTCATGCCAGGAACAAGATTTACTTCCATGTGGAATTACCAGCAAGGGCTACTTGCAAGGGCCGCCTGCAGACACATGGTGGAACCAGACAGCATGGCAGGCAAAGAGAGAGAGAGATGGCACCTGGGGCCCACCCACTTATAGCCAGGGGGCGGGGCCTCAGGTACAGAGGAAGTGGTCAGAAGATTGACAGCCTCTGGAGGAAGTGGGAGTCTGTGTCCCTTGGTATTCTGGGAAGCCCAGACCTAACAATGGTCAACAGGGACTCTGCATGCACCCCTCCCTATGAGAGCATCTGGCTCTCATCCATCCACAATTCACGGGAATGAGCTTGTCTCTCCCCTATACGGTACTGCTCCTGGCCTCTTCCCTTGGTGGCTGGCCAGTCAAAGACGGGTAAAACCCTGCAAAACCAGGGCAACCTAAGACAGACATGGTCAAATGTCAGTATGCCAGAAGTGGGGTCAACATTCGGGCATAGCACCCAAGCTCCGGCTGGACCACTCCTCACACAAAATTAAATTATAAGGGTGGAAATGTAGTAGACAGTATGCTGAGAATTACCCATGCACAGAGCTTGTCCTGCAACCAAACTGCCCTAGGCAGGTGAGACCATACAAGCTGCTGAGTTGCAGACCTGGGCCAATCAGAAGATGACAAGAGGAGAGCGGGAATGCAAACAGTACCTAACCCCTAACCCTGCCCCCAATAAATGAGTCTGCGACAACTCCCTCTGTCTGCGTTCACCAGACTCCCAGGGTCTGTGTTTTGACTCTGCACCTCTCACCCCCATTCCTTTGGTCAGACCCCGAAATTCCCCAGCAGGCCTGGGGAATTGACTACAAACAACCATCTGTAACTCCAATCCCAAGTGATCTAACAAGCTCCTCTGTCAACCCTGTGCAATGCATGACATGGATGCACTTACACACATGCAGGCACAACACTCGTACACATAAAATAAAAATAAAGAATTGGCTAGAATCCACCCATCACACCCAGACTCAAGGGTGTGAAAGTTTTAACTCATTTGGAAGACTCCTAAGACCAGAACTCTAAGGTATTCTCACACAGGTGACCTGTGTGTTCATTCACATAGCTAGAGGTTGTTGGAGCTATGGTAGAAGGGGTTTATATACCCCTCCAGCTCATGGCATACCTTGGCATTGTCCATATGATGCTCGCTTTGCAGCTTCCACCCAGAAGGAAGGCCTGGGCAGGCAACAATGTGTGGGAGGGTCAGAATCCCAGTAGTAAACATCCCCTTGAACGGGCAAGGTATTAAGTTATGGGGGGGGGGAAACTAGGGATGAAATGGAGATCCTCCATGAAGTTAGAGGCCAAGAAAGTACAATGTATGTGAATGGAAGTTGCAGGCAGTAAGCAAGACCTGCCTAGAAGAGAGGCCATGTGGTCTTCAGCCACCAAGGTTAGAGGGATGGAACTGTCCAAGCTCATTGGAACTCACATCATGGCATCAAATGCCCTGGATGATAAATGCCCAGTACAAGAATTACCATTGTTCCTCCAGAGGTTCTGTCCTGTTTGGGCTGATTATTCTTTGGCATTTTCCCACACTTCCCTTCTTTTTCCTCCTTTATATGTCTCCATTCCTCCATTTTGGAGTGGAAATATTTACTTGTTGCTACTGTAGATTGGAAATATCCGATTACTGTGTTTACAGAGGCTTATAGTTAAGGGTTTGCCTTGGAGTCTCAGAGGAGACTTTTTTGTTTCTATGACGCAAGCACTCTCTACTACTGAGCTGTATCTCCAGCCCTCAGTGAAGTCTTAAAACTTGAACTTTGAACAATGCTGTTAAGACTATGAAAAGTCTTAGAGAGGTACTGAATACATTTTGCATCATGAGATGGATACAGAGCTTTCTGGTTTAGACATGAAGCGTCCTTTCCAAACACTCATGCATTGAAGACTTGATCTCAGGTGGTAGCACCATTTGGGATGTTCTGGAAACTAGGAGGTGGGATTTAGTTAGAGAAGTAGTCAGTGAGGGTGTGTCCTTGAGGGCTGTATCTCAACCCAGAGTGTTCTCTCTCTCTCTCTCTCTCTCTCTCTCTCTCTCTCTCTCTTCCAATTGCCCATGTGCTCCATGATTTTTTTTTTTTTTTTTGTATTTTTGAGTCAGGGTTTCCCTTTAGTCCCAGCTGGCCTGGAGCTTGCTCTGTAGAGCAGGCTGGCCTTGAACTCACAGAGATCTGCCTGCCTCTGCCTCCTGAGTGCTGGGACTAAAGAGGTGCACCACCATGCCCAGCACTCCATGATCTTTTGATAAAGCATATGGGGCCAAACAATCCACCACCGAAACCTCTGCAACCAGGAGTCAAGATAACCTGTTTCTTTAAATTGCTCATACAAGAAATTTGTCACAGTGATGAAAATTTAATACAGCATCTTTGTGGAAAAGTAGTTGTTGGTAAACATGTGGACCCAGTTTACTGGGTCTATAGTATTCCATTGGTCATAATATCTACTTTATGTCAATGTATTATGATGCCATAATTATAATTACTTATAGTTTGGTAAGGCCTATTTTTTCCCCTTAAGGTTGTTTTTGCTACTCAAGGTCTTTCATAGTTCAATAAAAATTTAAGATTGTGAGGCAGAGGCAGGTGGATCTTCATGAGTTTAAGACTAGCCTGATCTACATAGCAAGGTCCAAGCTAGCTGGAGGTGTTTCAAAAGAACAAAGAGAATAAAACAAAACAAAAATTAATAAAAATTTTTTTTTTTTAAATAAAAATGAAAATGCATTTACTGGTTTATTAAGTATTTCTTCTATTTATTTGTGAGGAGCTATGGACAGTCTATGGCTTCTTAGGGAAGGGTAGTCAGTTTTCTTTAAGGGTAGCACAAATTAGATTTCTTGGGATTAAAAAAAAGAGGACATAGCTGGGTGTGGTGGTGCACACCTTTATCCCACGCTGGTCTACATGGCAGAGTTCAGGCAGCTGGGGCTACAAGGAGACCTTGTCTTAAAAAGACAAACAAAAAAAAAAAAAAAAAAAAAAAAAAGACACAAAGTTTGGGGGTGGGGAAAGGGTGGGGGGTAGGAGGTAGATCTTGAACAAGTTAGGGGGAGGGCAAGTTGATAAAAATACACTGTAGCATGTATGAAATGTTTCAAAAAAATTATTATACTTTAAAAATTAGAATCTCTTCTAGAGGTCAGTGATACTTTAATTTATGAAACAATCTTTAAAATTTAGTAGAAGTAGCTCTACACGTTTTTCCTAGTTATGGGTTGTTACGTGGGAATTTTTAAAAAAACCTAGCTTCCTGTAGTCTTCGCGTAGCGTCTCTGTTCATGTATCTCTTTATACCAGGTTTTCCTTTAAGTCTTTGATCATCTTTATGGTATCATCAGAAATTCAGTTTACTTTCTTGGCATAGACACTCACTTTTGCCAAACCACTTGCTGACTTCCTGTGCCCCCTCCTGTGTGCATGCATTTATGCTTTGGATCTTCAAGTTTAATTGCATCGGCAATCTTTTTCCAGTTCCTATAGCCTTCACATCAAACAGACCTGGTTGTCCTTCCAAAATGAGACTGAAATTTGTTTACTTGTAATTTGGAAGAGCAATTTTACAAGACATAGTGAACTGTATTCTAGGACCTAGTGACTCTGTTTTAGCAATTACAATATTTTCTGAATGAAGATATTCATTTAATTTGTTCCAAAAGCAATTAGAAGTAATCCAGACATCTTAGGAAAATAAAATCATTGCTATAGTATAATGGGGAGATTGTAATGGGAAACTCCGCTTTCAAATCAGGCACCAGGACAAAGTGAAAAATCAGTTTTATTCTTGATTCTGTGAGCAGCAGACTTAGGGAAGTAATCTCCGAAGCCTGAGCAACAGGGAGCAATCTCTTGCAGTATTTATAGACAATTCTGCTTCATCCCAGCCCCACTCTGGTATTGGGGGGCACAAGGTTCATGGGGCCTTTTAGCCTATAAGACTGGGGCCATGCACAGAAGTCTCCAACCTGTATGTCAGCAGGCCANTTGAAATTAAGGCCTGATGCACAGGAGGAAACACATGCCTAGTATTTAAATATGGCTAAGAACCAGGAGTGAACCTATTATTATTATTTTGCTAAATGGACATAGTGTCAAACTGCCCACTATCTTTATGGCCAAAGATTAGTCCAGATATCAGTCCTCATCAGAGAAATTTTCTTTGTGCAGTGGACAGCAGCTAATGCAGAAACTCATGACTCATTAAAGTCCAAAGAATAAGTGCCACACACACACACACACACACACACACACACACACACACACACACAAGACCCAGGGGCAATCTCGGAAGAGGGGCAGAAAGATGGTAAGGGATACAGACTGGGAAGGACTAGAAAGAAACATTGTCTTCTGGAACTGGCAGGACTGTTGCGCTCATGAACTCCCAGCAGCTATGGTCATTTGCACAAGATCAAAGCAGCCAGCACTCTTATCATAGAGACAGGGAGGGCCTCACCAGCTCCCACCCCTCAGTAAGTAGCTGCAGACAATGACTTCCCCAGGAGGGAAACTCAGTTTTAAGAGTGTGGGTTGATAGGTCACCCCTTCCCAGTGGATAGTTCCATGGGCATGCAGACATGGGCAGCACAAACTGTACTCAATGGTTCATTAAAATTTTACAAAAGGACACAAAGTTGGGAGGGGGTGGGAAAGGGTGGGGAGGTAGGAGGTAGATCTTGAACAAGTTAGGGGGAGGGCAAGTCTGATAAAAATACACTGTATGCATGTATGAAATGTTCAAAGAAAAATATTATACTTTAAAAATTATGAATCTCTTCTATGAGGTCAGTGATACTTTAATTTATGAACACAAGTCTTTAATTTTAGTAGAAGTAGCTCTACAGTTTTCCATGTATGGTTTGTACTTTGGGGAATTTTTAAAAAAACCTTAGCTTCCTGTAGTCTTAGCAGTAGTTCTCTGTTCATTGTATTCTCTTACTATCCCAGTTTTCCTTTAAGTCTTTGATCCATCTATATGGTATCATCAGAAATTCAGTGTTACTTTCTTGGCATAGACACTCACTTTTGCCAAACCACTTGCTGACTTCCTGTGCCCCCTCCTGTGTGCATGCATTTATGCTTTGGATCTTCAAGTTTAATTGCATCGGCAATCTTTTTCCAGTTCCTATAGCCTTCACATCAATACAACCTGGTTGTCCTTCCAAAATGAGACTGAAATTTGTTTACTTGTAATTTGGAAGAGCAATTTTACAAGACATAGATGAACTGATATTTACTAGGACCTAGTGACTCTGTTCTTAGCAATTAAAAATATTTTCTGAATGAAGATATTCATTTATATTTGTTCCAAAAGCAATTAGAAGTAATCCAGACATCTTAGGAAAATAAAATCATTGCTATAGTATAATGGGGAGATTGTAATGGGAAACTCCGCTTTCAAATCAGGCACCAGGACAAAGTGAAAAATCAGTTTTATTCTTGATTCTGTGAGCAGCAGACTTAGGGAAGTAATCTCCGAAGCCTGAGCAACAGGGAGCAATCTCTTGCAGTATTTATAGACAATTCTGCTTCATCCCAGCCCCACTCTGGTATTGGGGGGCACAAGGTTCATGGGGCCTTTTAGCCTATAAGACTGGGGCCATGCACAGAAGTCTCCAACCTGTATGTCAGCAGGCCATGAGCAGTAATTCCAAGCAGAAAGCATATTTACTGAAGGGGAAGCAGAGATTAAGCATGCAGTTGTTTTCCTGAGCAGGCAGGTAGGTTGTTTTCCTCAGGCAAACTAGATGCTTCCTACTAAGGCTTGTTTTCCTTAGGCATTTTTTCTGTTTGTTTTTTTTTTTCTCTCAATTAATTTTAGTTTTCTTTCTCAATAGAGGGTGTTTGGAAACTAAGTGAAAATAGCAGTAATGAAGAGCTTTTAACAATAACTCAGAAAAATTGCCATCATATAGTGTCAAGTAAAAAAAAAGAATATAAATTGAAAACTATGTAAGAAATTAAGACATATATTTACATGGAAACACTACAATAATCTATTTCTATATTTTTATGTTCCATATTTCCTGAACTTCACTGCAAGTGTATTTTATAGTGGAAACAAGCTGTATTTGTAGGGCTCAAGGTTGTAGGTTGAGCTATGCTAACTGCTTTAACTCTGTCAGTGCTGGGGAAGGTATCTCCTTTTTTATTTCATTTTTTTAACAATAAGTAATAAGTTATGAGTACAAGCATCCTTCATGTAAGACAAATTTGCAAGCAGCTATGCCCAAACCCACACAGCCCAAGGCTCCTACCATCCATCTGGGGGACTTGTATGTACATTCATGTTGATCAAATAAGTGTCCAGTCTATATTGTTGTCGGTTCACCATTCACCCCAATCGCAGCCCTTACATTCTACCATGACCCCTCTTCCACAGATTGTTCCCTAGGCTTAGAAAAGGGGCAAAGGTGGACGAGAAGCAATACAGTCTACTTTCTCTGGAGATGTCATTTTTTACTCTGATCAATTCTGGCTGTTTCCTTTCATGGGTTGACAGTTTGTCCAGGAATAACCTTTCAATCCTACTAATGAAGCACACGCAATTAGATATATAGGTATTTAAACAGTAGTAATTATTATGGTAGGTTACTTTGGTATAGACACAGATGTTTGGAAGGTATACTAATCCATGAATTATTTTTTTTTCTGTAAAATATGACAGGGTCTTACTGTGGCTTATAACATCTCCTAACCACTAGAGGAGCATCAGCCGTGAGTTATTCCTCCAAGGAGAGAGCTAATAGCCAATTACATTTGGGATATACAGGCATATGGCTGCCACTGCTGCACAGTATTTCCAGGCAGGTGAGGTGTAGCTGATGCTGATGGAGGAGTCTTGCTTGACTCAAGGAGACCAATATTTGCTTTATTGGTTTAGTGGCCATTGGTAACATTCTCTGGTATTCCAGAGACCAACTGTACACTTGCAAGTGTGGTCTCAATACATCTTTCCCATGCTTACATCAGGTGGGGGGTACCTCCTTTTAAAGTCCCCGCAGCCCAGCCCATGCACTGTGCCCTCCTGTGAGTTTCTGAATGTCAAGTTCCTTTCATGGAGTGCACCTCCTAGAGTAGCATAAGGGGAATGTCCTGCCGTCTGAAGAGCTGCAGCTGCTGGGCCTCTCTGTGGACGTGGAGGTCTTGGTCCTGGTAACTGCCACTCCTCTTCAAGTGCAGAGCTGGAATTCCTCTTTTACAAATTCTCCCATTTTTAATTTCTTAAGACATTCTGATCCAGATTATAGTTCTGAATAAGGGCAGCCCACGTGTGTGATGGAAGGAACAAGTGCTGTTTGTGCTGACCTGCAGACTGCCTTGGCTCTTTCCTTCCACTTCCCTTTCTGCTTCTCCACCTGGGCTAATGGAGGTCCATTCTGGGCACTCTAAAGCCCACTGGAGAACACTGTTGGGCTTCAACCACTTCTCTCCCCACCACAGAAATGAGGCTTTGACTGCAGTGCAGCCAAGTGCTATCTTTAGCATATATGCAGAATCCAGGCACTCTCTAGAGCATCTCTCAGTATTATCCTGCCCTGTCATTAAACTCAATGGAAGATTGCAACCCAGCCTAGCAGAATGAGGACTGGCTCAGATCCTTCAGGCATAAAGCTATGGATCTGCCTGCCAGGACCAGCAAGATGCTGGTTGATCCATCTATATGGTATCATCAGAAATTCAGTTTTACTTTCTTGGCATAGACACTCACTTTTGCCAAACCACTTGCTGACTTTACTTGAATGTTTACTTGAAGATGTTTACTTGAAGAAGATAGGTAAAAATACATTTACTTGAAGAAGACAGGTAAAACGTTTACTTGAAGAAGATAGGTAAAAATACTTCCTTCCTCCTTACCTGTTGTTAATATCTGTATGTGTGTATACATCTGTATTAGTTACTTTTTTGTTGCTGTGATAAAAAGCACCATGAGCAAGGCAACTTATAGAAGGGTTTATTTGGCTTATAGTTCTAGAGATATAACAGTCCATCATGGCTGGGGAGGCGTGGCAGGACCTGGACAGTAAGCTGAACTCTTCAAGCATGCACAGAAGTGGAAAGAGACAAACTTGAAGTGGGATAAGGCTATGACCTCTCAAGCTGACCACCAGTAACGTTTCTCTATCAAGGTTGCACCCTCTAAACCTCCACAATCATCACCACCAACTGGGACCAAGTATTCAACTATGTGGAATCTATGGGGGACCTTCTCATTCAAACCACCACAATAGCTATAGAAGCCAGTAACAGAAATGAATATTTCCTCCTTGTCTGTTGGGAATACTTGTGTATATGTGTGCATACACCAAACAACTTTGTTTTCTTTCCTATTTTATGTAAAATGACTTTAGGTTATAGTATCTAAGTAAACCATACTATTTAATTATAGAACATAAGAGTAAATATCATTCCCTTTTGGAGAAAAAGTTGGCAAGTTTAAGGTTATACAGGACAGTTGTATTATGTTAGGTAGAACTGTGGCCTCTTAGGGGCTTATTTGGGAATAAGCATGTGTTTATTGGTGCCGAGTTGATAAGGAGTAGACCTGCTATAGTTAATGATTAGGCCATGGCACCAGATAAGTGATCACACATTATTCTGGATGTTTCTATGAATGTATTTCCAGATGATGTTAGTGTATAATTAATACATTATTAATGGGCTCTGAGAAAACCATATTACTCTCCAGCATGTGGGTAGGCCTTACTCAAGAAGTTGAAGTCCTAAACAGAACAAAAGACTAACTACCTTTACAGAAGGAATTTGTTATGAACATTCTTCAGTCTTTGAACAGCAACTGGATCTCCAAAGTGATGAGTTTTAGCTATGAACCTAATAGGAAACATAACAAAGAAGTGGTGGGTAGGTCCTGAAGAGAGGTCATGTCCCCAGAGCAGCAGCCTCAGGGGGGCCATCTCCTTCCAGAACTCAATGTCCTTTGAGTTCCTGACAAATAGGCACTGAAGTTTTCTCTCCCTAACTGCCAATAATATCTGATGCTCAGTTAATGTTGAAGAAAGAGTGAGGGAAGCAAAGGGCAACTTACAAGGAATAGAGGAACACGCTAGAAATTTCTCCTGCATAGGCTTATGCTATGGTCTGGGTCCAGTCAGTGCCAGGAAGGAGTGGAGGTGATTCTTGCCTGTCAGTCCATCCTCAGGTGGGAGGGTAATGAAGAGTTGGGCTCAGCTTCTACACAGGAAAACCCTCCTGGGCTGAAGGCAGCAGGGAGCCATGGCACTCCTGTAAAGCCAGCAACAAAGGCCTCTGCTGTTAGGCCTCAGAATATTTTCCCTTTTCCTATCATGATCTGTGCTTAAAAAAAAAATCCCTAGAGACTTTGCTTTCTCTAAGAGCCTTCGAGAGCCTCTAGGAGAGAGGAATAAAGAGCAGAGGGTGGTGAGCCATTGCTTGGCCACGTCACAGGGCTTAGCCAGCTTTTTTTTTTTTTTTTTGGTCTTTTCTAGACAGGGTCTCCCTGTAGCCCCAGCTGTCTTGGAACTCACTCTGTAGACCAGGCTGGCCTTGAACTCACAAAGATCTGCCTGCCTCTGCCTCCTGAGTGCTAGGATTAAAGGAGTGTGCCACCACACCTGGCTGCTTTATTTATTTATTTATTTATTTATTTATTTATTTTTGTGGCCTTTTTTTGAGACAGGGTCTCCCTGTAGCTCCAGCTGTCCAGGAACTCACAGAGATCTGCCTGCTTCTGCTTCCCAAGTGCTAGGATCAAAGGCATGTGCCACCATACCCAGTTTAGTTAGCTTTCTTTTTTTATATTTTTTAATTTTTTTATGTGTATGAATGTACAGTCTGCATGTAGGTTGGTGCACCTGTGTTGTGCAATGAATGCTACAGAGGTCAGAAGAGGGTGTTGGATTCCCCTGGAACTGGAGTTAAAGATGGTTCTTAGCCGCCATGTGGAGCTGGTAATTGAACCTGGGTCCTCTTCAAGAGCAGTCAGTCAGTACTCTTAACCACTGAGCCTTCTCTCCAGCCCCAGTTAGCTTTCTTTTACAGCTCAGGCCACCTGCTTAGAGATGGTTCTATCCACTGTGAACTGGGTCCTCCCAGGTCAATCATTAACTGAGACAATTTCCCATAAGCCAATATGATCTGGAACATATGATTCTAGGTTGTGTCAAGTTCAGAGTAAAATCTATCCAGGACACTTGTTATAAGAAAGGAATATATAATCTTTGATTATATTTGATTATATATATAATTTATATATGATATATATCATATATATGTATGATTAATATAATATGATTAACATAATATATATATGATTATATATATGTATTTGATTATTATATATAATATAATCTTTGATTATGGTCGAAGTAATATTTAAGATATATTGAGTTTAAAAATATTGACGTTAAGCTCTCTGAATGCTATCATTTTTAATGTGGCAACTAGAAACTCTTCAGTTATATATAAGATTTAATTTTTATTTATTTATTTTTAATTTTATTTATTTTTTATGTGTATGAATATACTGTCTGCATGTCCATGTCATGCAGTGCCATGGAGGTCAGGGTGTCGGATTCCCCTGGAACTGGAGTTAAAGATGGTTCTCAGCCTCCATGTGGGTGCTGGGAATCGAACTTGTGATCTATGCAAGAGCAGTCGGCACTCTTAACCACTAGGCCATCTCTCCAGCCCTAATTTTTATTTTTCTAAGATTTATTTATTATTATTAACTGGACGTGGTGGTGCATGCCTTTAATCCTAGCACTCGGGAGGCAGAGGCAGGTGGATCTCTGTGAGTTCAAGGCCAGCCTGGTCTACAGAGTGAGTTCCAGGCCAGTTGGGGCTACAAGAAGACCCTGTCTCAAAAAGACCAAAAAAAAAAAGACAAAAAAAGAGAGATTTATTTATTATTATTTTAAATTTCATGTCTATGTGAAAGTGCCCACAGAGATCAAAAGGATTGGATCCCCCTGGAGGTGGAATATAGGCTATTGTGAGCTGCCTGATATGGGTGCTAGGAACCAAAATCAAGTCCTTTGGAAGAGCCATACCTCTTTGTAAACACTGAGCCCTCTCCACAGTCCCTGGGTTTTTATTTCAATTGAATTGGGCTGTTGTGCACTGCTGGGTGCTTCTCCTCCTAGAGTTATTTTGCTGTGTTTGCTCCCTTCAGCCATCCTGGTTTTCTTTCATTCTTCTGGTTTACCCTAAGCAGAGTACTGTGATTATGTGCAATCCAGAAGACTGCAGCTAATGTGCCTGTGGGTGTTTATACAGGATTTTACATTTCTGCTAAAGAACCATCCCATTGTCACGATGGGTTGATATAGTACACAGCACTGAGTCACTCGGGACAGAGTGGCTGTTCTGGTCCCTTGCTCTGGTCTCCCTTCCCTCAGGCAACTCTGCACCCTCTCATGCATACTGCTTATTATGCTATCTTCTTCTGCACCCAGCCTGGGAACTCTGGCTTGGGAAATGTGTATTTCCTAAGACATTTCAGTTGTTCCAAGGTGTGAGGTGAAACTCCCACAAAAACCTGTCAAGGGCTGACTTTGGAGTTGAATTCTCAAGGTTAACTTGCTGCAGTGGATAAGAATTGTATGCCAGATTCCAAGTCATTCTTCCTTTAGGAACTGTCCACTGCAAGCACTTTAATGAAAAATGATAGAAAGAGTTATTGACCTTTGAGACATTTAATTCCACCATGCAGCTAAGCGTCTGTAGTGGATCAGACCAGAGAAGATTACATCTGCCCCACTACAGAGACACTGCAGCAGTTTATCTTCAAAATAGTCAAAGAAAATGTGCCTAATGAGTCCCTAAAGCACGGTGTGTGCAGATGTGTTGGAAGCGATCTCCAGCAATTTTTCATCCTCATTACATTGGGAATCCCTTGGAAAAAAGTGAGAGATCATATGTAAATTTAACCTGCTATACCTCCAATGTTCTTTGGAATACTAGGAGTAAGATGATAAATGAAGACATTGCAATAAGTTACTAATTTGAGAGAGAAGCTCTTATTAAAATAAAAAAATGAGCTGCAAACAGCACCTTCACAGGAACTGCATAGTTTAATAAAATGAAATAAGCCTGTGATGTGCTCCATCTGTGGAGCCTGCTCTGTGCTGAGTGGAAGACAAATGGTTTCAAGACATGGCCCCTGCCCTCTAGAGGCTTGCTGTCCAGACCTAAACATGAGAAGCAGCGTTGCAATGCCAGACAACCCCAGTGAGATAAGAAGGGTAGGTCTACCTATGAGCTGGGAAGAGGGAAGGGAAGGCAGGCAGAGGGAAACAGGACCTGGCTTCCTTGATGTTTTTGTTGTTGCTGTCAATTTGTATAAGATAGTTCATGGCTGAAGTCCTAGCCTTTGCCCCATTGCCTTGCCTTCCTACTTCTTCCCTGCTAAGCTGTGATGGGAATATTGTTCCTGGGGGAATGTTTATATTGTTATTATGCATTTCTAAGTAAGCAGGTAAAGTGACTATCAAAATGTGAATATTTGATTAATCTAGATATTAGATATTTGATTTTATGTTTTCTCATTTTTCTGTGCTTCATGTATCTTTAAATCTTTTTAATTTAAAAGAGTTAAGTGAATATTATACATAATTTGCAAAAAAAAAATAAGTTGAAAGCAGCCAGGTGTGGTTGCACATGCCTTTAATCCCAGCACTTGGGAAGCAGAGGCAGGCGGATCTCTGTGAGTTCAAGGCCAACCTGGTCTACAGAGCATGTTCCAGGCCAGCTGCAGCTACATGGAGACCCTGTCTCAAAAAGACCAAAAATAAATAAATAAATAAGTAAATAAATAAATAAATAAATAAGTTGAAAACATAAATAAGTAAGGAAGGAATGAAGGAAAAAGGGAGGGAAAGGAAAGGAGAAGAGGGGAGTGAAGGGGAGAAAAGGGTAGGGAAGGGAAGGGAGGGGAGGAAGGAAGGAAGATAGGGAGGGAGAGAGAAAGGCAGGGTGATAGGGAAAGAAAAAAAGTTTAATAAAATTACAAAGAAGTTGTAGGATCACAGATTAGTTTGTGTGGATGAGGTATGACTTAGTATGTTAGGATTCTCTAGAAGACTGGAACCAATAAAATGAATATATACTAAAAGGCAATTTATTAGTTTGGCTTACATAACACCATCCGTGTAGTCCATCAGGGGCTGTCTTCACATTGGAGAGGCTCAAAACCTGGCAGGACACAAGGCTGGATGCCTAAGCAGTTCCAATCTGGAGCTGAAGGCCTAGAGAACTTCCCTAGAGCCACTGGTCTTCAGTCCACATTGGAAGCCAGAAGAAGCTAATGCCAACAAAAATTCTAATATTAGCAAAGGAATAATTCAGCAGCAGTAGCAGCAGTGGCATCAATAACAAGGCATGGGTTCACCAACCAAGCATGACGGCAAATTAGCTCGAAGCAGAAGTCTTTTCCCTCCACCCTCCGTACATCTGGGCTGCCAGCTAACAGTGTAGTGCATTTTAAAGTGTTTTCCAACTTTAATTAATGTAATCAAGAAAATCTCCTCACAGACATTCACAGAGGCTAATCTTTTATTTATTTATTATTTATATTTTATGTATACGAGTGTTTGCCTGCATCCATGTAAGTGTGCCATGTATGTGTGGTACCTCAGAGGCCAGAAGAAGGTGTAAGATCCCTGGAATGGGAGTTAGAGGTGGTTGTTAACTGCCATGTGGGTGCTGAGAACTGAACTTGGGTCCTTTGCAAGATCAGCCAGTGCTCTTAACTACTGGGCCATCTCCTAGCCCCAGAAGCTAATCTTTTTTTTTTTTTTTTAGATTAGACTTGCCCTGAACTCACAGAGATCCACCTGCTTAAAGATGGTTCCTAGCCGCCATGTGGGTGCTGGGAATCAAACCTGGGTCCTCTGCAAGAGCAGTCGGCACTCTTAATCACAGAGCTATTTCTCCAGCCCAGAAGCTAATCTTAATGTAGATAATGTTTCCAGGTGTGCCCCTCCAGACTCTTAATTAATTCCAGATCCAGTCAAGCTGGCAACTATGATTTACCATCACACTTGGGATTTTAGTAGTGCAGCGGAGAGCATGATCTGAGAGTGTGGAATCCTGTTAAGAAAAACTTACCTGTGAAGCAAGGAAGTTAAACTTCATGTTCAAATCTGATGGCCTATATTATGTTCATTAATCCCAGCCACAAATAATATTCGAACACCTGCTACCTGCAGTAAATAGTGCAGAGATTCCCGCAGGGAGCATGTCAGGCAGCTCCCCTCCTTGATCAGCATTTCCCCTTTCATCATCCTTGAACATGAGGAATATGACGTCACTTCCCACCTGTCTGCCTGCCTATCAAGAGTTGAGCTGTATCTATCCCATCACCTTCTAAACTTCTTTAGGGAGGAAAACCCTTCTCATACTCATCTGTATCAGTCACAATGTCATGATAACACTATAAAAACTAATGGGTGCCCAATCAACACTCATTGAATGCTTAATTAATTTAATCGTTGAACCAGTGTTTGATAGCCTGTTATGTTGTAGAGAATGTGGGGAAATGATCTGGAGATGCAAAGAAAATGTGATTTCACTCCTAAGGGTTTTTCAGTGTGGTGATGGGGATAAGTCGTCATAGCTCAGTACCACAAAGGAAAAAACTTCTAAGTGCTAAGAATGACAGTATTACATTGGTTAGATGATTACAGTAAAAGACAGCTATTCAAATTTTGGGCTTCTGGTAACGATGAATATTTTTTTTTTCATTCTGTCTGATTTTCAGGGAAGAAGTGTGTAAAAATGGCGGGTCACACATGCTGAAGGGCAGTGTCCATTTTCCTATCCTTTCTTCTTTCTATGCCGATTGCATATTAATTGGATTTATTTTTTATATGAGAAGAAACAGTAATAGAAACAGATACCACCTACTCAGGCCTTTGTCTTACTTCTTGTTACAAGTTTTTAAATTACATATTAAAACAAAAATCCAAAACTTTTGCCAGATGTGATGGTACATGCTTTTAATCTCAACACTTGGAAGGCAGAAGCAGGTGGATCTCTGTGATATGGAGCTAGCCTGGTCTACATAGCAAGTTTTAGGCCAGCTAAGACTACAGAAAGACCTTGTCTCAAAAAACCAAAAACCTAAACTTTTAAAGTTCCATGTGTTGGTAACTTATTTTTAACAAGTCACATGCTTGTTAAAAATTCGGATTTAGTGTTTATCACTTTAAGTGGTTATCTTCTAACAGTTGCAACTCTGAAATAGCCTAAAAAGTGAAAATAAACCTGTTGTTATAGGTGTTCCTACCTGGCAGGAGCAACAGATCAAACTGTGCTGAGTTGAGGTCATGTCTCATGACCTGTCTGTCATTTCAAACTGACATGGGAGCCTTATACAGAATACCAAAGTAGGTCAATAGATGTCACAGTATAATGATGATACTACTAAAGATAATTGGAAACAGGAATTTGGAATGCTTACAGTGTCTTACAACTGTAAGCACTAGACATGCATTAACTCATCTAACCTAATAGCAACCATATGACATAGATGCCAGTTTAAGAATTCTGGAATGATGGGGCTGGAGAGATGGCTCAGCAGTTAAGAGCACTTGCTGCTTTTGCAGAAGATGCAGGTTTGACTCCCAACACCCACATGGCAGCTAACAATCATCTTTAACTCCAGTTCCAGGGGAATTTGATGCCTTCTTCTGACCTCCTTGGGCTTGCACAACATGGGTGCACTATCTACATGCAGGAAAACACTCATTACACAAATAATAAATACATTGTTATAGTACACTGAAAAGCCAACTCTTCTCTTCCATATGGCAAGTTGTCATGGGATGCTTCTTTTTCTTCTGTAGATACTTGCCCAGCCACATGGCTTTAACCTACTGGTCCTCCTGAGTGACCAAGAGAACACAGTCAAAATTCAACTTATTTGAAGACACAAAGAGGAAAAATAAAACAAGAATTGATTTTTCTGAACTGGAAAAAATGTTAGATATGTTGATGACAAGTTACAGGAATGGAAACTATGGAGTTAGCATTTATAATACTCCTACAAGGCAATGCAGTACTGTAGAACCTTTCAGCAAGAATTTTATTGCAGAGTTATTGTTGAATTTTTTTATTTGTCCTTTGATGATTTCATATAGTATATATTTGATGGTATTCACCCCATAATTCTCTTCTAATATCTCTCTTCCCACTCTCTCTGGAACCCATCTAACTAACTCATCTCTCTCCTACCTGAACATTTTTACTTTTAAATAACCCACTGAGTTTAATTAGGGTTGTTTGCATGAATGTGGGTGAAATTTACTGGATCATGGGGAACTTACCAGTGAATATACCACTGAAGAAACCCCATACCCCCTCAGAGCTCCTCAGCTAATGGTAGTGCTTTATGGACTCCTCCCCATCCATACTGGGCTGTTGGCTGGTTCAATCTTGTGCAAATAACTATATTACAGCTGTTGTACAACAGTCATGTACCACACAGAAGAGGGCATTTCTTAGCATTCTTCTCTGTCCAGCTCTTTATTATTTCTGAGATATTTTCTGAGCTTTGGGGAAAAGCAGGTAGTGGAGATATCACATTTGGAGCTGAGCATGCAAATCATTTATTCTTGTTAGAAACCCCTGGAACTGGAGCTACAGATGGTTGTTAGCTGCCATGTGGGTGTTGGAAGTTGAACCTAGGTCCTCTACAAGAGCAGCCAGTGCTTTTAACCACTGAACCATCTCTCTTTTTAACCACTGATCCAAGTCACTTATTCTCAGCACTTTGACCAGTTATGAGTCTCTGCATTAACCACTGCTCACTTCTCTGGTCAGGACTAATACTAATCTATAGCCATAAATGTAAATATTTAGAAAGCAATTTGATAACATGCCTATTAAACAAAACATCAGTAGGAGGTTCCCCCCACCCTCCAGGACCTATGACTTCCAAAGGCATCATTTTTTTTTATCAAGTTTAAAGTACCACACATGAATTCCCTCCTGTGGAGGACTCAAATAAAATCAGAAAATGGTTGGTTATCCCCATAATAGTCATGTTACCATTGTGCCAGTTGGCATACCTTGCTGGGCAGGTCGGTCCTGTAGCATGCAGTATTTGCCACTGGGTGAAGCCACTGATATTTCTCCCCAGCAGACTGTGTAGCACCTTCAGTACTATGAAAGCTAGCCAGCAGGGAAGAAGTTTCTAGGTCATTCCAGACTGATTTCTCTATGTCCTGTAACAAAAGCATATTCTGCCTTTAGCTATAGGCTCTTAGCATCTAGTTCAGGTGAGTGGCCAAGAGTAATGACCATAGCCTGAACTGCTGGAGGAGCCTCTGGGGACTCTGTGATCAACAACTAACTCATAAGCTTCTGGGAGCAGCATTACCTACTCCTGCAAGATACCTCCAGCCAACTCATTTTTGAAAATCAGATTTTAAAAATTAACTTACAAAATACTGGCTTTTTATAAAGTTTTTCACATGTCCTTAGATTTGGTGAACCTCACCATGTGCTCTTTTCCACACTACCTGCCCCAATACCTGGTTAAACTTTCGCAGTGGTCTGCTCCTGTACTTTCTTATCATGTATGTTCTATTACAACTCCCTCTCATTGATTCTTTCTAGCTTTCTGACCTCTATAGATACTCCAAATTAAATAGACAAATATGAAATATATATCTTTGATGACAGCCATTCTGACAAGGGTGAGATAGATTCTCAAAGTAATTTTAATTTCCATTTCTCTGATGGCTAGTGATGTTGAAATTCACAGATTAATGCATCTCTCAACTCTCACCAGAGAAGTTTCCTTATGCTGAAGAAGGTGATTAACACAGAAACCCACAACTGGCCAATGTGTAGAGAACAGGAGGGTGCACAGTGCTTGTCATGAATCTGACACCTATCTCAAACTTCTGCCTCCTGAGGCTCAGGGATTGTGAAGGAGGAGGCAGAAAGATTGTAAGAGCCGGAGGTGGTGGATGACTGAAAGGAACCGGAATTTTCCAGGTCAGTTATTCATATGAACTCACAGCAATAGTGACAGCATGCACAAGTCCTATGCAAACTCAAACCAGACATGGGGAAGTGGATATGAAACCCCAACCCAACCTAAGGAACTTGTGGCAATTCATGGTGGTGGGAGGGGGCAGAGCTAGTCTCGTTCATGGATGGGACTTGTGGTAGGTTAACCAGGCTTCTGTGGATGGACTACACTGAAGGATATCTGGGGACACAAACTAGACTCTGTGGGCCTCTCTCTCTCTCTCTCCCTCTCTCTAATATATATATATATATATATATATATATATATATATATATATATATGTTAAATTGGGGAAGGACAATAAGGGCAAGTGCAGATGGGAGGGGATCTAAATACATCAAATATTGTACAAAAATGCAAAAAAATTAATAAAAAGAAAACAAATGACCACAAATCCTGATTAGGATATAGGAAAAGGACACTCCCACCAACTCTTTTTTGCTTTTTTTTGTGGATAGGGGCACAGGGTCTCCTATAATTTATTATGTTGGCCAGGCTGGCCTCAATCTAACAGAGATTTCCCCTCGCCTCTGCCTCTCAAATGCTGGGTTGAAAAGCACGCATGACCAAGCTCCCTTATTTGTAAGATACTTGCTCATTTCTTAGGTTCATTCGTTTGGACTCCTTTTTTCCCCATCCTTTCACCGTAAGGTAATGTCTGTCTTTTGTAGTAAGGTACATTTCTTGGAGGCAACATATAGATGGTCACTGCTTACATCCAACCAGGTCGATGTTTTTGATTGGGGACCTGAGACCACTGACACTCAGAGCTATTTTTAAAGTTGTATGTTGATTCCTGTCACTTTCTTGCCTTTGGAGTGGTTGGCTTTCTCCTCTCTCTTTCATGCCTCTTACTCTAGGGTTGGTTATGCTATCCTGTGACCTCATGAGTGGATTTTACTTACCACTTCAGCCAAATTCCTTCAGATGTCTTAAATCTTACTGGTCATAAATTCCTTTAGCCTATTTTTACATGAAAATATTTAAAATTTCCTTTTATTATGACATCAGTTTGCTGCATACAGTAGACTGGGATGAGGATTGTTCTTTCAGAACTTAAGATAAATCTTTTTAAGCTCTCCAGGCTTTCAAATTTTTGGTTGACTAATCTGCTGTTATTCTGATTGGCCTGCCCTTATACGTGGCTTGTAGTTCCCCCTTGCCACCTGCAATATGCTTTCTTTGTTTCGGATGTTCAGTGTTAACTTGTAATGTGGGAAGCAGAGGTGTGCTGCTGGTCTTGTTTGTTCTAAGATATCTAATGTCTAAATTGACACATATTTCCTCAAATCTTGGAAATTTTCTGTTATGGTTATTTTGAAAATGTTTTCTGTGCTTTTAAAATAAGATTCTTGGGGCTGGAGAGATGGCCTCGTGGTTAAGAGCGCCGACCGCTCTTACAGAGGACCCGGGCTGGATCCCCAGCACCCACATGGTGGCTGAGAACCGTCTGAAACTGCAATTCCAGGAGAACTCCAGTTCCAGGGGAATACGAGACCCTCTTCTGACCTCCGCGGCATTGCACGACACGGGTACACAGACTTGCATGCAGACAATACATTCATACATATACAGAAATAAATAAAATTAAAAAAAATAAAACAAGATTCTTCTCCTATGCCCGAGACCTGTAAATTTGGTCCTTTCATAGTGCTGCATATATCTTGGAATTCCTACTCATAAATTCTTAATATTTTATCTTTGTCCTTTTTGAATTGTTCCAGTTTCTCCACCTTCAAGCTCAAATAGTCTATAATCTCCTATATTTATTCTATTGCTGAGACTTTCTATAGATTTTTATGTGACTTACTGTGAATTTTTCCCAGAATTTCAGATTGGCTTTTCTTCCATGTTTCTATCTTTTGTTGACTTCTTTCATATTTTGCATCACCTTTCTTATTTCATTCAGCTATTCGTGTTCTTGATCAGGATCTTATTATCTTCTTTAATTTCGTTTAACATGCTTATAATAATTCTTTTCAGTTTCCTGTCTGGGATTTCATGTAACATATTTCACTAGATGCCTTTTCTGGAGGATTCTTAATTTCTGGAGAAGGTAGGCTGTCTTAATGTCTCATGATTTTATGGTAGTGTGTTGGAATTTATGCATCTGAGGATATTTTGTTCCTTGGTTTAAAAAATAAGTCAGCTATTTTTTTTCAGTTGAAATATTTGCAATGTATGTACTTCAGAAAATAGTTTATCCATCCAGAAACTCAGGGAGCCTGGTATAAACTCTCCAGTATTCCCGGAGTAGAATATAGACTGCAAAAGCAACCACACCTTCTGGAATTACCACTACACAAGTGTTGTACTAACCAATTAACAACAGTAGCCTTCCTTTCCATCTGTTTTATTTTTATTGATTCTTTGAGAATTTCACACATCTATCTTGTTCATAGTCATACTACTTTCTTTCAATGAGCATCCACCTTATTACCCCTACAAATTTCTTGTCTTCTGTTGTCATTTTTCTTTTTTTTTTTTTTTTTCTTTTTCTGGATCAGGTCATTTTTCTTTATTAAAGGCCTATCAAGCCTAATTTGTGTTTTGACAAATGCTTGGGTGTGGCCCCATCTCTTGGAGCATGTTCAACCTATCATTTATCATATCCTTAAAGAAAGCTGACTGTCCCAGCAGCTCTTAATTGCCAAAAACCCTCAGTTAGAGCTGGGGATTCTTGTCTACCCCCTGCCTCCACCACCCCCTGATGGATTTTGTCTGGCTTGGGTTTGTACAGGTCTTATGCATGTTGTGACAAAGTTTGTGGGTTCATATGTACAACTGCCCTGTTGTGTCCAGATAATACAGTTTACTTATATTCATCTGCAACCCCTGTCTCTTGCAATCTTTTGGTTGTAATGATCCCTAAGCCTTGGGAGTAAAGGGTGCCTATTTAGAGCTAAGCACTCTGTAGTATCTTATAATTATCTTTACATTGGCCAGTTTGGGATCTCTGTGTTAATCGGCATCTTCTGTAAGAAGAATCTTCTCTGATGAGACTTGAGAGATGCATTAATCTATGGATAAAGCAACATATTATTAGCATGTCAGTTTAGTACTATGTCTATTCAGCATAGTAATAATAGTATGCTGTCCACAGGTTCTTGGCCCTGATTACAGTGCCAAGTTTGGGCTCCATCTTGTGAGGCAGGCCTTAAATCTGATCATAAAGTGGTTGGTTACTCACATAACATCCATGCCACTATTGCACCAGCTGTTGGTAGAACTCTTCAGGGTTCAGAGCTAGGTAAAGTTGTTGATTACTTTTCTCATCTGATAGCATGCATAGAACCTTCCAGCACTATGAAAGATAGTCATAGAGATGAATCTTTGAGGTCAGTAATAGCTTGATTCATCCTTATTTGTTCTTTGACTCATGTATCTTCAATAATAAGGTCTTACCATTATATTATATATGTTTATTTATTTAGTGTGTGCCCTGTGCATGTGTGGGAACACCTTGTACCAGATGGACCCTAGGGATCAAATTCAGATTGTCAGGTTTGATGGTAGATGCCTCTACCCATTGAGCCATCTCTCTGACCCAGCAGTGGCCATTTTTACTTCAATATCTTTTAGAGAATAACCAACTAAGAATCATATGGTTTTTACTCAACTATTAGTTAATCATATTAGAAATAGAAGGGCAGTAAGATGAATAAGGATAGTAAAAAGTATGAGATCAACTTTAAAAAGAGAAAAGCAGCCACGCAGGCAAGATGGGTCAGTGGTAAAGGTACTTGCAGCCAGTGCTGATGACCTGACTTTTGTCCCAAGAACTCATATGGTGGAAAAAGAGCATCAACTCTCACAAATTGTACTTTGACTTTCATATGCACGCTCTGGTATGTGCATGCCCTCCCTTAAATAAATAAATAGATAAATAAATAACTAAATATTTTAATTGAGGTTGGTATGGCAGTTGGGAGGTGATAGTCAGTAATCTTTTATAGTCTACACACTTTGGAGATTATTCCACATGATTCTGGCATGGGGAGAGGGGATGTTATATCATTTCCCAGCAGCTGCCTCAGAGCCCTGCTCTCCAACTTGACTTTTCCTGTCCTCCAGGTCCTCATTTGTGGGAAACAGTGCTTCCCTGGCAGTTTCTACTGTTCTCCCCAGGGCAACTGATTCCCAGGGTGGTGCTGATTTGAGAGTGCTTGAGGCTGGGCTCTGATTCTTAGTTCTCTTGGCTGCTTCCCTGCAGAGATCAGGATAAGCACTTATTGTGTATCATCTTGAGTTTTTATTTTCTTTCCCTAAGTTTCAATGGTGGGTCCTCTAATCTGCCATTTTACACTGAAGTAATTCTCACTATCATGTTTAGTAGGTAATTTTGGGGGGGAGGCATTTTTTTATTAAGCTATTTTGGGAACCATTTGTGCACATAAAAATTTATTTGCTCTTTGATCAGTGTGCAATTTTCAAAAAGTCATTTTTAGGCTACAGAAGGATAATACCTCTTTCTAATAAGGGTAGCTTGCCTCTGAGATTCCTGTGTGGAGCTTTTCTAGACTTCTGTCAAGGAAGATCTCCAAGTTAATTGTGTGTTGATCTTTTGCTTGATACTTAAAAATTGTTACAAGATATGACTCTTGTTGGTTTGGATATTTGCACAAGCACTTGTTGAGTTTTCTGGCATTTGTATTGTGAGTTTCTTTGAATGTTTTTCAGAAGAAGTAACTCATATTTGAGAATTAGATGCCCTAAGACTCTATCAACATTAATTGAATTATTAATTCTTAAGCACTCCAACCTCAGTTTCATGAACTAGCAACCCATAGTACAGTGCTAACCTTGCTGGGATAAAGAACTGTGATCAAGACTTTGTGATGCAACATAGGGGTTTAATATATATATTTACCTCTTTTCTCAGAAAATGTGTATCCTAAACTTCTTATTTCCCTAAATTCTACTGTTCAATTTTCATAAGAAGCCAAGTTAAATAAAGACTTAGTCTCTTGATTTCTTGATGTAATCATCCCAGTCATTTCATACAGTTTCCAAATAAACAGAACAGAGATTATTGTTAGAAATCTGAGTAGCATGTTCAGAAAAGGAGTTTACATAAAATTACGCTTTAGAAACTGGGTGTGGTGGCACATGCCTTTAATCCCAGCACTCAGGAGGCAGAGGCAGGCAGATCTCTGTGAGTTCAAGGCCAGCCTGGTTTACATAGCGAGTTTCAGGACAGCTGGGGCTACAGGGGGACCCTGTCTGGAAAAGACCAAAAAATACCCTTTAGAAATAAGTAGGAGAGAAGAACCCATGACCGTGTGGTACATGACCTTGAGGCGGGGAGAACTCTAGAAGTGGCAGCACACCATAACACAGGTGGCATGGCAGGACCTTAAAGGGAGAGGCTTCCTCAGATTTGGGCAGGAGCTTCATTAGGAGAGACTGCTCAGTGTGAAGGAGAGCTAGCATGATGGTTGGGCCTAGGAGGGGAAAAAACAGCCCAGCGGCAATAGTGTTGAGACCTGGTTGGAGAGAGTAGGTCACTAAGGGTGACTTTAAATGACATATTTTTTCCTGGCCCCTCCATCTTTGTCCATTTGCCTCACAGCCCCTTCCCCTCAAAGCTATAAAAGAGATTTATGATCCTGCCCTATACCTGACTCCATACATGGAGTCAAATAGATTAAATCAAATTATAGTGTGAAGCTTCCTAACAGACCCTCAAAATTTGGCTTTTCTGAAGCCTGTTTCCTTTACTGTGCCCTTCCACCATGTTTCTGCCTTAACACAGACTTAAAAGCCACTGAACCTATAAAGCTAAGAACCAAAAAAAAAAAAAAACATTTAAATTGTTTCTTTTGGGACATGTGTGATTCCTCTCACATGTGCATCATAATGTCATACACTATAATGGGATGTTTTGGGGGCAGTGGGTGCCCAATGCCATGTTTTTGGACTATCGGCTTACAAAAGTTTGAGCTAAACAAGCCTTGTTTCTTCATGATGTTTCCATGTCAGGTATTTTTTTATCACTAAAGAAAAATGGCCTTGAGCTTTTGTCCAAAGCAGTTGGGAGTGATGCATATTGGAAGCAACAACAACAGCAAAAACAACAACAACAACAACAGAAAGGACTGCATCAAAGAACTGACTGAAACAGTGAACTTCTGCTCAAAACAGTCAACTTCCCCATGGAGAATATTGAGAAAGACTGAGAAGGAGATGAATAGCATGTTTGGCAGAATGCATGAGTTCTGGTGGGAACACGGGTCTAGATTTGATAAAAAAAAATATATATATAAATAAAAAAAAGAAAAAAAATTTCTTGGATAAATTTGCCTTCTAAAAAAAAAAAAGAAAAATGGACTGATATTTTTGGCAAACAGCCAGAGTCTACATATCCTGCCCTCCCTGACACCCAATTCTAGCTGAAGTCACGCCCATGTGTTAATCTGCCAAGCCAATCACCCCAGATCCTTGCCTGTGGTGTCTTGCCATGCCCAGCCCCAGTCAGAGTCACACCCTTGTGTGTGCTCTTTGGGTAAGATGCCTTGAATCTCTGGCCTGTGCCCATCCAGGGCCACACCTGCATGCACACTCTCCAGTATGTTGCCCCAGACCCTTGCCCATGGTGTCCATCCATGCTTAAGCCCAAATGAGAGTTTCATGTATGTGCATAATCCATGAATGAGTTGCCCCACACCCATGTCCTGTGTCCCTCCACACCCAGGCCAAACCGTAGTTCTAGTCATGAGTGCACTCTCAGTGAGTCTGCTTCAGCCTCTGGTCCCTCACTGTCTCTCCATGCTCAGGCTCAACTGGGACTCATATTGAACACACACACACACACACACACACACACACACACACATACACACACATACACACACTCATTGAATCTGAGGCAGGTCCCTTGCTCCACTCCACCTTCTTATGTTTAGACATACCCAGGAATCATACCCACTTATTTCTCATTGAATTGGATCCATCCCAAACTCTCCAATCAAAAATCAAAAGTAAGCATCTGAAGGATGAACTCTCCACAACTGATCTCAAATTAACCAACCTAGGTCAACAGCAAAAACAGAACCAAAGTGCCACTCAAAAGAGGGAGGCATGAATCTCATATCAGAAAAAACCAGCAGAGCAAATTGGTAAGTCCACATCCCATCACAAAACCACAAACAATATGAAAGGCAAAGACAATATGCTCCTGTGGGAATGGAGTTTTGTGTGTGGCTTGAAGTGAGAAATTGTAAGACCAGTCCTGGGAGGATCTCCAGTTATCTGATATCTCTGTGGGCTTCCATAGTTATCTGTAGCCAGAAGATTTGGGATATTACAATGATCCTTGCTTCGCCTTATCTCTGCAAAGTTCCAGGCCTGTTCCCTTGAGGCATTGAGCAGAATGTCACACCTCTAGTCACCTGTTGCACAAACCGGAGTTCTGCAATCCCCTGATTAGAACCAGGTTGGCTCACCCCTCCCTACTGTCTGCTCCCCACTTCCTTGCCCAAAGCACAGTAGTCTTGAATATATAGACCTTACTGACAGTAAATAAATGGAGTTCCTATCCTCCCCAGTTCTCCATGCGTGTGTGTGAGTCTGCTTATTTTCCTACGGGTGTTCTCTGGTGGTATTCCCTCCCCACTTCTTGTGGGAGCAGAGCCCAGAGACTGCCGGCCTGCAGGCAGGAGGCAAGTCCTGGAGTTGAGCCAAGAAGGGAAGGACAGCATATGAAGGTGGTCACGAGTGACTCAAAGACACCACACACGACAACTGGCACCCAGAATGTGTGGCTCGACTTTCCACCAAAGGAAGAAGGAAACAAAGGAAAAAGGTATTTATCGGGCTGTCTCTCCTAGACCTGATTTCCCCCACTCAAGGGTAATCTCAGAGGGTGTTACCGTAGAGACAAGGAGATACACCCCCTAACCAGGGTAGTCATGACCAGCTATGGTACATCCCCGTGGAATTTAACTCTTTTCCCACGAGAGATTAATCTTTGAATCTGCTTTAAGTCTCTGTCCTCTATACGGCCAGCTTTGGCACATCTCCAGGGAATTCTCTCTTCCCGTGAGATTAGTCTTTTTAAACTATCTCTTTCCCTAACCACTAGCACTTCCTATCTCTCTTTATCATGGGTAACAAACAGATACGTCAAAAAGACCCTCAGACTAAGATAATAAAAAAGCTCCTCAAGAGTCGAGGAGTTAAAATTTCCACATGGGAAGCTGCCTCCTTTTGGAGTGAGACTCTTAATATTGCCCCGTGGATGTCCCCTGCAGACTTATGGAGTTCAGAATCCTGGATGCGTGTGGCCCAGGATGCTAGATAGCGAGAAAATGCCCCGGCATCTCTCATGTTCTTGCCTCTACTAGCTGTGGTGAGACAATGCTCAGGGCCTTCTCACCAAACCACGCCAGGAAAGGAAAACAACAAAATTAAATCACAGACCCCCTCCTCTCAAGAACCTGCTAAAACTCCCCTTAAGAACCCCAATAAAATTTCCTCTGAAAGCCTCCAAGCTTCAGACCCAGTAAAAATAGAACAGGATAATAAAAACATCCAAGAGGCTAGCCTTAACCTTTCCCCTAGTTATCAGCCACTCCCTGTCAAGAGGCCAGAAACACCTTCACCTTCAGCCCCCTCCCTCTCTGCTACAGAAAAACTGTGCCAGATTCTGGATAACCCATATCCTCAATTACAGGTGTTCCCTGTTAATTAGCTCTGACTGGGGCTCGCCCTCTAAACTGGTACCCGTACCTGGCAAGTGAGTTGAAAGAACTCAGGCAAGCAGTCAGAGAGGATGGCGTTCAGGCACCGTGGACAAAATCCATTCTCCAGAGCTTTTTTGCTTCTCTTAACACCCCACAGGACTGGAGAGATATCTGTAGATCTGCACTCCCAGGTCCACTATTTTTACAGTGGGAAGCACTATACAGAGACGAATGTCTCCAACAGGTTCGGAGAAACCAAGGGGAACCTAACATAGACTGGGTTTACGAGCAGGTCTTTGGAGAAAGAGATTTTAGCACAGGGATGCAACAGGCTGGACTGGCCCCAGGGTACTTTGACAAGGTCTGCCTTTGCACCCTACAGGCCTGGGATAGAATTATACCACCCACTGAATCCCAGGCCAGTTCATTATTATTTCCTAGGCAAAAACCTGAGGAACCCCTATCTGACTTTATCTTAAGAACTAAAAGCATCCTAGAGAGGAATATCCACAATTTTACAGCCAGAGAGATACTTCTCAAAAATATTGTTTGGGAGAGAATGAATTGTGAGTGCAGACAAGCATGCCAGGGCTTAAAAGATGACCATTATGACAGATGGATAGTGGCAACTAAAGACGTGGGCACAACCTCCCACAAAGCTAATTACCTAGCTCAAGCCTTTGCGGCTGCTGTCACCACAAATGAGAAATGTTTTAACTGTGGAGACAGGGGTCATTGGAAAAGACAGTGCCCAAAAGCACCAGTCTCTCCCAGAGGGCCTCCTGAATGCTCCCCACAAGTTCTCTGCCTCCAGAGTAAAAAAGGATATCATTGGAGGAAAGATTGCTGCTCAAACTATGATAAAGATGGGAAAAAATTGCCACCTTTAAACTAGATGGGCATCCCCTAGCCCAGGGAAAAAATGGGGAAAAAGAGTCAGTGCATGCCCTCTGGGCAGCACCTATTTCAGAAGGCTCACATCCTGCACTGATGATTAAAATTGAGGGGAGGTCTTTTGAATGTTTGATAGATACAGGGGCAGATAGAACCATTATAAAACAGCAAGAAATACCTCCTGACTGGCCCTTTCTCCCAGGACCTAAACTTCTAGGAATAGGAGGTCCCTCACAGTCTTACGTAATTAAAAATGTTTACACCTGGGAAGACCCTGATGGAAACACAGGTCAGATATACCCACTAATAGCACCCACTAATGTCAATATGCTAGGGTGAGATATTTTAGAGGCTTTGGATGTAGTTATTGCCACTCCAAATGAGAACAACCATGCTCAGACTGGAGGAAAATGCCTCCATCATCTCAGCAAGAAGCACCCCCAATCCTGAGGGTCACTGCAGAGTATTCTCCACCTCATCTGGACTGGAAGTCAGATGATCCAGTCTGGATAGAGCAGTCGCCCTTACCAGGGGAGAAATTACAAGCTCTCCAAGACTTAGTCAAGGAACAATTTTCATTGGGATGCATCCGTCCATCTCGCAGTCCCTGGAACACCCCTGTATTTGTCATAAAAAAGGCAACAGGAGGTTGGCATCTCTTACAAGACCTGCGAGCCCTTAACAGAACTATGCATATATGGGGGTCAATCTCCCCCTTGCCTCTGCTATTCCAGCTAACACCCCTCTACTAGCCTTACATATCAAAGACTATTTTTTTCCATCCCCCTCCATGCTGAGGATTGCAAGCGGTTTGCTTTCTCAGTTCCTGCAATTAACAACTCAGGTCCAGCAACTCATTATGAGTGGACTGTCCTGCCACAAGGCATGGCCAACAGCCCAATGCTCTGCCAAGAGGCAGTAGCAGCAGCTCTTAAACCCCATGTGGAACAAGGTCTGCAAGTCTTCCATTACATGGATGACATTTTAATTTGGGACATATCATCAACAGACCTGGCAACTCTAAAGGACAGGCTTGTACCATCCTTAGAAGCTTTTGGATTAAAATAGCCCATGCTAAGGTTCAAATGATTCCCCCAGTTTATTTCCTAGGCACTGAAATTTCTCTCACTGCAGTGAGACCTCTCAAACCTGTACTCTCCCTTCCTCCCAAGCTCACTCTAGCATCCCTTCAGTCCTTCCTAGGAAATCTTAACTGGCTCCACCCATGGCTGTCCATCCCCACCGCAATGCTACAGCCTCTCTTTGCCTTTCCTTGAGGTGACAGGGACCCAGCTTCCAGGTGAAAGCTCACAGCAGAAGCCTCAGAAACTCTGGATGATGTCAACTGAGCTCTCCAGAGCATGGCTTTAGCATGTTTCACACCCTCCCTTCCTGTGCAGTTGCTTATTTTTAACACTACCCCCATGCTCATAGGGGCCCTTTGCCAATCCAGGGGAGTACTAGAGTGGCTGCATGCACCCATAGGGGGAACTCCCCGACTGTTAACTGAAATGGATTCTTTAGCTGCTATGATAAGAAATGGGAGGGAACATTCCCTGCAAACACTGGGGAAGGAGCCTGATGTCATGACACAGTTCTCCCTCCTGGATATCCAGTGGCTGATGCGAAATCATGTTCATATAGCTGTAAGCCTCATGGGATTTCCAGGACAGATGGAAAATCACTACCCTAATGACAGGTGGGTCTCTGCTCTCCCATTGCTAAACTGGCTTCCTCCCCATCTTTTCCAAGATGTGCCTATAAGGCAGGCTGCATCTGTTTTCACAGATGGAGGGAAGCAAGGGGCTGCAGCCATCATTTATGACAACCTGGATCAAGCCCCTCAGATCCTGTTTCACCCACTCTCTGACCTCACAGGACAGGGAACTCTATGCTGTTTATCTAGCTCTCAAAGAAACCAACAGGCCTCTTAATCTCTTCTCAGACAGTATTTATGTGATCAATCTGCTGCCCTGGCTATCCCCACTTCTCATTGCAGTTTCATCCCTCTTACAGAATAGGAGTCACCCCCTCTTTATACAGTACATCCATGCCCACAGCCTTCTGCTAGGACCTCTCTCTGAAGGCAACTCTCTTGCAGATTGAGTCTCCTCTACAGGGGTTTATGTCCTATCCCTCTCTGAAGCAGAAAAATTCCACTCCCTCACCCATGTTAACCTAAAAGGCCCCCAAGCTCACTTTCCTACAATTCCCTCCACCCAACTTCAGCAAATCCTCAGAACTTGTTCATCCTGTTCTACTCTAGTTAGAACACCTGCACTACAGGTTTTGGGAATTAATCCCAGGGGACTGAAGGCCAATGCACTCTGGAAAACTGATATTACACACATAGCTTCTTTTGGAAAACAAAAATATGTATTTGTCACCATAGATGCTTATTCCAGATTCATCTGGGCTACTCCCCATACAGGAGAGAAAGCCAAGGACCTCACTGCCCACCTACTTTCTACCTTTGCTATGATGGGCATCCCCAAACAGATTAAAATGGACAATGGGCCAGCATTTGCTAGCTCTCACTTTAAATCATTTTGTCAGTTATGTACTATTGCACATCATACAGGTATCCCTCATAACCCGCAGGGACAAGGCATCATAGAACGTACCCATCAGGTCCTAAAAGATCAATTATTAAAACAAAAGGTGGGGAAATACCCTCCTAACATCCAGCTGGCAATGGCAACTCTAAACCTCTTTAAACATTTACGGATATTCAAAGTGTCCAGCCAACTCCTCTTCAATATAGTGCTGGAAACCCTTGCTAGGGCAATAAGGCAAGAAAAGGAAATTAAAGGAGTTCTAATTGGAAAAGAGGAAGTCAAGCTATCCCTTTTTGCTGATGATATAATTGTCTACCTAAGGGATGCTAAGAACTCCACCAGAAAACTCCTAGAAATGATTAAGAGCTTTGGTAAAGTGGCAGGATACAAAATAAATCTAGAAAAATCAGTAGCCTTTCTTTACACCAACAACAAGCAACTGAAGAAGGACTACAAGGAGACCTTCCCACTCACAATAGCCTCAAAAACAATAAAATACCTAGGAACAAACCTAACCAAAGACACCAAGGATCTCTACAACAAAAATTTTAAACCCCTGAAAAAGGAAATTGAGGAAGACATCAGAAGATGGACAAACCTCCCATGCTCATGGATTGGGAAAATAAATATAGTAAAAATGTCCATCCTACCCAAACTAGTGTACAGATTTAATGCAATCCCAATCAAAATCCCCAAGAGTTTCTTCACAGGCTTGGAAAAAAAAATCCTCAATTTCATTTGGAAAAACAAAAGACCCCGAATAGCCAAAGCAATCCTGAGTGAAAAGAGCAATACAGGGGGGATCGCTATACCAGACATCAAACTATACTACAGGGCTATAGTCATAAAAACAGCTTGGTACTGGCACAAAAACAGACCAGTTGACCAATGGAATAAAACTGAAGATCCAAACCTGAGCTCATACAATTTCAGCCACCTCATATTTGACAAGGGGGCCAAGAATACACAATGGAGGAAAGACAGCATCTTCAGCAAGTGGTGTTGGCAAAACTGGATCACCACTTGTAGAAGAATGAAATTAAACCCCTACCTCTCACCTTGTACAAAGGTCAACTCCAGATGGACCAAAGACCTCAATGTGAAACCCCAAACTCTGGAGGTGATAGAAGAGAAGCTTGGCAGCAGACTACAAGACATAGGTGTAGGAAAAGACTTCCTAAATCAGACAGCAGCTGCACAAGAAATAAGATCGACAATTGACAAATGGGACCTCATTAAACTCAAAAGCTTCTGTACATCAAAGGAAGCAATAAAGGAAGTGAGGAGAAGACCCACAGAGTGGGAGGAAACCTTCACAGCAGATACATCTGACAAAGCATTAATTTCCAGAGTATACAAGCTACTCAAAAAACAAAGAAGAAAGAAAACAAATGAATCATTCAAAAGATGGAGCAAAGATCTGAATAGAGACTTCACAGAGGAGGAAGGAGGAATTAGAGATGTGCTGAGAAATATCTTAAGAACTGTTCAACATCTCTGAAATAATTAAGGAAATCAAATTTTAAAAACCACTTTGAGATATCACTTACTCCAATAAAACTGGCTGGATAGGAGCACAAAATGATAACAAGTGCTGGAGAGGTTGCGGGGTAAGGGGAAAAACACTCAATCATTGTTGGTGGGAATGTAACTTGTACAGCCACTATGGAAAGCAGTGGTGGAGCACCCTTAGAAAACTCCAATAATGAGCCTTCCTTTTGACCCTAGTCATACCACTCCTGGAATATACCCACAAGACTCAAAAAACTTACTGCCATTAAGATACATGCACAGCTTATGTTTATTGCAGCTTGTTTCACAATTGCAAAAGAATTGGAACCATTTCCCAGGTTGCCCCCATACCTTGATGAGTGGATAGAGATTAATGGTTGGTACTACTTTTTTGTATCATGAGTTCTTTATGTCCCATGTCCAGTAAAAGAGGGACAGAGAAATCATTCATGAAATCACTTTCTGCAGGTGAATTTGGGATGTGATCGGCGTGTGGAAGCACTATTATGTTAATGTGAAGTAAACAGTCCCCAGAAAAAACAACAACGACAAATGGTCTGTCCCCTCATATTATGCATCCTACGATCTTAGTAGCAACAACCGCAGGAGTAAAAAACTATTTAACTTCATGCCGCAAGAGGAAGATTGCATTATGTAAAGTAGCAACAACAAAGAATAGCCTGCATCTAATGAATACTGGGACTAGCTAAGTGGTGATTTGGGAAGGTGGCATGGGTGGGATGAGGGCAACAAACGGTGTGTATATCTTCTGAATCACAAGAGGCATAATTTATATTGTACTCTGCTGCAAGTGTCAGCAAGTACCCCGCTCTTACCTTCACGCACACTTGTCTACAGGATACATGGTGTTTAGTGTAACCCTCTGAGATAAAAGTATAATAACTGATGTATAGTATGATATATCATTTGGTCTCTCTACACGTCTTCCTGACTAAAACGGTAATGCCAGCTCTGCAGTTTAAAGATATGCTAGATATATTATTGCTGCTGTTATGTCCCACATTTATGTCTAATTACAGTTAAAAACTCACTATAAGAGCAATTACACTTTTGCGTGTATTGTGCAACTATTAATGTTTCTCTATCAGATTTTTCTGTTTGATGGAGCGGAGGCTATATCACCTGTGGAGAATTTCGGTTCCTTTAAGATGACCTTTTTTAACTGTTAGCAAAAATTGAAGATACTTGACTTACCAAGTTAACCAGTATATAGGCTGCAAAGTCAACAAAACCTAATTAGTCTGTGCAAACAGATCATGGGTGCTTATTTGTATGAGGAAATCTGTTGTCTTGGATTCCCACCCTATTAAAGTTTATTGAATTAAGTACTAAGTCTGTCTTCTGTGAGCTACTTTGGTGGGGTTAAAAAATAGGGGGGGGGATACAGACAGATATGAAAACTAGTTGATGTCGCAAATAATAGCCTTGCAACTGCAAATCTTTTGTAAGAACTCAAACTAAACAGGAAAAGAAATGTGTCGCTCTTATTCCTAATCGAGTCTACAATAAAGTATCACCAACTATATAGAGGTGGTGCTGAGACAGAAAACGAGATCACGCTATGCTTTGCATTTAGTAGGAATGTACCAAGTAGAAGCTGGTCAAAATGTAAATGGTTGAACCCACTTCACTCCCTGACTTGCGAGACCAAAGGAAGAAATAGCCTGGAAGTATATTGTCGCATAAATCACACCATTGATACCCCCCTGCTCGGATCCACTAACACTCGCTAACAATCTATCTTATAGACTCGAGATCCACTAAGGTGTAAACTTCATACCTATATAGGTTGTGCACACAATGATCCTAATGCTCAGTTTCTTTTAGATGTAGATGGGTAGAAGGATCCGTATTCTAATTGCCCTCTCCACAACCTAATGGAGTTAATATCATGGAGAAATATGTATGATATGGCATATTTTGCAGGCTTCATATTCTTACTTCAAGATGGTTTGCAGTTCTTAGGATATTTCTCAGCAATCTCCTAACTCCGTCTCTGTTAAGTCTCTATTTTAGATCTTTGCTCCAATCTTTTGAGTGATTCAATTTTTTTCTTTCTTCTTTGTTTTTTCCTGCAGTTAGCTTTGTATACTCTGGAATTAATGCTTTGTCAAGATGGTATCTTGCGTGAAAGGTTTCCTCCACTCTGTGGGTCTTCTCCTCACTTCCTTTATTGCTTTCCTTTGCTGTACTAGAAGCTTTTGAGTTTACATGAGGTCATTTTGTCAATTAGTCGTTCTATTTTCTTGTGCAGCTGCGTTATTTAGGAAGTCTTTTTCCTACACCTAACATGCCTTGTAGTCTGCCTGGCCAGAGCTTCTCTTCTATCACCTCCAGAGTGGTTGGTTTCACGTTGAGGTCTTTGGTCCATCTGAGTTGACCTTTGTACAGAGGTGAGAGGTAGGGGTTTAAGTTTCTATTCTTCTACAAGTGGTGGATCCAGTTTTGCCAACACCACTGTGCTGGAAGATGTGTCTTTCCTCATTGTGTCTTCTTGGCCCCCTTGTCAAATATGAGGTGGCTGAAATAAAAGTATGTGCTCAGTTTGGATCTTCAGTTTTATTCCATTGGTTCCAACGTGGCTCTGTTTTGTGTGCATACCAGGCTGTTTTTATGACTATAGCCAGTATCTGTAGTATAGTTTGATGTCTGGTATAGCGATCCCCCCATGTATTGCTCTTTTCACTCAGGGTTGCTTTGCTATTCAGGGTCTTTTTGTTTTTCCAAATGAAATTTGGGATTTTTTCCCAAAGCCTGTGAGAAACTTCTTGGTTTGAGTTAACCCAATCTTACATAGGATTGATGTAGAATGACGATGGAGAGGCATTTTTATATATTTATTTTCCCAATCCATAGAGCATGGGCAGGTTTGTCCATCTCTGATAGTCTCCTCAATTTCCTTTTTACAGGGTTAAAAATTTTTTTTTGTATAGATCCTTTGGTGTCTTGGTTAAGTTTGTTCCCTAGGCTATTTTTTGTTTTTGAGGCTATTGGCTGAGTTGGGAAGGTGTCTCCTGTGGTCCTTCTTTCAGATTGCTTGTTTTGGTGTTAAAGAAGGCTACTGATTTTTTTCTAATTTACATTGTATCCTGCCACTTTACCCAAACTCTTAATATTCTCTAGGAAGTTTATCTGGTGGAGTTCTTAACGTCCCTTAAGTAGACAATTAAATCATCAGCAAAAAGGGATAGTTGATTTCTCCTGTTTTCCAATTAGAACTCCTTTAATTTCCTTTTCTTGTCTTATTGCCCTAGCTAGGTTCCAGCACTAATAGTTGAAGAGGAGTGGTGGACACTTTGAATATCCGTAAATGTTAAAGAGGTTTAGAGTTGCCAATTCGGCCAGCTGGATGTTAGGAAGGGATTTCCCCACCTTTGTTTTGATAATTGTATCATTTTAGGACCTGATCGGGTCTTCGTTCTTATGATGCCTTTGTCCCTGGGGTTATGAGGGATTACCTTATGATATGTCAATATTACTATATCTACAAAATGGATTTTAAAGTGAGATTCTTAGCAAAATGCTGGCCCATTGTCTCATTTTAAGTATGTTTGGGGATGCCCATCATAGAAAGGTAGAGAAGTAGGTGGAGTGAGGTCCTTTGGCTCTCTCTCCTGTATGGGTGAGTAAGCCCGATTGATATCTGGATAAGTACTCTATGTGACCAAATACATATTTTTGGTTTTCCAACAAGAAGCTATGTAGTGTACTCATCAGATTTTCCAGAGTGCATGGCCTTCAGTCCCCTGGGATTAATTCCCAAAACCTGTAGTGAGGTGTTTTAACTAGAGTAGAACAGGATGAACAAGTTCTGAGGATTTGCTGAAGTTGGGTGAGGGAATTGTAGAAAGTGAGACTTGGGGGCCTTTTAGTTACACTGGGTTGAGGGAGTGGACAATTTCTTCTTGCTTCAGAGAGGGATAGACATAAACCCCTGTAGAGGAGACTCAAAGGTCTGCAAGAGAGTTGCCTTCAGAAAGGTACTTGCAGAGGCTGTGGTGCATGCATGTATGCTGTATAAGAGTGGGGTCATTTTCTGTAAGAGGATGAGAAGGCTATGAGGAGGAAAGGTCTGCAACGACAAGGTGGGATAGCCAGGCAGCAGATCTGATCAGATAGATACCGTCTGAGAAGAGATTAAGAGGACTGTTGGTTTTTTGAGAGCTAGAATAAACAGTATGAGTTCTCTGTACTGTGAGGGAATTGCCAGGGCATGGGTGAAACAGGATCTGAGGGGTTTGATCCAGGTTGTCATAAATGATGGCTGCAGGCCCTTGCTTCCCTCCATCTGTGAAAACAGATGCTGCCTGCCTTATTAGGTCTCTTGGAAAAGATGGGGAGGGAGCCAGTTTAGCAATGGGAGAGCAGAGACCCACCTGTCATTAGGGTAGTGATTTTCTGCTCTGTCCTGGAAACCCCATGAGGCTACATGCTTATGAACATGATTTTGCCATCACCACTGGATATCCAGGAGGGAAAAGTGTGTCATGACATCAGGCGTCCCTTCCCAGTGTTTGCAGGGAATGTTCCTCCCATTTCTTACTAGCAGCTAAAGAATCCATTCCAGTTAAGAGTCGAGGATGTTCCCCCTATGGGTGTGTGCAGCCACTTCTAGTACTCCTCGGATTGTGAAAGAGCCCCTAAATGAACGTTGCGGGTGAGTGTTTAAAAATAAGCAACTGCGACAGGAAGGAGGGTGTGACAACATGCTATATAGCCATGCTCTGGAGAGCTCAGTTGACAGATCACCGAGTTTCTGAGGCTTCTGCTGTGAGCGTTTCACTGGAAGCTGGGTCCCTGTCACCTCAGTGAAAGGCTTAAAGAGAGGCTGTAGCATTGCGGTGGGGATGGACAGCCATGGGCTGAGCAGTTAAGATTTCCTAGGAAGGGANTGGAGGAATAACCCATGCTTGATGCCACAAGCTTACACTCCCTTACATCGTATGAACAGGATGTCTATAAGCAACAGTAAGGACCCCTAGACATACTCCACTGTGTGCCGCACCCCACGCCCGTGCCGCTTTTGCCACACATATCTCTGATTGCACTCTTCACGTGCTTGTCTCTACCTCAGATCTCCCCTCTCCTCTTCTCCCCACTATCCGAATCTCCCCATCTTGAACTACTTACTACCTCTCATACTTCTCTCCATATGAAATGATACGATACATCTTCAATAACCCCATCCCATATCCCCCATCCAACACATGGTCACAACCTCAAAGTAACCTACCATAACCTTAGTGCTGCTTAAATACCTAATGTACTAATTGCTCGTGCTTCATAGTAGGATCGAAAGGTTACTCTGCACAAACTGTCAGCCCATGAAAGGAAAACAAGCCAGTGAATTGACCAGAGTCCAAGTACAGCTCCAGAGAAGTGGACCTGTTTACTTTCTCATCCACCTGTGCCCCTTTTTAAGCCTAGGACAACAATCTGCGGAAGCGAGGGGGCTGGTAGAATGTAAAGGCTTGCGATTGGGTGGAATGGTGAAACTACAGCGATGTCAGTCTGGACACTCATTTGTCAACTTGATGTGAAAAACAACCTGTCACCCCCACTGGATGGGGGGGCCTGTGGAGGTTTGGGCACAACAACCTGAAGCTTCGTTTTGACAAAGGATGCTTGTACTCATTGATTATCACTTATAGCTAAAAAATGAAAAAAAAAAACTGAGAGAAAGATGCAGGACAGTTATGGCAGAATGCATGATCTGGGATGGGGTGGGGGTGGGGGGAAGGGAAAGGTAAATATGCCTGATCTGAATTGGAAAATGATGTATGAAATGCACAAATCATCAATAAAAATTAAAAAAAAAGTGTCCAGCCATAGTCAAACATTGGCAGACACCAAGCACTGTTCCTCAAATACTTGTCAGGTGGAAGGACCCCCTAGACAGTCAGTGGAAAGGACCTGATCCACTGTTAACAACTGGGAGGGGCTTTGCTTGCATCTTCCCACAGGATTGTCCCAGACCCATTTGGATCCCAGCCAGAAATGTCAGATTCATCCCTGCTGACCAAAAAGATGACACACCTGTCGCTCTGGAAGAAACTTGAACAACTCATTTCTGCAAAATCCACATGTCCCCCCTCTGCACCCCTGTCTGCCATCCTTTTAGCTGCTGTGATAATAGTTCAAACTAACTCTATCTCTTCCCAGCCTGAGAACAGACCTCTGACTTGGACCCATGTCTGGTGATTTTTGTCAGAGAAACTTGGGAGGGAATAAATCAGGTATTTGGAACCAGCGACTGTCCTTTGCAAGGCTGAAGCTAGGCAATCACAATTACTGTGTTTCCCAATTCCACTACTACCTCCCAGGCACCCTTTATCTGTTTCTTCTATCTTAACAAAGGACAGTGTTTGCTGATTCTGGTCTTGCAGGTTGGAGAGAGTTCCCAGCCCAAGAAGCCTGTTTCAAATCCAAAATAACCAGTTTAAAATTAATATACAGGACCCCTGGAGTGAGTACTGGAGAGCTGGAGTACAGGGAAAACTCTACCCTTACTGCCTGGTACCCAACAGCAGACATCCGTATCTCTTGCCAGCTTTTCTAGGCTCCTCAACCCATTCTCACTCAATCCCACATTCTGGTACAGGAGTCCAAAATGGAAGGAAAGCTGCAATCCACTGTAACGTGGCCTCAGTACATTGAATATGCCAGAGATCTCCTCAATTACACCACCCACCCTAATGTCTCCCAATGTTTTTTTCTGTGCATTCCTCACACACCCTCTTTTCACTGCCATCCCCTCTAACACCTCTTGACAGAAATCTGCCTCTGTGGAGACAGAGCCAGTGTTTCATGGCATTCCTCTCTTCGACCGACTCACTACACTTCCTATTTGTTTAGTAGGAGCTGCAGCAGCCCCAGACCCCAGGTGCCTCTGAAGTGTCCCTCTCGACAGGACCCTGTGTGTTAAATCACCATTCTTTCTCTGGTGTGATGGCACCCCATCCCTCTGTGCAAATACTACTGGTTCTGGAATTTGTTTGCCCATAATTATCACTCCTCAGTTCTTCCTTTATGAAAATGAGGAAGTCGCTTGGATGATGCGGCCAGACCCAGACCATCAAAAGAGAGAGATTTTCGTCCTGGTTCCATCAGCCTAGGCCACGCCCTCTCCACAGCAGCGATGGGAACTGTGGGTGGAGTCCTAGCGAAGGTTTACAGCATGGAAACAGACTTCCAAACTAAGCTTGATGAAGCAATGGTGTCCACAATGAACAGCCTTGAATCACTCCAGAGACAGATAACTTCTCTGGCTTAGGTGGTGATGCAGAACTGGCGAGCCCTGTACTTACTGACTGCAGAAAATGGGGGAACCTGCGTGTTCCTGGGAGAAGAATGTTGTTTTTTTTTAAATGAGTCTGGTATTGTTGAGCAAAATGTTTAAACTCTAAGAAGTCTCAGGAAAGAACTCTGTGATAGATACTCCCCACAAGTTTCTGTCCCGTGGTTTTCCAAACCTTGACCTCCTGGCTACTTCCCTTACTGGGACCCATTTTCACCCTAGGAATTCTGACTATCACACCTTGTGTCCTCCGGTTTATCAAAAACCGAATCAATACATTCACTGAGGTTTTGGCCAAGACTGTTCTAGTCCAATACCAGGCCATCCCAGGGGACTCCCTAGAGGACCTTGATATTACTGCTCCATTTTAATTAAAAAATAAAGGGTGGCATGTGGGAATGGAACTTTGTGTGTGGCTTGAAGCGAGAAATTGTAAGACCTGTCCTGGGAGAATCTCCAGTTATCTGATATCTCTGTGGGCTTCCAGAGTTATCTATAGCCAGAAGATTTGGGATATTACAATGACTCTTGGCTTCATTCTATCTCTGCAAAGTTCCAGGCCCCTTCCCTTGAGGCATTGAGCAGAATGTCACACCTCTAATTACCTGTTGCACAAACCGGAGTTCTGCAGCCCCCCATTAGAACCAGGTTGGCTCACCCCTCCCTTCCACCTGCTCCCCACTTCCTTGCCCAAAGCACAGTAGTCTTGAATATATAGACCTCATTGACAGAAAATAAATGGAATTCCTATCCTCCCCAGTTCTCCACGTGTGTGTGTGTGAGTCTGCTTATTTTTCCTATGGGTGTTCTCTGGTGGTATTCTCTCCCCCCTTCTTGTGGGAGCAGAGCCCAGAGACTGCCAGCCTGCATGCAAGAGGCAAGTCCTGGAGCTGAGCCAAGAAGGGAAGGGGACAGTGTGGAAGGCAGTCACACGTGACTCAAAGACACCACACCCGACATGTTCCCCCCTCCCCCATAAATCTTATAGAAATGTTCTCTGATAACAATAACCTAGGAGAACTTCGGGATACATAGTTAAAAGAATTATAAACACAATAAAAGGATTCAAGGAGTTCAAAGAGAACCTAAACAGCTGAATAAAGTTAAGAAGGGCAGGAATAGGAGGCTGGGAAGATGGCTCAGTGTGGCTCAGCAGCACTCACTGCTCTTGCAGAGGACCTGGATTGGATACCCAGCACCCACATGGGGGCTAAAAGCCATCCATAACTCTGGTTCTAGGGGATCCAATGCCTTCTTCTCACCTCCTCCATGGTACTTCATGAGACAGGCACACTTACACATGCAAGCAATACAGCCATGTACATAAAATAAAATAATAATAAATACAAATTTAAAAAGGGTAGGAATAAATCCTGATTGAAGTTCGAGGAAACATAAGCACACAGTCGAATGAAATGACAAAGTCAGCTCAGGATTAAAGAAATGAATTCAATAAATAGATTAAAATATTGAGAACTCAAGCTGAAAAGAAGATATAATTGAAAATGTCAATAATCTCATTAGAAAACTCAGGGGAAAGCCTTACCAGAAGAATAGATCAAGCAAATGATAAAGGACTTCAGAACTTGAAGATGAAGTATAGAAATTGGACCATTCAATTAAAGAATGTGATTAATTTGGGGAGGGCATGATCACCTTTTTCATTTCATTTATATATAAAACATTATAAATTTTATTTATTAACATAAGGATACACAAAGTTTAAAAATATTTTAAAATATAGTACATTAGTCTTAAGGCAAGTTGCAGATTAAATGCATTAAAGAAACCATATTAAGCTCTGACTTTGAAATACTGCACGCAATTATCTGCCATTTTCAAATACCTAGGATAAAATACCAATAGAATAGAACAATGATAACATCACATCTCTTCTAAGAATATTTTCAAATTTTCTTATTAGTCTCTTCTTTACATTAATAACAATCCTGGAAACAGCTAATCATTCTTTCCAGTGTGTCATTCAGCACAAAATTAATGTACTAGATAGATTATTCTTCTCACTGAGCCATTAGAAATGCTTCCATGTTAATATTCATCATTCTCAAAAAAATATTCATCATTCTCATTTTCTTTTTTTCCCAAAGCCAATTTTTTTATTGAAGTTTTGTGCATTTCATACATTTCCTAATTGAACCTAGACCCATTTTCCCTTCCTTGTCCCCCACCCCACAAGAGCTCATGCATTCTGCCATATATGTTTTGCACCTTTTTCTCAGTCTCTTTTAAAATTTTCAGTGCAGAAGTTTACTGTTTTGGGCAGAAGTTCACCATTCCAGTCAGTTCTTTGACCCAGTCTTTTTTGTTGTTGTTCCCTCCAATTTGTATCACTCCAAAATATGCATATATGCATGCCACACATATATCAAGACTATGACAACATAGATTTTTAACATCTTCAGTTTATGATTTATTTTTTTTTAGTTAAAAAAATTTTTTTATTGGGTTGAAATATGTCATGTTTTCCTTAAGGAACTGTTTGAAGGCTCCTCCTTGGCAAGCCTAAACAACCATTAGTCCTGCCCTTGTGCTCCACACTGGGGTTTTCCCTTCCCATGGTCACCAAATAAGGTCCAGTAAGCACCTCATTCTGTCTGGATCTTCCTGTACTGGCCTCCATGATACAGCCTGGATAGTCCAACAATGGCAATCGATACTCTGAAGAGGCTGAAACCCCAGCAGTTGCTCAGTCCACAAGTTGGATGTCTCAGCAGACCCCATCTGACACTGAAGGTTTGGAGGATTCTTGGAGAGACATGAGTCTTTAGTCCATATTAGAAGGTTAAAAAGCTGTGTTTCTCTTGCCAGGTATGGTGGCACACACCTTTAATCCTAGCACTTGGGAGGCAGAGGCAGGTGGAGCTTTGTGAGTTTAAGACCAGCCTAATCTACAGAGTGAGTTCCAGGACAGCTGGGGCTACAGGGAGACCCTGTCTCTAAAAGACCCCCCCCAAAAAAAAAGCTGTGTCTCATGTCTTTGAAGGATGGCAAAAGCAGTGGCAGCCACAGGATAGATACACTTGCAAGTAAGAATTCAAGACAGAGAAAAAAAGTGCCTTTTTTTTTTCTTTTTGTCTTTTTACTAAGATCTCAAGTTTTATACCTGAAGTACAATTTCTCAGGCCTTACTGATTAATTGTTTCTGGTTTTACTTTCCTTTTGGATGCTTAAGCCCACACAGTTAGACCACATTGTTCTAGTTTGTCTTCCATTGCTGTGACAAAACACTCTGACCAACACCAACTTGGGGAGGAAAGGGCTTATTCAGCTTACATCTCCTGGATCACAGTTCATCACTTAGGAAGGCAGGAACTCAGGGCAGGAACCTGAAGGCAGGAGCTGAAGCACAGGCCATGGAGGAATGCTGTTCACTGGCTTGCTCCCCTGGCTCATGCCCAGCCTGCCTTCTTATACAGTACACAACAACCTGCCCAGGGTGGCACCACTCATTGTGGGCTGGGCCCTCCCACACTGCTCGACCATCAAGACAATACTCCACAGATGTGGCCACAGGCCAATCCAATGGAGCCAATTCCCCAATTGAGGCTCCCTCAACCCAGGTGTGTCAAGTTGACACTAAAGCTATCCAGCACAATTGACCCCTTGTCAACTTGACACACAAAACACATCACTATTAAACCACCACCTTTCCAGTTCTTATCCCCAAAGTATGATGTTAACATTAATCACAACCTAAGACAGTACAACCTTAAAAGCCCCACAGTCCTTAAAATGTCCAAACACTTAAAAGTTCACAGTCTATTAAAAGTCTCTTAACTGTGGGCTGCTGTAAAATCCAAAACAAGTACTGTCTTATTTCAAAGGGAAGAATCAGGCACTCTCAAACAAAACCTAAGTCCAGCAAAGTAGCTCAAGGCTGGACACCTGGGATTCACTCACGATCTTCTGGGCTCCAAAGGGTCTCGGCAGCTCCCCTTCTCTGACTCTGCCATCCGTGGCACACACAGCTCATCTCACAGGCCCAGGCCGACTCCATTCCACACCTGCTGCTGCTCTTGGTGGTCGTCCCATGGTCCTGGCATCTCCAAAAAGCTGGGGTCGCCACTGAAACTGAGGCAGCACCTTCACCAATGGTCTCTTCTGACCTCTCCTGGTGCAAAGCCTCAGCTTCTCTCCATGACCCCTGCAATCCTGGGGTCTTCACTGCAACCGAGGTGCACTTCCACCAATGGTCTTTCCTGACCTCTCACAGTGCCAAGCCTCGGCTGCTCTCTGTGACCCCCTCAAATTTCAACACCAGAACCATATAGGAGACTCTTACACACTACCAAGTCCTGCTTCTGGCTTGAGATGGAGGCTCAGGCCCCTTCTGGAACACAGCTTCTGTGTGCTGACCCTGAAGAAATTCTTCCCAGAAGATTTCACCACAGTGATGCTGGTCTCTTGTTACTTACAGCTGATTTTTCAGCCCCAGCTAACCAGCATCAATTGTCCCAGTACAACAAAGATTTCACTTCAGGTTCTGGTCTCTTGTTACTTACAGCTGATTCTTCAGCCCCAGCTGACCAGAACCCACAGATTACACAGTCCTGATGATCTCTGCTCTCCTTTGAAACTAGAAACTTCACAAGCCAGGCCTCCATCTTCTACAAATCCTTCAGCAAAACTGCTCCAAGCTCCACAGCAACAATCTTTAGGCATTCAATGATCTTCCCAGCCCAAAGTTCCAAATGCCTCCACAATCTTTCCCCAAAACACCAAGGTCAGGTCTGTCACAATAATACCCCACTCTGTTGGTAACAATTTCTGTTCTAGTCTGTCTTCCATTGCTGTGACAAAACACTCTGAATGATACTAACTTGGGGAGGAAAGGGTTTATTCAGCTTACATCTCCTGGGTCACAGTTCATCACTTAGGGCGCCCAAGGCAGGAACTCAGGGCAGGAACCTGGAGGCAGGAGCTGAAGCACAGGCCATGGAGGAATGCTGTTCACTGGCTTGCTCCCCTGGCTCATGGCCAGCCTACCTTCTTATATGGTACAGAACAACCTGCCCAGGATGGCACTACTCATTGTGGGCTGGGCCCTCCCACATTGCCTGACAATCAAGACAATACTCCACAGATGTGGCCACAGGCCAATTCAATGGAGCCAATTCCCCAATTGTGGCTCCCTCAACCCAGGTGTGTCAAGTTGACACTAAAGCTATCCAGCACACACATTAAACAAAGTTTTTGTTTTCTCAAGGTCAGTTGAGGATCTGGTCCTCAGGGGTCACTCGGGTTTGGGGGGGTGGAGGGAGCCCCTGGCTCCTTTCAGCTTTTCATTTACCATTTCCATCCACTGAGAACAAAGTCAGGTCTTGCTAGACCAGGCTTCCCTTTCTGAAGCATGAGCGGACTTTCCTCTTTACAGACTAGACTTTGGCTGAAGTCCCATTAGTGGATCTCCAAGACCTCACTACACAGGAAGACTGGTGGCTCACATTTGCAGGACATTTCAAGAGATGCCCCCATGCATATTTCCTGGGACTTAGTTGACCTTTGAGGGCAAGGAACAAAGTTGTCCCTTAAGTCCCTCAGCCAAATTGATATGGGCATTAAGTATGGTTGTTAAGCACCCAGAAAGGTTAAGTTACACCAGCCTGATACTTTCAATTGATTCTCATTTTCTTATACTAAACCTAATCTTAGCCCTAGCCCAAATAGGTCAATCAAACATATATCACATGCATTCATACTCCTCCAATAGAAATCACATCTACATTCTGCTGAAAACAGTCAACTTCCTCATGGAGAATATTGAGAAAGACTGAGAAAGAGATGAAAAGCATGTTTGGCAGAATGCATCAGCTCTGGTGGGGTGGGTGAATGGGCGGGAACACAGGTCTAGATTTATTAAAAAAATAAATTTATGTGAAAAAAAAGGAAATCACATCTACAGTGCAGAATTACCTTGTGACAATGAATTATTCATGGAACAATTTACATTAATGAAGCATTGCTATTAAAAGATATATGCTTTCAAATATGCATAAACAATTGCTATAAACTATCATCAAAATATTTTACAGATCAGATGAAATGGATTTAGAGGAGAATCAGATGAATCTACAGAATTTTCCTCACAAAAAGCTTCAATAATGGTAATACAAAAGTTTCTAAGTAATAAAGTTGTCTATGAAAATATCACATACTATTTCACTGAAATATAGAAATAATTCAGGTAAATTATTAAAAGGTCTTTTCTATAATATTTAACCTAAGCATCCTTCTAAGTATAACAGTGTTCTGGCATTTTTCAGTAATTGTGTATTACTGAAAAAGAAGTGAGGTCCAGAGCCGGGTGTGGTGGCACACACCTTTAATCCTAGCACTTGGAAGGCAGAGGCAGGCAGATCTTTGTGAGTTCAAGGCCAGCCTGGTCTACAGAGTGAGTTCCAGGACAGCTGGGGCTACAGGGAGACCCTGTCTTGAAAACACCAAAAAAAAAAAAAAAAAGAAGTGAGGTCCAGAATATTTTATGTTACCATTTTCATATTTATCGAAGATACTTCTTGTGGTGGTTTGAATGAGTGTCCCCATAGGCTTTAGTATTCAGACATTTTGTCTCCACTTGGTGGCACTGTTCTTGGAGGTCTTGGAAGGTGTGGCCATGCTAGAGGAAGTACGTTATTGGGGGCAGGTTAGTGAGTTTAAAAGCCTAGTGGTCTTCAGTTGCTCTCTCTCTCTCCTGTGGCTCAATTGCGAGATGTGACCCTTGGCTTCCTGCTCCAGCTCCAGCCGCCATGCTCCTGCCACAATGGACTCTAATTACCTGGAACCTCAATTATAAGGCTCAAATAAATCTCCTTTTATAAGTTCCTTGGCATGGTGTTTTCATATAGCAACAGAACAGTGACTAATACAGGTTATTTGGGTACCAGAGAGTGGGCTAGTGGGCTGTGAAGAAACCTGCATGTGGATGTTTGGAGAAAGTGGAAGAACTTTGGAACTTTGGGCTAGAAAAGCTTGTTGACTACTGTAAAGCAGAGTAAGGGGCCATTCTTAGAGTAGAAGAAAGCATTGCTGAACAAAAATGTAGTTCCAGATAAAAATAAAGACTTAGGCACACTGGGATATTTTGATAAAAATAGGCAGCAGTTTTCCCACAGCAAAATGCTCTGCCTGATGCTTAAGGTTGAAAAGCAATGGGACTAATGTCTTTGGCTGAGGATATTTCAAGACGCCTAATGTAGAAAAATGTTGAGATGGCTTTTAATGGTGAATATTTACAGATACAAGTGAAAAAAGACAACGGGGCAGAAAGAATCAAATGATACAGTTTGGATCTGAAAACTGTACCTAGAAAGATTAAAGTGTGGGACAAGGCATGTGCAAGGAGAGGCTCCCTCTTTCATAAGGAATCAAAGTGATTTAAGGAGAGGCCAAGATACTACAAGTAAACAATGGGAAAGGTGAGATTAAAGTGATTAAAGGAGAGGCCTAGAGATTTATCAATAACCACAACAGAATTACACCTTCAGGGAAGACTACACCCAGTAATCTCCAGACTTTTGAAAGGAAAATTCTGAAAGAGTTTTTCTACTACACAAGTCAAGGCAGAGAAAATATTGCAAATGTGGTGGAAGTAGGAGAGAGTCATCCGCAACTTGCAGCCAATGAACATCACGTGGTGCTGGCTTTAGGCATGAAGTTTGCAGAGTGAGAGGGTGCAGCAGTTCTTCCCTCCATGGTTTCAGAGAGCCACAGAGGGCCAGGTCGAGTGCAGCAGGGGTGTCCCTGAATAAAGAAGGCCCTGATAGGCCATTGCGTGAAGTTGTGAATATGAAGCCTGTTTGGCAGTGGAGACCCAAGAAGACATTCGAGATACCAGACCTGTGAGATATTTGCCAAGGAGAGCTGCATAGAGGGAGTGGTACCAGCCTAAGAAAGAGATGTATGTTGCACGTAAAGCTGGAAGAGCTGAGCTATCTAAGCCCTTTGGAAGCAATGTCTCAGAAGTGGCACATGGAGCTACTGGACTTGGTGTTTGCCTTGCTGCTTTTCAGTCTTGTTTTGGTCCAGTATTTCCTCACTATCCTCTATTCCTCCCTTTTGGAATGGGAATGTGTATTAATTCCACTGTACATTGGGAGTTTGTAATTTTCCTTTTGATTTTACAGGAGCTTACAGTTAGGAGATTGGCCTGAGTCTCAGAGATACTTTGGACTGTAGACTTTTGAAATGGCAATTGAAGCTGGTAAAGACTATGGGGACTTTTAAGGTTGGACTAATGCATTTTGCATTTTATATGGTCGGAGCCTATGGGGGCCAGGGAGTGGAATGTGGTGGTTTTGAATGAGATGTCCCCAATAGGCTTTAAAGTATTCAGACATTTGTCTCCAGTTGGTGACACTGTTCTTGGATGGTCTTAGAAGGTGTGGCCGTACTAGAGGAAGTATTGTCACTGGGGCAGGTAGTGAGTTTAACAGCCTTGTGTCTCTTTAGTCGCTTCTCTCTGCTTCCTGTGCCATTAGATGTGACCCTCGGCTTGCTGCTCCAGCTCCAGCTCCAGCCACCCATGCCTCCTCCACCACATGATGGACTCTAATTCCCTGGAATTTGTCAATCGTAAAGCTAACAATAAACTTTAATTTTATAAGTTCCTTGGTCATGGTGGTTTAATCACAGCAACAGAAAAGTGACTAATAGAGTTTTCTTATTCATCAACATTCAGGATTTTCCACGTTGTATATATGCCAAATTTTCAAACATTCACATGTTATACTCTTGTGAATCTGACATATCTTAGATATTTGTGTTATTAATTCACACTGTGAAGTCTTTGACAGTGAATAAATGAGAATGTGATAAATTTTTTAAACGCAGAAAAAGACTATGCAGGAACAATGTGAAAAACCTAACCCTGTGAATAGGCACAGAAGAATGAGAAGAATCCCAGTCAGTGACCGTCCAGATATTCAACGGGGTTATGAAGAAGGAAGGACAATCCATACAAATACAAGAAACACCTGAACACTAAATAGGCAAGTGCAGAAAAGAAACTCCCTACTTCAGAGTTAGCTAAAACACTAAATTTATAAAACAAGAAACCGTATTGAAAGCTGTAAGAAAAAATCCACAAGTCACATAAAATGAAAATGCATCAGTATAACAGCTGAATTTTTTTTTAATTCAAATGTATTGAATTTCACAGTAGTTATTTTATTTTCCATAAACAGTAATGAAAGTAAGATATAAAAGGCAATTCAGTTTCTTTTTTTGGGTTGTTTTGATTTTTTAATTGTTATTAAACTTTTTTGATACATCATACATCATTTTTCAATCGAATCTAGTAGAGCCACTTCCCTTTCCATGCCCCCACCCCAACCAGATTTCCCGTACTCTGCCACACATGTCCTGCATCTCTTTCTGGGTCCTTGAGTTTTTTGTTTTGTTGTTCTCCTCAACTTGTATTGCTTATACATGTATATACACACACATACATAATAATATACATACATAAATATATACATATATACAACATATCACCTGAATTGGAGGATTTTTCTTCTTTCTTTCTTTCTTTCTTTCCTTTCTTTCTTCTTTCTTTCTTTTCGCTAAAAGATGTCATGTTTTCCTTAAGGAAGTGTTTGAAGGTTCCTCCTTGGCAGTACCAAACGACCATTAATCTTGCCCTTGTGCCTCCACACTGAAGTCTTCCCTTCCCATGGTCACTCAAATAAGGTCCGGTAAGCATGTGTCCTGACTTGATCTTCTTGTCTAACCCCCATGATATAGCCTGGGTAAGTTATCAAATGCCATGTCTAACTCTGAAGAGGCTGAAATCCCAGTAGCTGCTCAGTATCCACAAGCTTTTGCTTCTGAGTTGTTCATTTTTTCTCTGTCTTTGCTCCACAGGGTTGTATTTCCTTTTTAGGGGTTCTTGCAGTTTATATCCTTGTCTATACCTTCAGAATCCTCTTCTTCTTCTGGAAGTTTCCCATTGTCTCTCTTAGATTATGGATTTTCTTTTGATATATTTGTAGATTGGTCTACAATCTGTGTCCCTGGGTTTACTTCTAGGGTGATGATTCATTGCTAGGAGTCCTCTACATGGTTTCCGTGGGAGTTTGGTGTGGAGTATTCTGTGCTTTTCTCCATTGTTTTTTCATTGTGTTCTTGGCATGTTGATTTGCTTTTTGGCCTGTATCTGATGAGATTCTTGAATTGGCCATGCTTCACTTGTTGAAGGGATTCCTTTTCCTTGATTCTTCAATGCCTTTGGTTATTTCTCCTTATGTATGGAGTGTGGCTTTTCTAGGTTTCAGGCTTTCAATTTTGGTTATGTATTGGAAAGTATAGTTCATTCTTCCCTTTCTGTTCCACAAAAAACTGGGTTGGGGTAGCACCCCAGATGACACTTCCAGGCTGAGTTCAAACCTCAATTTCCATGCTCCCAGAAACTCTCTGGGCCAAAACACTGGTCTGCATGGCCTCTGCTGCTCAGCACCAGCTGCCCATGCCCTGTGAGTTCAAACCTCAGCTCCCAGAAACGTCTGGGCCAAAACACTGGTCCTGCATGGCCTCTGCTTGGGCACAAGCTGCCCATGCCCTGTGAGCTGAGCCCAAACCTCAGCTCCCAAGCTCCCAGAAACCTCTGGGCCAAAACACTGGACCGCACAGCCACCACCACTCAGGCACCATCTGCCCTTGCCCTGTGAGTTCAAACCTCCTAACTTTTGCTTTTTATTTCAATCAATGTGGTAGGGAGATAGTTCTACATATCAACTGCTATTAACACCAAAAGAAGAGGTTCCATGTTGAAACACTAGCACATGCCAAGAAGAAGAAAATATATTCTACTAAAACAAGTATCATTTGTCATTTAAAAAAAAATGGAAGAGGAAAGAAGAGTATTCTCTTGAAAAAACATTTACAAAGTTTTGTTAAACTTTTCCTTTCTGTTAGGGTCAACCTGATTGGCTTTAAAGAAACTGACATGTTGGCCCCGGGGCATGGTGGCCCTCCTTATCCTAGCACTTGAGAGGCGAGAACAGGCGGGATCTTGGTGTGTTCAAGGCCAGCGGGTCTACAGAGTGAGTTCCAGGACAGCTGGGGCTAACAGAGNTTGGACTGTAGACTTTTGAATGGCATTGAAACTGGTAAAGACTATGGGGACTTTTAAGGTTGGACTAAATGCATTTTGCATTTTATATGGTCAGGAGCCTATGGGGGCCAGGGAGTGGAATGTGGTGGTTTGAATGAGTGTCCCCCATAGGCTTTAAGTATTCAGACATTTGTCTCCAGTTGGTGACACTGTTCTTGGAGGTCTTAGAAGGTGTGGCCGTACTAGAGGAAGTATGTCACTGGGGCCAGGCTTAGTGAGTTTAACAAGCCTTGTGGTCTCTAGTCGCTTCTCTCTGCTTCCTGTGCTCATTGCAAGATGTGACCCTCGGCTTGCTGCTCCAGCTCCAGCTCCAGCCACCATGCCTCCCACCACAATGGACTCTAATTCCCTGGAATTGTCAATCGTAAGCTCAAATAAACTCTTAATTTTATAAGTTCCTTGGTCATGGTGTTTTATCACAGCAACAGAAAAGTGACTAATAGAGTTCTTATTCATACATTTCAGGATTTTCCACGTTGTATATAAGCCAAACATTTTCAAACATTCACATGTTATATCTCTTAGTGAAGGTCTGACATATCTTAGATATTTGTGTTATTAATTCACACTGTGAAGTCTTTGACAGTGAATAAATGAGAATGTGATAAATTTTTTAAACGCAGAAAAAGACTATGCAGGAACAATGTGAAAACACTAACCCTGTGAATAGGCACAGAAGAATGAGAAGAATCCCAGTCAGTGACAGTCCAGATATTCAACGGGGTTATAGAAGAAGGAAGGACAATTCCATACAAATACAAGAAACACCTGAACACTAAATAGGCAAGTGCAGAAAAGAAACTCCCTACTTCAGAGTTAGCTAAAACACTAAATTTATAAAACAAGAAACCGTATTGAAAGCTGTAAGAAAAAATCCACAAGTCACATAAAATGAAAATGCATCAGTATAACAGCTGAATTTTTTTTTAATTCAAATGTATTGAATTTCACAGTAGTTATTTTATTTTCCATAAACAGTAATGAAAGTAAGATATAAAAGGCATTCAGTTTCTTTTTTATGGGTTGTTTTGATTTTTTAATTGTTATTAAACTTTTTTGATACATCATACATCATTTTTCAATCGAATCTAGTAGAGTCACTTCCCTTTCCATGTCCCCCACCCCACCAGATTTCCCGTACTCTGCCACACATGTCCTGCATCTCTTTCTGGGTCCTTCCAGAGTTTTTTGTTTTGTTGTTCTCCTCAACTTGTATTGCTTATACATGTATATACACACACATACATAATAATATACATACATAAATATATACATATATACACATATCACCTGAATTGGAGGATTTTTCTTCTTTCTTTCTTTCTTTCTTTCTTTCTTTCTTTCTTTCTTTCTTTCTGCTAAAAGATGTCATGTTTTCCTTAAGGAAGTGTTTGAAGGTTCCTCCTTGGCAAGCCCAAACGACCATTAATCTTGCCCTTGTGCTCCACACTGAAGTCTTTCCCTCCCATGGTCATCCAAATGAGGTCCAGTAAGCATGTGTCCTGACTTGATCTTCTTTACTAACCCCCATGATATAGCCTGGGTAGTTCAGCAATGCCAGTCTATACTCTGAAGAGGCTGAAATCCCAGTAGCTGCTCAGTACGCAAGCTGGATATCCCAGTAGTCCCCATCTGGCATTGAAGTTTTGGTGGATTCTTGGAGAGACATGAGTCTTCAGTCCATATTGGAAAGTTAAAAAGCTGTGTCTCATGTCTTTGAAGAATGGCAAAAGCAGTAGCAGCCACAGAGTAGATGCACTTGCCAGTAAGAATTGAAGATAGGCCAAACAACAATGCTCTTTATTTTTTTTTCTTTTTGTCTTTTTACTAAGTTCTCAAGTTTTATATATGAAGTACAATTTCTCAGACCTTATTGATTAATTATTTCTGGTTTTACATTCCTTTTGGATGCTTAAAGGCCACACAGTTAGCCCACATTAACCAAGGTTTTTGTTTCCTTAAGGTCAGTTGAGGATCGGTCCTCAGGGGTCACTCAGGTTTTGTTTTGGGGTGGGGCCCTGGCTCCTTTCAACTTTTCATTTACCAGTTCCATCCACTCAAGGACAAAGTCAGGTCCTGATAGACCAGGCTTCCCTTTTTGAAGTATGAGCAGACTTCCCTCTTTATAGACTGGACTCTGGCTGAAGTCCCATTAGTGGGTCTCTAAGACCTCCCTACACAGGAAAACTGGTGACCCACATTTGGAGGACATTTCAAGAGATGCCCCCATACATAGTCCCCTAAGACTTAGTTGACATGTGAGGCAAGGAACAAAGTTATACCTTAAGTCCCTCAGGCCTAATTGGTATGGGCATTAAGTATGGTTGTTAAGCACCCAGAAAGGCTAAGTTACACCAGCCTGATACATCATGCTTATACTAAAATTGTATCTTCTGAAAATAAACTGTATGCTATTTCCATATCATAGTTCTTGATTCACATTTTTTCATTTTAATTCCATACTACTCCAAAATATGCATACATACCCACAATCATATACCAAAAATCCAAAGTCTGAAAATAAATGATAGGCTAGTTCCAGAACCTGTCTAGAGATTCACAATACAGTTGACTTCAGATCATGAGGAATACAACATCAACATTGCTCAGTCTGCCCCACAACTGGGTACTTGGTGCTAGCATCCACAGATGACAGATACCATTTGTTGTTTGTTTTCCTGGGACTGTGCTACTTCACTTAATATAAAATCTTCTAGTTCCATCCATTTACCTGCAAAGTTCATGATGTCATCTTTCTTTACTGCTGCATAGAACTCCATTGTATAGATTTAACACATTTTCTCTAGCCATTCATCAGTTGAGGGGGACTTGTGAAGAGAACTGTGTGAAGAGAACTGCAATAAACATGACTGCGCATGTATCTCTGAAGTAAGATGAGGCTTGTGGTTATATACCCAGAAGTGGTATTGGCTGGGTCAGGTGGTAGGCTCACTTTGAGTCTTTTAAGAGTTCTCCACACTGCTTCCCATAGTGGTTGTATGAGTTTGCATTCCCACCAGCAATGGATGAGTGTTCCCCTTTCCCCACAACCTCTCCAGCATTTGCTATCATTTGTTTTCTTGATCCTAGCCAACTTTATGGGAGTGAGATGATATCTTAAAACAGTTTTAATTTGCATGTCCTTAATTATTAGTGATGTTGAACACTTGTTAAGATGTTTCTCAGCCATCTCTATTCCTCACTTGTGAAGTCTCTGTTCAGCTCTTTACTCTATCTTTTGAATGATTCATTTGGTTTCTTACTTCTTTGTTTTATGAATAGTTTATATATTCTGGAAGTTAATACTCTGTCACATGTATCAGCAGAGAAGATTTCCTCCCACTCTGTGGGTTTTCTCTTCACTTCCCTGATTGTTTCTTTTGCTGTACAGACACTTTTGAGTTTAATAAAGTCCCACTTGTTAATTGTCGGCCTTATTTCCTGTGCAGCTGCTGTTTGATTTAGAAAGTCTTTTCCTATGCCTATGTCTTATAGGTTGCTGCCAACTTTTTCTTCTATCACCTTCAGAGTTCTGGGTTTCACATTGAGGTCTTTGAGCCATTTGGAGTTGATTTTTGTAGAGGATGAGAGTTACTGGTTTAATTTTATTCTTCTACAAGTGGTGATCCAGTTTTGCCAACACCATTTGCTGAAGATAACAGGTGAATTTTTAATGAAAACTTTAAAGACAAAAAAGCCAGGGCCAATGTATTCCAAACCTTAAAAGAACACAAATGTCAACCAGACTACTTCATACCAAAACTATCTAAATGAGAAAGGAAAACCTTCCATGCCTCAAACAGATTTAAAGAATTCACATCCACCAATCCATCCCTACCAAGAATACTGGAAACAATGCTTTGGACTGAAGAGAGGACTAAGCATAACAAAGAGGATTCAGTGAGAAAACACATACAAAGTAGGACTAAGAACACAAAATGACAGCAATCAGGACACACCCTTCAATAATAACATTAAACAATAATTGCCTCAATTCCCCAATAAAAGACACAGGTTAGTTGAATGGATTTAAAAGCAAGATCTACCTTTTTGTTGTCTACAAAAATCATATCTTACCTTCACGTATAGACAGGACCTTAGAGTGAAAGGATGGAAAAACATATTCCAAGGAAATGGGACTAGGCGACAAGCAGCCATCACTCTCCTAATATCCCACAAAATAGACTTTATACCAAAATTTATGTGAGGAGATAAAGAAGATTACTTCATTCTGCTCAAGAAAAAATCAAGTAAAAAGAAATTACAAGTCTAAGCATGTACACATCAAATTTGTGGACATTGAATATCATAAAAGCAATGGACTCCCTGGCACATTAATTGCAAATCAGTAATAATAGATGATTTCAATCCCCAACATTCTTTTTTTTAATCAATCACAGATTTTTTTTATAAATTTATTTTTATTTTTTTAGCAACTCTAGACCCGTGCCCCTCCCATTCCCCCACCCCACCAGAGCTCATGCATTCTGCCAAACATGCCTTTCATCTCTTTCTCAGTCTTTCTCAATATTCTCCATGAGGAAGTTGACTGTTTTGAGCAGAAGTTCATTGTTTTAGTCAGTAATCCCCAACATTCTTCAATGGACAGGGTCTCCAAACAAAAAATAAACAAAGAACCATTGGAATTAAATGACTTTCTACAATCAATCAAGTTCACCTAACAGATATTTATAGAATATGCCACCTAAATATTAAAGAATTATACAATACACTTAGTAATCCATGGAAGTTTCTCTAAAATAAACGACATATTGGGACATAAAAGAAAGTCCAAAAAAATACAGAACAATTAACTCCAAATATTCTAAATAATCGTATTGTAATAAAGCTTGAAATCATTAAGAAAAGAATCTCCAGAAATTCTTCAACCTGCAGAGATTACACAGCACACTGCTGAATGATGAATAGTCAAAGAAGAAATCAAGAAGGAAACAAAATACTCCTATAAAAAAAATAAAAACACAACATAACAAGTCTTCTGAGACACAATGAAAATGGCATTCAGAGGAAAATTTATAGTTCTAGATGCCTACATAAAAATTTATAAAGAGCAAATGGGGCTGGAGAGATGATTCAGCTGTTAAGATCACCGAGTTTGATTCCCAACACCCACATGAGGGCTAACAATTGTCTGTAACTCCAGTTCCAGGTTATTCCATGGCCCCTTCTGACCTCCACAGGTATTGTACAACATGGGTGCACTTACATACATGCAGGCAATGCACTCATATAAATAAAATAAAAATAAAGTATTTTAAAATTATAAAGAATAAAATTAACTTAAGTATGCAACTCAAGAGATTGAAAAAAGAAGAGAAAAATCCAAATATAGTAGATTAGAAAAAAATAATAAAAACCATGGCAAAAATTAATGAACTACAAATAGGCATACAAACAAATACAAAGAATTAACTAATCTAAGAGCTGATTCTTTGGACAGATGCTGAATTAACCAAAAGAAAGAAGAGGTCCAAAATATTAAACTAGAGATGAACAGGGACACATTACAGAAGACAACAAAGAAATTCAAAATTACAAAGGAATACTTTATATGCCATTAAGCTGGAAAACCTAAAAGAAGGGATGAATTTCTCCATGTATCTGAATCAACAAAGTTAAACCAAGAAGAGATTAATGCTTGAAAGACCTTTAACAAATTAACAAATAAGGAGATGGAAATCATAATAAAAAGGCTTCTGAATAAAAACCCAGGACCAGATGGATTTGTCATAGTAGCAGAAAACAAAAATAAAAACAAAAAAAAATCAAACCAAACCAAACCAAAATGAACAAAACCCAAGTCTCTCACAACTGGTCAAGAGGATAAGATTCTCTGGCCTGGATGAAGATCCAGCCTTCCAGCTGTGTCAGATCACCTGGTCACAGGACTGCCCCAAGGAAGGTGGGTTCACCTTAAGTCTTGCTAAAGAGATGGGAAGACTATCTAGTGCATTAATGAAATGGTGATCATTTCCTGCTGGGAATCCTTGCCTCTTAGTGCCGTTCTTGTGAATGGGGGCTGCAGACACTTTTGCCCACCTTTCTGAATTCTCCATGAAAGCATAAACCTCCCCTTTTCTTCTTCATGTCTGTTTTCTAACCATGCTTTCCCTAATATTTTAGGCTCCCCAGACATCTTGAATTTCTTTACTTTTTCTCTAAAGCTTCGCTCTCCTCCCCACCATGGAGCTGCCAGTTCACCATGTTTCTGGCCTCCATGTTGGCTCTAAACCAGCAGGACTTCATGGCTCCACCTCCCCTTCCCTTCCTCAGGGCAGATTCAGAGATTTATGGCTTTCCTACCCTGAGGATTTTTTCCCCTTAAATTCGAATAAAATTTTCCTAAATTCTTACATTCTTTTATGAATGGGACTAAGAATCCGTGAGTGTTTTGGGGGGGGGCACCCCATTTCTCTCCATATCAGATTCAAAGAAGAATTCTTCACAGAAGAATTCTTTGAAAAAGAACTATAGCCAATACTACTTAAATTGTTCAAACAACAATAAAATCAGGAGTACTTCCAAACTCCCTCTATGAAGACAGTATTACTCTAATGCTAAAGTCAGGTAAAGATATAACAGAAAAAGAAAAAAATAAAAATGTCTGATCAACAGGTCAGTTTTGAGCCAGATACACCTTGCTTGTATAAATGACTTTGACCTGTCTGTTCTAAATCACCATTTGGTTAAAAATGTAGGCCAGTAGGTTTTTTTCTTTGGATTTATCCTCAGGCATCTTTTTATTAGGGGATTAAATTTTTTTATTGTGAAAACACATTTGAGAGACCATCAATAGGAATCTAGAGTTATATTAGTCATAGGAATAAGAAATAAAATACTTTCTGTCTTTTTGTTGATGATTCTTGGTCTTTTTCAGACATGGTCTCCCTATAGCCCCAGCTAGCCTGGAATTCCTATGTAGACCAAGCTGGCCTCAAACTCACTGAGATCTGTCTGTCTCCACCTTCAGAGAGCTGGGATTAAAGGTGTATACCGCCTTTAATCTTTTAATTTCAAGTCATTTTGAAACTATATGCTAGCCTTTCTATTCAGTACCCTTGTTATGGGACAGACTTACCTTGATGTTGTGTTTCTTAATATGTCAATTATAATTTGCAGCATTCTTTTCCAGTCTCCTTTTTGTAAGTCTTAACAATGTGTGTTTGCTCCTTTAGTCTTGTGAGATTTGTATCCTTCTGATTAGAAGTAAAGTTTGCCTGTGGAAATGCTTTCAGTTGGAGTTGTGGTCGCTTTCTTTGCCACCCAGAATTTATTTCTAACAGTGTGGTGATCCATAATGAGAATTCTAGTCCACCTGGGAGGGGTGCCCTGATACTTTCCCAGGGGAGATGCATTAGATGGCCCTTTTTTCAGTGGCCCCTGGGTGTTGGGCCTCTGGCACCCAGGGACAGAAGCCTCTCCACATGTGAGAATGTGAGGGCACTCTGAAACTAATACCAGGCCGGGACCACAAAAGTTTGTGCACAGAAACTGCTGTAGGGAACAGCAAATTATCCCTTTGGTGGTTGGGTCATCTTGTAGGCTGAATGAAAGTGAATGAGACCTATTTCTGACACAGAGCCAGTGTGGAGCCCAGCAGTTTTGTAGGTGTCCTTGGTGACTTCACATGGCTTTTCAGTAATTTTTGCTGTTGTGAGGCATTGTATAATCTTGCTTATGGCTAAGAAGTGCTTATTTGGGGTGCCATCCTGCCAGAAAAATAGATGGATACCTTTGAAGAGGTTGAACTTGGTGTCCTAGAAAACGCCATAAAACAGGGGTTGAGCCTGAAGCAAGTTTCTAGTAGGTTAGGATAGGAAATAACCTAGGTAAAAAGAGCTCCAAAGTAGAAGTAACCAAAAACAAAATTCCCCAGTCAGCCCACTTGGACTTATGAACTAGGCAGAAAAACCTCTATTTAAAAAAAAAAAAAAAGAAAAAGCAACAAATGATAAAATTCTGTTGTTTTATTTGGACCCTGGAGTCAATCTTGAAATCCTTATTCTTTTGGGAACGAAATGTCTTGGATGAAGACTGGGTCTTTCAGCTTTTAACAGAATATGTGAATTCTAAGAATCTATCGTCTTCAAAGGAGATAGACTCTGCCCTCTGCTGGAGGAAGGGCCCCATTGTTTTATTCCCTCTCAAGAGTCCCCTTTGCTTTGACTTAGAAAGAAGTTCTAACAATATAAAATAGTAGATTGAGATATTCCCATTTCAGGACCCCACACCTCAACCCCAGGAGACTCCCCCCAACCAATATGGTCATGAAGAGAAATTCCTGTAAGGGGAGATGGAATTAGATTAATGAATGTTCCCCTCACCAGCTCTGAAGTAAGACATCTTAAAAGGGAACTTAAACTGCTTTTAGAGAACCCCTTTTGGGTAGCAGACAAGCTGAATCAATTCTTGGGCCCCAGATTTATAGTTGGATTGAATTACTGCCAATCCTGGGCATTCTTTTCCCAAGAAAGGAAAGAATGATGATTCCGAGGGCTGCAATGGGCATATGAAAGGGAACATTCAGCAGGCCCTTGGGGGCCTGACAGCTGCTTCCAAATATCCTAGCCAGGACCTTCAGTGAGACTGAACTAGAGCCCATCTTGAACTTATGAGTGACCTGGGAGACCTTGTCATTAATAGAATAAGGAAGTCGGTTCTCTAATCACAAAATATAAACAAAGCCTTTAATGTTTACCAAAGGAAGGATGAGAATCCATCTGAATTTTAAGACCAGATGAGAAAATATTTTGTATTAAACAAAAAGGATCCTCTTGGTCTGTGAATGTTAAAACTATGTTTTGCGTCTAACAGCTTGACCAGGCATTTCTGAGAAATCACAAAAGATAGAGAATTAGAAAGATAGGGGACATAAAGAATTACTCAGAGAGGCCCCAAATGTGTTGTCAAAGGGATGAGAAAAAACAGAAACAGAAGTTAAGACCATGTTCTCTACCATAAAAGAAAGACAGGGCCAAAGATGTCAGAAGCCTCATGTCCTTCAGAAAGATTGGCCTTGAGGAGGCCCATACCAGCCTCAAGATTGAGGAGTAATAAATGTTTCTGATGTGGGAAGAGAGGAGAAGAAAAGCCCAGAATAGAGGTAGAAAAGGTGATTCCCCTCATGAGTTTTGATGAGGCCTGGGGTTGGTGTCAAGGGCTCTACTTTTCAACTTTAGTAAATTTAAAGGTGGGGTTCAGAAAGAAAAGGTCATGTTTCTTGTCGATTCAGGGGCATCCTCCCCCTCTTTGTTGTGGAAGCTGGGACCTATCTTTTGGGGAGAGACTATATGTCAAAATTAAAAATAAGACTCAATATACTTAAAAATAAAGTCAAGGTCTCTAATTTGATGACTCCCGGGCTGATAAAGAACTAAAACTGAAGTTTGGGACTGAGAATGAAATTGAGGCAGATTACAAATCCCTCTTGCCCAGATTGAATTAAAGCACCCTGAAGGAACAGATGGAAATGGTATCCATTCCCCTGGAAGGAAGAGTAGAATTCAAATTTCCTATGGAAGGACTCACAAAGGATGGATTCCTCCATCCATGTATGTTCCCCCTCAATACCCATATTCTACCCCCAAGAAACCCATTGTCTCCTACCAATCAGTGCAAGACTTTAGAGCAATTAACCAGATTGTTAAAAGAAAACATCCTATGTTCCCCCAACACCTGCCTTAGTAAAAACCCTATGACCATCAATGTTTTAGTGTCATAGATGTGGAAGATGCCTTAGGGGCTTGCCCCTTGGCAATAAACAGTGCAGTCCATTTTGTCTTCGAATGGGATGACTCCCCTTCTGTGAAAAAGCAGAAATATAGAGAGACCGCCTTGTCCTGGGATTTTACTGCCTCTCCTCACTTTGCTGTCAGATACTTGGACAGATTTTTAGAAAACTTCAGGTTACCCACCCACATGTGTTTACTTCAGTACAAGAATGAACTCCAACTTTCAGGGGGCCCTCAGGAAGATTATTAACTACCAGCAAGTTTCTTCAATTTTCTTGACAATCAGAGACTAAGAATCTCAAAGAAAAATTACAATTTGCAGAAAAAAGGTTAGTGTTGTAAGGTTGCAATGGGGAGACCACTCACTAAACAATGTGGAGTTTAGAGTAGGGTTTAATTAAGATGCCGAACCTAGGGTTGAATTACAGTGCCCTGCCAGCCACTCATCTCCGGAGGAGTAGGGCCTTGAGGATTGGGTTACACAGCTTTTTATAAGTGCAACAGCCAATCAGAGTTTAACATGATAGTTAAAGTCACCAATCAAGAGGTCGTACATGAAGCAAGCAAGCCAGTCACAGAAGCAGGAGTCAGCAGTTAGAGCCCCCAGGAACACTCAGGCAGTTTTCTAGTATAACTCAGGGAAGATGAAACTTAATGAAACATATAAAAATGGCATCTAAGAGCCCTTATAATCCTTTATCTCAGGTCTTTATGATAACTCAGTAGTCAGGGGTAAAGGAGATCAGGCTCAGAAAGAAGATATCACTGGCTTCTTCAGACTGTCATAAAGAAGGAACTAAGAACATATCTGGAACTAACCAGGGTACTGTCAATAATGTATTGACTGTTACACCCTGAGGACTAAGGTATTTTACCTTAAATTGCTAAGAGAACCTGATCCCTTGTTAAGGAAACCAGAGGAGTGGAAATTATTTGAGTATCCCAAACAGTCCAGGATTGACTTTACCTTCCCTAGAGAAGCCATCCCAATGTTAATAAGGGAACTGCACTTGGGTGCTAACCCAAGAACACAGGGGAAATTGCCAACCCTGTTAACCTAGGAACATAGGGAAAATCATCAACCAGTGGCATTCTTATCTAAGTTGCTTGACCTGGTTACCTGAGGGTGGCCAGAATGTATAGTCAGTGGCTGATACTGCCCTTTTAACTGAGGAAAGTAAGAAACTAACTTTGGCTGCAAACTCATAATTAATATTGTTAGTGTCCCTTATCAAGTATGAGTTATCTTACCCCAAACAGTTGGAAGATGGCTCACAGTCTCAGATTCTAAAACATAAAGCTATCTTATTAGAAAAAGATAATTGAACTCTATCTAACCACACATGACTCTTTGAATACAGCCGAGTTTTTAATCAAAGGCTCTGACAACCAACAAGGCATCAATGTCTAGACATCATACAGTACCAGACCAAAGCCCAAACTGACCTAAGGGAGACTCCCTTTAGAAAAAGGCTTAACTTCTTCATAGGTTGGTCCACTAGAATGATTGAAGGCAAATGACATAATGTCAGTTTGGTAATAGCCAGCTCAATAAGCCTTTGGGTTAAGCCCCTACCACATGGAATTATACAGCAACTGAATAGACTTAGGACACCTACTACAATGACCAGAAAAGCAAAAGTATTGAACTCATGAGACCCTTCCACCATTTAAACCACATTTCAGGAATGTCAAAGAAAGAATCCCTGACTCCTGAATTTTTACTTTATTCTTTCGGAAGAGATCTAATGTCCTGGAAGTGCCGTGATTATGGTTCCATTGATGTGATGTTGTTGTAGATAAAAATGCAGTACTAGTATCCTAGCATAACAACAACGCCTCCTTTTTCTTACATACTGATCTGTTCTCCCAAGCCATGCTCCTGGTATCAGCCGGTTGGACAGCAATTCTTTCCATAGCATTCCTGGTAGAGAAAAAGAATCTTTGTTGATTTACCTATAATTCATTCCATATATATTTTTATTAATAGTGGCCCACCAAAATATTAATGCAAAATTAGACAAAATTTGCTTTCAAGCTTATTGACTTGGTACTCCATGAAGAACATTAATTTTGTGATAAATTTGGGGATCACAGGAGCCTCAGGCTTGATTTGGGTAACAAGGGAACTGCCAAGCATAGGAGTTCTTTCTTTAGGGAGACTCTTGATACTGGAGGATTTAGATTCTGTATTAGTCACTTTTCTGTTGCTGTGATAAACCACCATGAGCAAGGAACTTATAAAAAGGAAGATTTTATTTGAACTTATGATTGTTTCCAGGGAATTAGAGTCCGTTGTGGTGGGAGGCATGGTGGCTGGAGCTGGAGCAGCAAGCCGAGGGTCACATCTTGCAATGAGCGCAGGAAGTCAAGAGAGATACTGAAGACCACAGGCTTGTTAAACTCACTAAGCCTGCCCCCAATGATGTACTTCTTCCAGCATGGTCACACCTTCTAAGACCTTCAAGAACAGTGGCACCAACTGGAGGCAAAATGTCTGAATACTTAAAGCCTATGGGGGACACTCATTCAAACCACCAGATTCCCAGGTGAAAGTGAAATGGAAAAGCCCAGAGATGGTTGAGACAAAACCATGAAAACTTTATCTTAAGAAACTGCCCCTTGCTTGCTCAAGATAACAGCTGTTTGGTTAAGCTTTGTTTCTGCTTCTGTAAAAATGCTTTCTGCTTGAAACTGCAGTTCACTGTTTCATGTCATGAAATCTAGAGACATCTATGACCCTTGTGCCTAGCCCAAGATTACATGGGCAAGAATTCAAACTAACCAGTGACAGAATGGACACTGGGCTTCCCATAAATACTGTAAGAAACTGAAGCTGGGACTCAGGCTATAGAGATCATAGCTCCAAGTGCTTACTGACACAAATCAAGATCTTCCAACTCTCCATTCAGTCTCTGGTGCCTGATCTGAGAGTGGTAATTCCTGCACTAAAGGGACAGCCAACTGAACCAAAGAACAGGCTCCACTCCAATCAACAGGTAAAGTCTCCAATAACTGGAGTTTTCCACAATGCCACCAAACTTCCACATTAAGGACATCAGTGCTTACTGGCTGGTCATCTCTCTGAAAGATAGGCAGCCTATCCTGAACCCAGTAAGATGGCTCTCTAGCATCAATTGCCTCACCTTGAAAGGTAGGAAGTATAACAACCCCTGGGAGGTGGTGGCTATAAAGAAGGCAGTTGATTTCTCCTGTCTTGTACTGGAGAAAGAGTTGGGACTAGGTTTGGCAGAACTCACTTTCCCAGGCCTGCTGGTCTTGGAAGAGGGAAATCATGCAATTCATACTATTTTTGTCAGAAGCCCAGCCCAATGGGTAGGGAACTATTTGAGGTGGAGGTTATCTTGCTGCTCATGTGCAATAATCATTTTTTTAAACAGCTGATAGGATATTTACTTCATCCCATCCAGGTATTGAAATCTCCATATACCACCTCAAGAAAGAAGATCTGTCTCAAATCCTTCATTTCTATAATAGTTACCTTAACAATGTTATTCTTTGGAAGGATAACACTGGCTTGGAAAACGGACAAGAGAGATTGGGTGAAGAAATCAAGATTGGTGTCATTAGTAAACTAGGTCAATCCCCTGGGTTTATTCTCATGGTCATTATGTACTAATTCTATTCTAAAGATCTCCATTGAGTCAGTATCTAAGATGTCTGCTCCTAAGTCATAGGTCCCCAAGATTGATGATTTTTTTCCTTCCTAGTCTTAGAGTCATCAATTATTAAGAGAAAGGGATTGCAACTGAGTAGTTGACAACAGACAACAGGAAAGCAGGGTGCCTCAAATAAGTATGATAAATAAGAATAACTTATTCAAATAAGAATAACTTATTCTTAAGTCCCCATTTTCCTTAAGACTCAGATGTCCGCCACCTAGGTTGTGTCATCCAAAACACATCATCCCAGTTTTGGCATGGCCTCCCTGATTTATTGAAAGGCAATATGCATGTCCTGCCAGAGGGAAATGTGATTCCAGCTTGTTGTATGGCAGAATGGGGATATGGGCACATATATATGCCATAATATATTAGAGATGTCTCTGATAATATAAGTCTTGGTTCCCACATGAGAGAATAAGACAGTCATCAAATTTGGTAGTTAGACATAAATTAGTTTTAGTCATATTAATAGTAAAAATAGCATTGGGGGTCTGAGTAAGGAGTAAGAACCCCATCAAAGCCAGCAGAGAATAAAATAGACATTTTTTGCATTTTAGAGTATTCTGGGTGGGATGATTACCAAGGGATTAGCCCAAGGTGACAAGTGAAGAACAGAAATGCAACAATTATGAATACAACAGTGAATACAACACAAAAGTATAGACAGCATCCTGGGGGCCATTTGAGTTTAGATTGTACAGTTGAACCAGGACCAAGGAGGAAAACTGAAGCTCTCTTTCCTGTTAGGGATAAAAGTGGAAGGTCAAAGATGCAAGACATGTATGGTAGAGTGCAGGGACTCAGGTGGGGTGGGGGCATGGAAAGGAAAGTGACTCTAAATTTGATTGAAAAATGATGTATGATTTATGGAAAAAGTTTAATAACAATAAAAAATAAATTTAAAAAACAAATTAGCTTTTAAATACAGAACACAATGAAAAAAAAGTGGAAGGTCCTCTTAACACGTGTTTACTCCTTTATTCTTGTGAGATTTGCATCCTTCTTATCAGAAGTAAAGTTTTCCTTGTGGAGAGGGTTTTCATTGGAGTGGTCATTTCTTTCTTTGTGACCTTAAATTGATTTCTGACATAGTCACTAAGTTTCCTGACCAGCAGGGCTCAAAACCTACAAGCTAAGTAAGACTCTGCAGTGGCAGGTACTGTCCAATTACAGAATTACTTTGAGTGGCAAGGTGCAAGCCCCTAAACCTTACTGAAAATTGAGTAGCATGTTTCCCCCACAATTCCAGAGTTACATTAGTCAGCAAGGACTAAACTTCCTAAATATTATGAGGCAGGACCCTCAAGTAGCCTTGATTATCCAGGATCAAATTTTACCCTTTTATTTTTCTCTCATAGAAAAGGTATGATTGCAGCTCTCATATATCATTAAATATTTGTAGTATCTGAAAAGACTGGGAGGAAATCCCAAAAGAAAAACTTGCCTATTCTGGCCACAATGTGTTGAAAGCACAGGGTAAATTAAGTTCCCTTCAAAACCCAATAGATAAATAATGTAAAATGTTTTAAAACTGAAAGAACCCATAGTTGAGGTCTAGCACTGCCTTTTTGTGTCTGTTTCTCAAGGTTCTGTGGTGTTATGTCATTATCTCTATAGCCATAGGTATAGAGTTGGAAATGGTCATCAAAGAACTGAGAGCACTCAGTATATTACAGAGCTGTTAGGAGTCCTGAAAAGGAAGAGAGCCTATTGTGCAATCTGACTAGAATACTTTATTGCTCAGGGAGGAGAGTTTAAATTTTAGGTAATGTCCTTTAGTCAGTGCCACTGTGGCATCTTGTTCCTTAATCTGAGTCCACTGGGACAGAAGCCCAGACTTTCAACTCTTGTCCCCATAAGGGATTGTTCCTGTATAGAAAAGAAATGTAAACTGGCAGGTAGTGGAAGTTATCTGCATTCAAGGTTCCCACAGGTAGTAAGATCCTGTAGCGAATCACATCAACATTCAGTTCAGCAGATGGCAATAGATAGGGCTGCCACCCCTGCTTAATAAAACAGAACCTAGATAGAGTCATGAGGGGGAAAGAGAAATGCAAAAGGGCTCAGGGGGAAACAGGCCTCCAATACACTGGAGTGTGAGATTGTTTATAGAGTTTTGGTTCTTGTAATCTTCATGCCTTAGAAGGCAATCAAAGGACCCAGGTAGATGAAGTAAGATTGTCACTGGACCAACTGACTACAAACAGAAGGACGTAAAAGTAAAGTGCAAAGTACAAAGGTGAATCTAATCATTATTAAAAATAATAATATTCATAACCTATTTCCTTCATAAAAACCAAGAGATCCAATTTTCCAAAGCTTTTGGCCATGGGATGGTAGTATTTGGCATGGTCTGATTTTGTATGCATTATGAAGCAAAAGAGACATCAGCAGAATTAGCAGGAATGTACAAACTATTTAAGTAAAGGTGTTGAAACAGTAAATTCTTATTTAAAACTGTAGCAGTGTTGTGTGTTGTGTGGTTCTTCCACCCAGTGAAAAGCAACTGCTTGGAAGCATGCACACAGCTCTATGGCAGCCCGTGGCACCCACTGGCTGTGGAGGGGCCAGAGCTGTTTGTGCGGGCACATGGGTGGGCACCCAAAAAGGTAAAAGGAAAAAACAAAAGCCATGTGAAGAAATTAAGGTACACAAAAGAATGATGCCAGAGCCGGAAAGACTGGGTTTCACCAGTGCTGTTGGGGGCTTTACTGTGGCGCTGTCATCTCGGCTGCTTCCCTGCCATGCCTGACTGCAGCAGCCGCACTGCTCACAGTCCTGTGACTGCTTGCAGCCCACACCCACCAGTAGCAGGGCATACTCAGTAAGTGAAGTAGGTCCCTGCGGGGAGTCGGCTAGTACTACTGCTGAAGAAGCAGGGGAAACTCAGGGTACCCTCTTGGGGCTCTTAATCTCCTTAGTAAAAAAAAAAAAATTAAGAATGGACTCTAATGGAAGCTCGAAAACACTTTCCCTAGAGTTTAAAAATAAAAACCCTCACAGTATGGAAGTTGTACATCTCAGCAGGTGCCTGGAAGTGGAGAATGGCACTGAGAACCAGTGCCATTTTGTTAAAATCAGCATGGAGGTCAGGCTGCTGGACTCGGTCGGAGCCTCCAGGTGGAGAGGGGAGCTTCCAGGGAAGAGCAGGGCAGCAGCCCTTCCGAAGAAGTTAGAAAAAAAGTTCTGAAGCCGCAGGGCTCTGGTCTGGTAAACTACTGCCCGAGGGGCAGAGATTCTAGAAAGGAAAAGTACATTATCTCATTAAAGCACTAATTATTCTGCCCATATCTTAAGGTGAACCTGCCTTCCCAGGGGTGGATGATCCGTTGGCCAGATGATTAACTCAGCCCAACTGGAATGTTCAGTATCCATGGGGCCAGAGATTCTATTATTTTGAACTTCACTGCTACTGTAGCGCGGCCACCGAGTACACGGCCTTTTTACATTCTTCTTCCCTTTCTCCCCCTTGTATTTCTCAGGCTTTGTTTTATGCATGCTCTGTTCATTAGATGATGACCGGCTATGGAAGTGCTTCCAGTCTCTCTCCGGGAACTTTAAAGCTCTGACTTCCCTGTCACAAACATGTGTTTGCCTCAACTATCAATGACAGTTGGTACTACTTAGCCAAATGAGGCCAATAAAAGCTTTGTAGCATTTGAATTTATCATTTTAGATACATTTTAACAATGCAGAAAGACACAAATATGCCTGTCTGCATTTCCGACATTGCAGTCATGACATAACCTTGTTACTTTCCTCTAAGAGGTCACTTGTATTATCTTGAAGAATATATGGGAAATAAAAATAATCCATATGTGGTACAGTGGCCAAATCACCAGATTTCAAGTTCGAAAGCCTGTGGGACTGTAACACTATAAATTTTTTTTTTTACATTTCAATTTGTGAACCTAGAAAGTTCAGAAGCTTCTGGGGCAAAGCCTTCAGTATTTGGGGGTGGGGGAGGCAGCTTTCTTTGAAAAAAAAAAAGCACATATGTGTGAACCAGGGCAGTGTCTATAGTTCAACAAGTTCCTGAAGGCTAATGAAGGCATGGGAAATTTGTGTGTGAAGGAAATCTTTGCAAACACAGATTTATCTTGTGCACAAAACCTTTGATAATCCAAAGAAAGGAATAGCGTACTTGCAGGAGGTGGGGATTTGCATTTTCCATAATAAACTAGTAGCTGCTTCTTCACTTTGAAGTATGCTCCCTTTTGGCTTCTTAAAAATTCCTTTGTATTAACAATTTGTACTGATTTTTGCTACTGATGAGCAACATTGTTTTGCTGAGTTCTGATTAGCACATGAATACCAGCTGTGGGCCCGAGGGAATGCAAAGCAGGCACATTTGCAATTGAATATCCACTTAACTTTTGGGCTGGAGTTTGAAGTCCCAATCAATTTCTTCATCCACCACTGCTCCACTGGGACCCTTGCCCAGATGTGAGTCTCTTGGGATGTAAATGGCCTGTGCCATTCATCATTGAGGAGATGAGAGACCCTGAGGTTTAAACAGCCTAAACCTGAGGGCATAAACACTGTTTCTGGCTCTACTGTGATATTCTCTGCATTCAGTTCTTTTATTATTAATATGTGCACATCAAGAAATCACATATTTTTGAAGAGTTTATAATGCAAAAAATAAATGACTACTACCTTCTAAAAGCCCTTTCCGTTCCCTCAAATACTCTTGGGAACAATTTCCTCCATTAATGCCTTCATAGCTATACATAATATGCTTATACCTTCCCTGTCTGGCTGTCTGTCACAAACACACACATTTTTTGAGGTATACCCCCTTAATACAGTCCAGGCTGTCCTAGGACTCGGGATTCTCTTGCCTCATCCTCCCAGTGTGTGGACTGCAGTTTGGAGGGTCCCCACTTGGGTTCCAGGTTCTCATGTCCCAGAATAAAGAACTGGGCTAGTAACTTGTGGGAAATGATAGAAATAGGAATTTAAAAGAGAGAGAGAGAGAAAGAGAGAGAGAGAGAGAGAGAGAGAGAGAGAGAGAGAGAGATACTTCTGAGAAGCCAGGTTAGAAGTTATAGTTTTGTCCCTTTATTTATAACTTACATAGTTCTGTCAATGATGTAAAAACATACCTCTAGCCTCTAAGGTGATAAGAAATAATTTATTTTGAAACAAAAAATATGAGTGAGAATGGTCCAGAAACACAGATTTAGGTTATCCCTAAATTCTGCATTCTAACTCGACAACAGTTTTTTGAAGTTTTTATAGTAACAGTGTTCCGGGTAAATGAGGCATGCAACCCACTATGCATAGAGAAGGAACCCAAGAGACTCACAGGGAGAAAGCAGGAAAAATTTACTAATGCTGGCAGACGCAGACAAGCTAAGGCATTGATGTTCAAGGCACCAACTTACAGTTACTTACAGTTTTTATAGATTTCCTTGCATTATTTCTTAGCTGTTACAACATTGGTAGGTTTAAATTACAGTGTACATGATTAGCAGCACAGATGCTTATGTGCCTGAGGACCACTAAGGGAAAATCCCTTCTGCAGTTAAATGGTTGGGCATGTTGGCAGAAGCAGGTGATGAGAGCAGATGTTAAGATATTCTCTCACAACAGAATTTATTGTGGGCAAGGTAAACATAAAATAGATGTCCTAATAGCTAACTGTAGTATTCGTGTTTCAAGGTAGCTTTGAAGTCTTTTGTGTTCTCCACTTTTGTTTTAGTTTTGATTCTTCTTTCAGGACAATTTTTAGTAAGCATTCATAAAACCATTATAAGGGAGGTACTATGTCCTAAAGTATAAAATCAGTCATAAAGCAATAAAAACAGTATCAGACACATACAAAAGTAACACTAAGTGCATGAATATATTTCTTTTCCTCTTCAACAGAACAAAATATCCATAAATCAAGGAACTTTTCAAATTCACTGATGGAGATGTCAGGTAGATAGGTTATAGCAAAGTAGGGAAATCTCAGCTATAAGCCTCAGTTGCCTTCTGATGCCATTCTTAGCCATTTGGTTGGTGGAATTTAATGGTCTGAAGTATATTTTTAAAAGTTTCACCTACTAGGCACAGATATGTTAGGTCAGACATAGATATGGGAAAAAATGGCTAAAGATAGTCCGAGATAAATTATAGTCAGGTTTTGGACCTGTGACACTCCGACTTCTCCCTTTGGCAGTTCTGATGACTAATCTTGGTTGCCAAATTGACTTGATCTGGAATGAACTGAAATGAGACTTTCTAGATTGGACTATTTGAAGCTAGAAGATGTAGCCTAAATGTGGGCATTGCCATCTGCTGGCAGCCCATATGGAAGCCATGGCAGAAGGGAGAGTCTTCACTTTTGCCTGCTGGCCTTCTCTCTCACTCAGAGCTTCATCTTGTTGCTGTGGCATTCCCCCACTGACAGTAGAACCAACTTCAGATTCCAACATAGACCGAAGACTAGCAGACCTCCAGAAATTCTTCAGGCATTCAGTGCCAGTCTGGGACTGCTGAGACATCCAGCTTCATGGGCTGAGCAACTACTGGACTCTCAGTGTCTCCAGTGTGGTGTGTGCAGCCATTGGTGGACTACTTGGATTCTAGCCTGTAAGCGAATCTATGTAGTCATTTTATCAGTTCTGTATCTTTAGAGAACCCTGACTAATACAGGGATTAAATAATTCAGAAATGGACTCAGAAGGAAGCTCGAGAATAATTTTATTAGTGTTTAAGAGAAAAGCAGTTCAAATTTAAACTGGCTTCTTTTACATGTTAATCTTGATATAGTTTTTTTGTTGTTGTTGTTTGTTTGTTTCTTACTCTCCTATCATAGCAGGTTGCTCTTTCTAGGAACTTCTGTTCATAGTGCACACCTTCTGAATTTGCATATCAGCAGCTCTTCTCTAGCCTGCTCTGAGTCTTACTAGGCAGCCCTGGTGGGAAGCAAGTCTCCAGTCTTTCTGCCAATTGTCTTCTTTCATATATTAATCTTGATGCTTCTCTTTTCACCTTACTCCTCAGTCATAGTAGACGAGTGTAAACCAAAGTTCCTTGAGAAAAGAGAGTTTTAGATACGTTAAAAATTTTACAAGGTTGGTCTGGAGAGATGGTACAGCACTTAAGAGCACTGGTTGTTCTTGCAGAGAACCTGGGTTTGATTCCCATCACCCACATGGTGGTAACTCCAGTTCCGGGGAATCCAATATCCTCTTCTGACCTCCACAAGCATTGTGTGACATGGGTGCACCTACCTACATGCAGGCCATTCATGTACCCACCCCCATCAGAACCTCTCCCTTAGGACAAAGAACTGACAAACACCCACTGTGACCTGAAGAGCCCACATGTTCAGGCATGAGAAAAGCAAACCTAGCCCCTGCTGCCCAGACCCAAGGTGGCCTTAAATTATGGCCCTATTTCTGAATTTCAAGATATACCAAACCAAAGCATGTATGGGTTTGTAGCAAAAGCCATGGTACCTTTGTGTTCTCACCTTCCCAAGCAGTTCCTTAGATAGGTTTTCAGAACTGAACCCCTGCCGTGATAGCCAGTGTTACTGAGGGATCTTTTAACCTGAAATACATCTCATATCCTGTCTATACTGAACCTGGAATGAAATCTTTCTTTATAATTTAAAATAGTAACTATTTCTACCCTTTGGGGCAATATGAATCCACATTCCAGTACTATGGTTATTAGGTTTCTTAGGGAGGGAGAAGAAAGGAGATTTGAGAGACACAAAGATGGATTTCCCTTCTCTGGCAAAAGGTCTTTGTTAATGCCAGCTGCAGAATGGATGTCTGAAGTAACTTTCAAGCCCACGGTGTGAGAGCAGAAGTGTACTTTTTTATTAGTTTATGTGTATGAGTGTATTGCCTGCATGTGTATAAGTGCACCTATGTCGTGCAATGCCCGCAGTCAGAAGAAGGCATTGTATCTCCTGGAACTGGAGTTATGGGCGGTTGTTAACCACCATGTGGGTGCTGGGAATCAAACCCACGTCCTTTGCAAGAGCAGCTGATGCTTTTAACTGCTGAGCCATCTCTCCAGCCTCCTGCAAAAGTGTACTTTTATGTTTCTTAGTGAAGGGTAGGTCTTAAACCATGAAGAAACTTAGTTAAGGCTTAGTTAAAAATGTAACTGATGCTATGTGACTGAGGTAGGCTTTATGTCAGGAGCCACTCATTCTCTGGGCAGAGGAGAAGATCTTGATCAATGTGTGAAATAAATTTGAGGTAACAAAGAAAGAGACCACACTCCAGTTAAAAGTGTCTCAGAAAGGCAAGCTTCACTTCTGATCGGAGAATGCACAGCTCACGCAAACAGGGAGCAAGCACACAGGGTTAAGGAGGCCCCTCCCCCTTTTATCCCTGATGTGGAGAGTTTGGCTGCTCCTCATTGGTCAAAGTTCAGTTGGGCAATCAAACCCCCACATGGCCAACTGTGAGAAGGGAAGGAGGCACTTAGTAAGAATCCATGGCCTTTGGGAGTGTGGTGCTTGGGCAAGAGTGAGAAAACAAGACATATTAGGTTAAAACAGCAAAAGCTTTCCTGCAAGGTAACTAGGAAATTTATAAGAGGGAGACAGGAAACAAACGCCACAAGTTACAACTGATGCGTCAAACAAATCACATCAGGCAAATAGTAGTCCTGTACAAGGATACAGAAGAGAGAGCAGGCACTCAGTTCAAAATGTGACAGCAGTTAGGCTGTCCCCAAACCCTGGGCAGCAGGGTTGGTGGGGGTGGGAGGTAGCACTGTAGGATTTCTTGCTTTGTTTCTAGCTGTGTCTCCTTGGGCACTAGGTTTTCTAACAGCGTTACTTCATATTTGGCTCCAGAATTGATTGTCTCGGGACCTATGAGGTGAATGGCTCAATGGGTAAAGACATTTGCCACCAAGCCAGACGACTTGAGTTCAGTCCCTGGGATCCACATGGTAGAAGGCAAGAAGTAGTTCCCACAAGTTGTCCTCTGACAGACACATAGCATCATGACATGTCATGCCCCCCATACACGAATAAGTTAATAAACATAAAGATTTAAAAATGTATTCAAATTATCTCATTTCATTTGAGATGAAATTAAATGGCATTGGTAGAAAAAGGAACCCCTCCCCAGAGAATCTGGTTGGAGTTTCTCTGGCTGTTACTGAGATTGTTAGGGTCAGAGCCTGAGTCCTAGCCCCATAACAAAGTAGGCTCAGCTACCTATCCTTAATACAGCAAGTAAAGAAGCAAGTAATAGTGAAAAGCAGATAAAGGACAATTATCCAGTGTGGCTCATTGGGAAGAGGAACCAATAGAGAGGTCCAACCCACAAGTTGGAGTCCATCTTTGGAGTCCTGGCACAGTTTAAACATAGGGCAAGAGGCTGCACAGCTGCGCAGTGCTGGTCCAGGTGAGGTGCTGCATTCTTGGCCCATCACCGTCTAGCTCCAGCCTCTTCTACAAGGTGACGTGACAAGTTGACAGAAATGTGTGCAGTCTTTCTGAGGGAGACAAGTTCCTACTCTGGCCTGCACCAGGTTGAAGCTGTTTTCTTCTCCTACTTTGAGATTCTTCCAATTTTGGGTCCACTGTTTCAATATTCAGATAGATAGAGGGAAGGGTACAAGTGTCTCTTGAGAATATCTTCTTTTCTGCTAGGACTGTTATACTAAGAATCAAGAATTTTGACCCAATTAACAGAATTTGCTGTGACTAATAAAACATATAGAAAATATTCCTTTTTTTAAGAGTGATGCTTCAAGTCACAATGTTAAAGTGGCATATGTGGCTTAGAGTTTATCCTGATTCTTTTCCCAGCTATAAACCTGTAATGAGTCTCAAATGAAATTATGAACTTCATTATAGTCAAAATATGTTCCTTAAATCTTTGTGAGATCATACAGTAAAAATTCTTCTTCAACATTTGTGACCTATGGTTTTATCAGATCACCCTATGGTTCTATCCAGTAGACTCCAGAAACTACTCTAGGATCTCACTTAAACAATACAAAAGGAAAAAGTCCCTTGGAAACCCTTTGAAAAGTATAACATCAAAAGCCACTCAGATCACAGGCATGCCTCTCATGTCTACATCTGACTGAAATGGTGAACTTCTGCTTGAAACAGTCAACTTCTATATCAAGAATTTTGAGAAAGACTGAGAAAAAGGTAAAAAAACATGTTTGGCAGAATGCATGAGTTTTGGAGGGGTGGGGGCCTAGAGAGGGGGACACGGGTCTAGATTGATGAGGGATACCATTCGTTGTTTGATATATATATATATGTATATATATACATATATATATGTATTATACATATATATATGTATATATATATATGAGACAATAAAAAATGTTTACAATTCTCTCCCAAAGCCAATGCTTAAATCTACGTTAAAATTTTTGTCCAATAAATTACAACCATGGTTCATACTTACTCATCCTCAAGTTATTTTGTGCAGCAAAGTCATGAATACTGCCTTTACAAGTGGAAGACTCTGGAGGAACTCCTCAGGTTGCTATGGGTGAAAACTGTCTCCTGCTGATGAGAGTAAAGTTTTATGAACTCACTGTCATGAGTATTGTCTGCCAGAAGCATAGATAATACATGTATTTTTCCACAATGCCAGAATGTATTGAATAACAGTAAATTCATAAGCTGTACTAGTTTCATTGGCTGCAATTTTCCAAGAATTCCCAATTTCCCTTGATAGCTGGCCATTGGCAAATACAAGTTCTTTTATTCCAATCTTTTTTTTTTAATTAATTTTATTTATTTCTGTATGTGTAGGAATGTACTGCCTGCATGCAAGTTTGTGCACCCGTGTCGTGCAATGCCGCGGAGGTCGGAGGTCAGAAGAGGGTTGGAGAGATGGCCTAGCGGTTAAGAGCGCCGACCGTTCTTGCAGAGGACCCGGGTTCGATCCCCAGCACCCACATGGCGGCCGAGAACCGTCTGAAACTCCAATTCTAGGAGAACTCCAGTTCCAGGGGAATCCGACACCCTTTTATTCCAATCTTAATTACTAATCATAATTCTCAGATCAGGCATTACATAGTAATTTCATCTACAGTTATATGTGTGTAGGTTATAGAAAGGCTATGAAGTTTTAAAGAGGCTACATTAGAATTCAAGGAGTTCAAAGAGGCCTTGCCAAAGGCAGAGGAAAGGGCAGGGGCAGGGACAAAGATGCAAAGAGAGTCACTGTAGTGTTTAGATGAAATTATTAATGAACATAGTTAGAGAGCTGGTTGAAGCCCAGAGCCAGACTACAGAGTTGTAGGATTGAGTTCAAGATCAAGAGCAGCTGCAGAGGCAAAGTGAAAGACTAGGAGGTCATAATGATGAAGTATAACACCACAGGACTCTGGAGGTGAGGTGTAGCATCAGGTCCAGACAGATGAATGGATGGATGAACTGAGCATTCATGTAGACTGTGTCAGCATTGGAAACTAAGTTGAGCTGAAGCCCTGAGATCAGTTTGGAGTTCTCTGCCTGTTGGTCCCTTGACATATATGGGTGGAGTTGTGACATATCAGTGGGGAACATTGCCTTTCAGGGTGTGGGGAAATCCAGCTTGAATTGCAGGCTAGCTTTCCAGCTTGCATGCCTGAGGGCACCACATGGCCGAGGGTCTGGCTCTGCATCAAGCAAGCAACATGGCCTAGGTGCGTGATGCTGGGTGGGGCAACAGTGTGCAGTGGCATGTAATTGGGGGACTTATGATTTGCTCTGGGAATTGACGTCATTTATTTTCTAAAAGCAGGCTGTAGCAAGGAATAAATTTGAATTTCATGGTAACATCATCACAGAATTCCCGGCCATTATTTTTTATTAATTATTGTGCACATACAGGCTAAGGTAGGCTTGCATTTCATTCGGGTGGCCAGTGGGTTGGAAAACCGTTCCCCTTGCAGACCACCAATCTGGGTAGCTGGTGTTGTGAGTGAACATTGACTGAATATAGGCCATTAGCCATCAGCCTGAAATTCCTGTCCAGGCTCTGGGCAGGTGGGAAGTCATGGCCAAGAGTGGAACATGTGTCTCGTGGGTCCAGGCTAAGGGCCTGAGTTGGAAGTACCACTCAGGCTGGGCTACGGGAAGTAGCCAGCTGGCCTCTGCACTGAGGGGTCAGCTCCCCACAGTGTCCGCAAAGTGGGCACTGTGTTTCCATTCCCCTTAGCAGGGCTGTGTGGTCCCTGTTCAACATAAAAAGAAAGCTTCCTACAGGAGGGTGAGATGTTGTATTCTTTATGGGGGCTAGGTAAGAGTGCTGTACCTGTTCTTGATCTGGTGTATTTTGTAAGTTTTTAGACTGGTTTTTCTGATACAGTTTTAATACCCCCATATGTTCACATGGTTCCAATCTTCTCTGATAAGATTATAGAGTGATACTTTAGGAATAAGTTATCAGTCCCATCTCATGTGTGGTTCTGGACATGTGGTTGCACAATATACTGCAGAAATTCTGTCTCTACATGTACACTAAAAATGGAACCAAATGTTGTTTGTAAAAAGGAGTTGTCCAGGGCAAAACACTCAATGCAGAGTAACATAAAGCAACACACAGCCTGATAATCCCACAGTAACAGAACAAAAATGGGGTGTGTAGAGCTTTAGTGGGAAAGAGTCAATAGTCATGCCTGCATATGCAATGTGGTCTCATAAGAGGCATTGAATAATTGCACTGCCTAGTGACACTGTACCTGCCATAGCATTGTAGGGCAACACATCACTCACAGGAGCCTGGTGACCCTAGCATAGACAAACCTAATGATACAAGAGCATAGTTATTCACAGTATGCACTACTTATAGCAGATGAGTATGTTCCTGGTGTGTGTATTTATAATGCTACTTTGATCATTAGAGTATATTCCTAATACTTATAAATAAAAAAAAACCATGGGGCTGGAGAGGTTGATAAGTGGTTAAAAATTCTTTCTGTTCTTCTAGAAGACTCAAGATTGGGTCCCAGCACACATGTTGGGCAGCCCATAACCACCTGCAAGTCCAGGATGGTCTCTTGAGTCCTCTGAGCATCCCCACATATGTGTGCACTGACCCACATGTATACATAAATAAAAATGAAATAAATCATTTTTAAAAGGAAAAAAATCAAACTGTGAAATGACAGATGTGCTGTTGGCAGCAACTTGTAGAGCTCATGATTAATGCATCTCTTGATTATATCCTCTTCTCTGTTTGACTTAACCTCATGTGATTTTATTCATTTTAAGCATAAAAAAAACCCACTGTTAATATTGCCAGTGAAGAGGCCACAGGAGTGATTGATCTGGAAACAAAATAAAAACAATGAAGGGCTACAAAGAGAGAATCAGTGATGGTTTCTGATTACCAGTCAGCCATGTCCCAAGACACCAAGAGATCTTGAAAGAATCTATATGATGCTCATGCAGTGACCCAGTTGCCTAAGCATGTGTCTCTCAGAATGGATCCCTAGTATTTGTACAGGAATTGGTCTTCAATGCTAATGCCGAGTTCACACTTCTACGGCTAATGATCAGGTTGTTTTAAACAAAAAACTGCCATAGGCGCTGTCATCAGCAGCCGTGTTTAAAGGAAATTCTCAAGTTCAAAAAACATTTCTTGGGGTTGGAGAGATGGCTCAGTGGTTAAGAGCACCGACTGCTCTTGCAGAGGACCCGGGTTCAATTCCCAGCACCTACATAATGGCTAAGAACTGTCTTTAATCTGGCAGTGGTGGTGTATGCCTTTAATCCTAGCACTCAGGAGGCAGAAGCAGGTGGATCTCTATGAGTTCAAGGCCAGCCTGGTCTACAAAGTGAGTTCCAGGCCAGCTGGGGTTACAGGGAGACCTGGTCTCAAAAACGAAAACAAACAAACCAAAAAAACTATTTATTTCTGGAGCTGGAGAGATGGCTCAGCAGTTAAGAGCACCAGAAACTCCTCTTGCAGAAGACTGGGGTGTGATTCCCAGCACCCACATGGTGGTTAACAACCATCCAGTTCCAGGGGATCTGGCATCCTCTTTTGACCTCCACAGGCATTGTGCCACATGGGTGCACCTACAGGCACGCAGTACCCTCATATAGTAAAGCAAAACAACAACAACAATAACAACAACAAAATTTCCTTTTGTGGCTGCTGATTATTCAGATGTTTCTAGTTTAAAGTAAGTCTAAAACTGCTTGGGTGGGCTACTAATTCTTTCCTTTACCTTATTTGAAACATTTTTTTCTCAGAAACATTTATTAAAATTTTTGTGCTTTTCATACAATATAATTTGGTGGTATTTAGATTCTCTCCCCTATCCATACCTCTCCTTGTTGCCCCCTAATTTAATGTACTCTCTCTCACTCAGAGTAGAATTTGTCCCCAAATGTCCTTCAGTGTGGGTCCATCCATGGAAATCTGGTTAACCTACCAAGACTCCCATGCTTGAAAGAGAATGTCACTGCCCCTCCTGGCAGCCATCTGTTGCCAAAGTTCCTTAAGTGGGGTTGGAGTTTCTTACTCACTTTCTCATGTCTATGCTGAGCTGTTTTTCTGGTTGGAGCATGCATGGGACTTGTGTTTTCATATAAGAAGCAAGAGGCTCAGGGATCTCCCAAGACCACCTGAAGCACAGGTAGGAGCTGGGTGCTTCAGCAAGGTGGATTGTTGTTTGATTTAATTTAGTTGTCTTTGGCTTGATTGGCTTTTGTGGCCGTGGGGGCAGAGTTGTCCTCCCAGCTGGTATAAAAGGTGGGTTTGTGTGAGTCTTGAGATCAGGGATCTCCAAAGACCACCTGAAGTACACAAGTAGAACACCCCCCCACCAACTGGGATTATCAAAGGAAGGAGTGTCCAAGTGGATTATTTGGGGGGAAACCTCAGAATAGAAAGGGAAGAGTGAGTTGGACTTCTAATAGAAAGCCTAGATCTTAGAGAAGTCAACACTCGAAAAGCAAGGAGTAAAGGAGAAAAACAAATCAATCAAACAAACAACTAAGGCATCTGAATGAGGCAAGCAAAGCAAGCCTTCAACACAGTGAAGAGGCATTTCAGATTCACATTGGAATACAGGCAAGGAGAAGCCCATATATGCCAGGGACATGAAGAAGAGACATGAGAAAGGTGCAGGATAATCCCACACCAAGCTCTACCAACCCTGTGGAAGATTCATACAGTGGGATCTCCCTGGGGATGGCCCAGGACACAGATATTAGAAGTACAATTGTGAACATACTTAAAGAAGTACAAGATTATAAAGAGCAAATCAAAGAATTAAGAAAAGAGAACAAAGAACTCAAGAAGGACCCACAGAGAGAGAATGACAAACTCCAGAAGGAAGTAGAAACACGGAAAAGATCCCCTGTTGAAAAAGATAAGGAAACCAACCAGCGAAGCAAAAAGCTACAGGAAGAGATTGAGAAGCTCCAAAAGGAAGTGGAAATACTAAAGAAATCACAAGAGGAAATGAAAAAGGAAATCAAACACTCATCCAATCAAGAGGAAAGGAATGGATAAAGCCTCAGAAGTGGAATGGAGGAAGAAGAACAAAGAATATCAGACCTGGAAGATAACACAGAACAACTAAAAACCTCAAGTAAAGATTATGAAAAAATTTAAAATACACAAAAGTGGAACAACCAGGAACTGTGGGACACTATGAAAAGATCAAACCTCTGCATCATAGGAATAGAGGAAGGAGAAGAATCCCAAGACAATGGTATTGATCAGATCTTCAACAGAATAATAGATGAAAATTTCCCCAAACTAAAAAAAAGACAAACCAATAGAAATAAAAGGGGCACATAGAACTCCAAAAAGACAAGATTAGAAAAGAAATTCTCCACGCCACATCATAGTTAAAATGCTAGGCACCCAAAACAAAGACAAAATCCTTAAAGCCACAAGAGAAAAACAAGCGACCTATAAGGGGAAACCTATTAGAATTACAACTGACTTCTCAGTGCAAACTATGAAAGCAAGAAGAATGTGGAGCAAAGCATTCCCAGTGTTAAAGGACAATAGATGCCAACCCAGGTTATTATACCCAGCAAAAATGTCAATTATAGTTGAAGGAGAGAGAAAAACCAAGATGAAAGAATAAATGTCTGAAAAACCAACCCTTCAGAGAATACTTGAAGCAATTCAAAGGACAGAAGAAAGGAGCAACGATTCCCAGGCACCTAAAAAGAGAAATCAATAAAAGCATAACTGCAGAAGTAGAAACCTAAACCAAAAGTGGACATGGATAATAAGGCAAAAGGAAGCAAAACAAACCTATCAGTCATAACCTTAAATATTAATGGACTAAATCCTCAATCAAAAGATATAGACTGGGAGATTGGATTAGGAAACAGAACCCATCTATATGCTGTCTACAAGAAACACATCTTACCTTCAAGGACAGTCACCACCTTAAAGTGAAAGGATGGAAAAAAATATTCCAAGCAAATGGAACCAAAAAGAAAGCAGGCGTTGCTATTTTAATATCAGACAAAATAGACTTCAAAGTAAAAGAAATCAGAAGAGACAAAGAAGGCCATTACATTTTTATCAAAGGAACAATTCACCAAGAAGATTTCACAATTATGAATATATATGCCCCAAATTCTGGTGCACCAAACTTTATAAAGACAATTCTCCAGGACCACAAGTCACAGACTAACCCCAGCACACTCATAGTGGGAGATTTCAATACCCCACTGAGTCCTTTGGATAGGTCAACAGGACAAAAAATAAACAGAGAGACATCTGAACTGAACGATATGATACACCAAATGGACCTCATAGACCTCTACCGAACATTCCATCCTAATACCAGAGAATACACTTTCTACTCAGCACCCCACGGAACATTCTCCAAAATCGACCACATCCTGGGACACAGAAGAAACCTCTACAAATACAAAAAGATTGAAATAATTTCATGCATCCTGTCAGACCACAGTGCAATAAAGCTCAACATCAACACCAGGACAAGCCCTCCTGCCTACAAGAACACATGGAGACTAAACAACACACTCTTGAATAATGAATGGGTCAAGGAAGAGATAAAGAAAGAAATAAAAGCATTCCTGGAACTGAATGACAATGACAATACAACACAACAAAACCTATGGGATACCTTAAAAGCAGTCCTAAGAGGGAAGTTTATAGCCCTGGGTGCCTACATTAGAAAAACAGAAAGAGCACAAGTGAATGATCTAACACTGCAGCTAAAAGCACTTGAGAGGCAACAACAGATGAACCCTAAATGCAACAGACAGGAAGAAATAACAAAAATCAGAGCAGAAATCAATGAAATAGAAACAAAGAAAACAATACAGAAAAAATCAATGAATCCAAAAGTTGGTTCTTTGAAAAAATAAACAAGATAGGCAGACCTCTAGCCCAGTTAACCAAAAGAAAGAAGGCACAACTCCAAATTAATGCAATCCATGATGAAAAGGGAAATATCACAACAGACAATGAAAAGATTCAGAAAATCATATGGAATATTTCAAAAACCTATACTCTACCAAGTTTGAAAACCTAGAAGAAATGGATGAATATCTGAAATCCTGGGAATCACCAAAGCTAAACCAAGAAGAGATCGACAGCTTAAACAGATGCATAATATATGAAGAAATTGAAGATGTAATAAGAAACCTCCCAACTAAAAAAAGCCCAGGCCCAGACAGTTTCACGGCAGAATTCTATAAAACATTTCAAAAAGACTTACAACCATTATAAGGTTGGACACTGTTATGGCCATGACAAAGACCAAAACTTTCTTTCTTCCCAGTCTTTATCAGAAACTAAATAATTTCACCTTTGTATTTTTTTTAAATTTTATTTATTTATTTATTTATTTATTTATTTATTTATATGAATGTACTGTCTGCATGTAGGTTGGTGTACCTGTGTCGTGCAATGCTGTGGAGGTCAGAAGAGGGCATCGGATTCCCCTGAAACTGGAGCTAAAAATGGTTCTCAGCAGACATGTGGGTGCTGGGGATAGAACCCAGGTCCTCTGCAAGAGTAGTCAGCACTCTTAACCACTAGGCTATCTCTCCATCCTTCACCTTTGTATTTTTATACATACTGTGCTATTTTCTCTTAATGTAGATTAGTGTTGAAAACCAGTTCCAGGCTGTATCACTAGGGTTCCTTCTTGTAATTCTTGGAGAACAAGAATTTGATGAGGTCTAGCAGAATATCCGAGATGGCAAATTCAGCCCTGTATGCCATGAGATAACAAAACTTCAACAATATCCAGTAGGACCAGAATGTGATAGCTCATATAGAACACATAACAGAGGAGAGTATGCTACAATGTTCTGGCCTAGTCTCTTCTCAGATGGAGATAACAAAAGTAATATGTCTGCTTTCACTAACTGTAGCCAAAGTACAACCAAAGTAAAAGTTTACTTTGCTAAAATTGTGATAAGTAATTTAGACCTTGCAAATATTTCTCAGTCTAGGAAGTCAAGAAAGAATCACCATCAAACTTTACCAGTAATACTTGTAAGCTGAGGCAGGCCAGAACAACACAAAGAAATAAGGCAAACTTTATGGAGTCTAGAGGCAAAGCAACTACACAGCTACATCAAACCAGAACAGCAGTAAAGACCCCATGAATGGCTGGGGCCAGGGTGGCCTACAGAGATGACTCCGTCTTCATTTTTAATGCTGGTACTTTATAATCAGCCTCACAACGTGGCCTGCATTCACTATGCATCTCCTACCATGACACGTGAAAACCTGTGTAAGCACAGAAGTGGGAAACAGACCTTGTTCTTGGAACATCCCAACTCCGTTGTACATTTCTCTGTTTTATGAATAATTCTTCCCTCCTTTTTGCCCACACAATAAGCTGTCTAAATTCCTGTTGGTGGGACTTTCTCAGAAGAAAGCACACACACTTTTCTCAGTGTGTGTGCTTTGTAACAAAACCTCTAGTTCCTGACTTTGCCTCATCTCTCTGAATCCTTTCAGTGACAAGAATTTGGAAACACCGAGTAAAGGCCTCAATTTGTTCTACATTTTGAGACCTCCCAGTTTTCTTGTCTAGTAACAAAAGTGCCCCTGGCATCCCTAGGTTGTCACATCTGTCTGAACTCTCTTTCTCAGTCACCTCCAAGCCAGGAAACACTGCAAATAAGAGATTTCTAAGAGAGCTTTGTAAATATTCATGCCATAAAGCCAACTCCAATTCCCTCAAACCACCTGCTTTATGTACAGCTTAGGGAATACTGACATTTCAGCCAAAGCCTCAATTATGTAACCGTAGGAGAATAAAACATCTCACTGCAAATAGTTTCTTGGGCTTATTTTGAGGTGCTTATTCAGAAAACTGCAGACTTCCACACACATGGAAAGAGCTCTGAAAAACTGTCCTTGATAGAAAGAAATCTCCACCTGTCTGCATCAGTCTAGTAGATAGCAGTGCAGCTACAGGTTGTTCTAGCTGCTATCCTGCCCTTTCTGCCCAAGGGGGGTATCTGTCTTTAGGAAGGAGAGATTATGAATCTTGACTCTTGCTCCACAGTACCTTGTTACCTTGGGGACTTCATCTGCAGGACGACCTTGCCTTGCTAGGCATATCTTCTGCAAATCTCCACAGCCTCTACCACTTCCTCTGCTCTGGGTGTCCAGCCCCTTGCCTTTACCCTCTTGAATTCTGATGCTATGTTCTTTGGACAGGGGTCGATGGACAGAGACTTTGCATATATTTAGATAATATTTCTTCAAGTGGTTATTGATTGTTTAGATTTTTCCATTTGAAGTAATTTTCATTCCATTTTGGTGGATTATTAATGTCTTTACATGACATTTTTATAGTTTGAATATGAAATGTCTCTGGCAGGGTCACGTGTTGAAAGCTTGGTCCCAGCTGGTGGTGCTATTTGGGGAGATGGTGGAAACCTCAGGAGGTGGGGCTAAGCTGGAGGAAGTAAGTCCCTGGAGTTTTGGCTTTGAAGATTGTTCTTGGCTTGTGTGTCCTTTTGCACATGCATGCTTTCTCTGTGTGTCTCTCTTTGCCTCTCTCTCTCTCTCTCTCTCTCTCTCTCTCTCTCTCTCTGTCCCTCCAGTCTGCCATAAAGTAAGTACCCTGTCATATGTCTTGATATTGGCTCTTCCCACATCTAGAAGCAAAGGAGCTGTCCTGGGAAGCTCAACTGAGGAATTATCTAGATCAGATTGGCCTGAGGGTGCATCTGCAGGAGAGTTTCTGGACTGTTAATTGATCTAGGCAGACCCAGCCCATTGTGACTGGTACAATCCCTAGGGAGGTGGTCCTGAACTTTATCAGAACGCTAGCTTAGTGTAAGCCATTCTGCGAACTAGCCAGAAAGCAGCATCTTCCATGGTTCCTGCTCTATTTCTTTGGTCATGGACTGAGTTCCTCCATCAGAGGCGATGCTGTATGTAATAGCAAATAGGTCAATGTCCAAGTTCCCCCCCTTGGGTGTCTACTTCAACTTTCCTCAGTGATGGACTCTGACATGGAAGTGTAAGCTAAAATAAACATTTTTCTCTAAGTTCTTTTTGGTCAGAATGTTTTATGACAGCATCAGATATGAAACTAGAGCAAGAGCCTAGGACTATGAACTGAAAGTTCTGAAACTGTAAGCCAAAATAAATATTTCCCCTTCCAGTGGTTTGTGTCAATTATTACCGCAGAGACAAAGTCTGACTAGGCCAGAACACAAGGCAGGATAACCCACCACCTGTCTTTCTTCAGCCACCTTCAGTGTTTATTCATGCCACAGTGCCTAGATCTTTTACTGGCTAATATGACAATTTTGAATAATGTGCTTTAACTATTAATTCTTGTTTTGGCAACTTTACACACCATCTCTTAAGCTGCCCTCTTTCTGTGGTGATGATGTCCTTTCCCCCTTTCCCCTTTCCTTTCCTTTCTGTTAGGTTATAAAAAGCGTGAACCCCAATAAAAGGCACATGAGGCTTAGGTTACTCCAGGTGTTATGCCCTGAATCCAAGACCCTCGCAGACCACCAGGAGACAGACACTGATGCAAGGGCAGAGAATCTTTTTATTAACTAGCTTAAGCCAGGGCTGTTCCCGAACCTGGCGCAGCAGGACTGGGAAGAGGCCCGAGGCTCCGTACAAGCACTCAAGCACTCAATTTAGCACTCAATTTAAAGGGAAAGATCGCAAGCGGGGGTGGGGTGGGGGGTTTCCAAACCTTGGCGTTACAGGATTGGTGGTCTTGTAAGAGCCCTGAGGGCGTGGGGGGGGGTGAAGGGGGACAGGATTCATGGTATATTTCTCAGGATTGTTGGGTTGTCAGAGACATATAGTCCCTGGGATTGTTGGGTTGTCAAAGGCATATATAGTTCCTGGGATTGTTGGGTTATGAGAACATACTTATCAGGGCTTTACATTGACTATCTGCAACAGTTATTTCAAAAAACATGTCTATCCTAATCCCTACACAGTCTTCCTGCAGCTTGTGGGAACATGCTTATCTGGTCCCTGTAACAATTATCTCAAAAGCCTGATCCTTACACAGTCTTCCTGCAGAACTTTTTTTTTTTTTTAATTAGTTTTTATTGATGCTTTGTGCATTTCATACATTTTTCCAATTCAGTTCAGGCTTATTTCCCTTTCCCTCCCCCCCACCCCCACCCCATCCCAGATCATGCATTCTGTCATAACTGTCCTGCATCTTTCTCTCAGTTTTTTTTTTTTTTTCATTTTTAGCTATAAGTGATAATCCATGAGTACAAGCATCCTTCATGCAAAACCTATCTGCAGGCTGTTGTGCCCAAACACCTACAGCCCCACCATCCAGTGGGGGGTGACAGGTTGTTTGTTCAATCAAGTTGATCAAATGAGTGTCCAGACTACATTGCTGTAGTTTCACCATTCACCCCAATCGCAGCCCTTACATTCTACCACGCCCCCTCTTCCGCAGGTTGTTCCCTAGGCTTAGAAAAGGGGCACAGGTGGATGAGAGGTAAAACAGTCCACTCTCTCTGGAGCTGTTGACTTGGACTCTGGTCAATTCTGGCTGTTTCCTTTCATGGGCTGACAGTTTGTCCAGGAATAACCTTTCGATCCTACTAATGAAGAACAAGCAATTAGATATATAGGTATTTAAGCAGCACTAATAGTTATGGTAGGTTACTTTAGCATAGACACATGTTTGGATATGTTAATCCATGAATTACAATTTTCCTCCCTGTTAAATATGACAGGGTCTTACTGTGGCTTATAACATCTCCTAACCTGTAGAGGATGTAAGCTTTTATGGTAGGTGGCAGTTCTCCCCTTTGTCTAGGATGGAGACTTTGGTATGGTCAGCAAAATGGGTTTTTAACTCGTTGCCATTCACAGGAACATGCTTTACTTCCATGTGGGACTGCCAGCGTGAGCCGCCTTCAGACACGTGGTGGGAGCGGACAGCATGGCAGGAGGGAGGGGCAGGACAGAGGGGCGGGGGGGGGCAGAGAGGCAGAGAGAGGCAGAGAGGGACAGAGAGAGGGAGATAGCGGCTGGGGTCCACCCATTTATACCCAATGGGTGGGGCCTCAGGTACAAGGGAAGGGGTCAGAAGATTGACAGCTTCAGGAGGAAGATTGTCGGGTCAGTGTCTTTTAGTCACGCTTGACCGCCTTTCACCGGTTGTCCTTCCCTTCTTGGCTCAGCTCCAGGACTTGCATCCTGCCTGCAGGCCGGCAGTCTCTGGGCTCTGCTCTAGCAAGAAGGGGGGAGGGAATACCTCCAGAGAACACCGGTAGGAAAAATAAGCAGACTCACACCCCATGTGGAGAACTAGGGAGGATAGGAACTCCATTTATTTACTGTCAGTGAGGTCTATATATTCAAGACTACTGTGCTTTGGGCAAGGAAGTGGGGAGCAGGCAGAAGGGAGGGGTGAGCCAACCTGGTTCTAATCAGGGGATTGCAGAACTCCGGTTTGTGCAACAGGTGACTAGAGGTGTGACATTCTGCTCAATGCCTCAAGGGAAGGGGCCTGGGACTTTGCAGAGATAGGGCAAAGCAAGAATCATTGTAATATCCCGAATCTTCTGACTACAGATAACTCTGGAAGCCCACAGAGATATCAGATAACTGGAGATCTTCCCTGGACAGATCTTACAATTTCTCACTTCAAGCCACACAAAGTTCCATTCCCACAGATTTGTCCTATTGTCATTTAAAGGATGGTGTTCTCAATGTAAGATCAATACTTTTTTCCCTCATACTTTATCATGGCCTCAAATTATATGATAATTCATTTTACTTCTTAAACTTTGTTTAGATGGCTTCTCCTTAAATTTTCTATCTTTATTTTTTCTATTATCTTCTTAAAATTTAAATAATATAGTCTATTTTATCAAATTTCCATTCTCCCTTCTTTTTTTAAGAACCTCCTAAAATTTTCTAGAGGAAGAAGTGTGGAGCATAAACCGATGCTTTTAGAAGCTTGACTCACTTATTTCAATTTTTTATAGCAGAAGGGAAATTAGCTGGCTAATGGGGCCTCCTCCCCTCCATGCTTGAACAAAGAAAGATTTGACCCCAAGTCATCAATATCCACACTAGAAAGCTGACTTTCCCTTAGTCTAAACCCAGCTCAACATTATTCACAGTTCTTAGAAAGCTAACATTCTTTCATTCCTACCCTGGGCCCTAGGTCACCAATTTTCACACTAGAAATCTGATTTTCTCCTAGTCTGACTTATCTGGAGGCATTCTCGATAAAGCCTTATGAAATCCTCAAAGAATGAAAGAAAACACCTCTTTTTTTATAATTATAAAATGAAAACTCATTATGCACTTTTAGACATTTTGAAGAAACTGAAAATAAATCAAATTTCATATAAAACCTTAACAAGCAAATTATATATTTTTCAGAAGTATTATATCCCAGCTATGGCAAACATCAGGTAAAAGTTTTTCATTTTCTAGGCTTAATTCAATTGCCAAAATTTATATTTGTTCAATTTTCTGAATGGGCAGTCTATTTCTATTTAGAGGGGACTGTTGATCAGGATGGTTGGAACTCCATTCTTAAAATCAGGATGAGAAGAGCAGGATTGTGTTTCTGTTCAGGGTCTACTTATTGTTTTGTAGAAAGCAGCAGCCTTGCCCAGAGCTGGCAGGAGCAGCAGCCAGCTCTGTTATGAGGGACCAACAGAGAGCTGGTCAGCAATTCCTCTTTTGTTCATCCACTGATCATTTTGGTGCAGAACTGTAACTTTACTATTTTGTTCCATCTCCTATAGTAGAGAACAATACAACAATGTGCTTGAAACAAGACGTTTCAGCAACCGTAACTGCCAACTGGGCATGGGTACCATTTGGGGACACAAAAACATTTTTATCAATTTAGAAGTATTTGTTTTACATGGAATTTTTGTGATTTAGCATCTGTCCACTGTTACACACCCACTGCCCCAATGTACCTGGTTCCAAATGCATTCTCTGTAGTGTGCTGCTTTCCTTATTCATCTGGCTTTTCACTTGATCATGTTTATGTTAGCTCCACAATTGTCCTTGCCTTGATTACTCGACTCTTAGAAAGCAAGGTCATTACACAATGAGAAAAATCCAACTGGAATTACTTTAATTCAATGCAGAACAGTTATTTCATAAGCAAGGTAAAAATTACAATGCACTCACATTGTGAATTAAAGTCACATCATTCAGAGTGATACAACAATAGATGGCCCCTTATTTTGAGCTACAAATGACAGTCAGCAGCATCAGAGGGCAGGGTAATTGGCAGTGTGAGTGTCTATGGAAGACAAATTATCTAGGCCCTAAGTCTTTGACATATAAGTATTGCTGCTTCTAGCTACCTTTTATTGGAGGAACTGTACATGGGCTTTATATATTTATCCCAATTTTTCTACTCATAGTATAGAGCATGATTCTCTATACTATGATATACACTAAAATATGATATAATCTTCCAAGGTGCAGAACATTTAGTGTTAAAAGCATGGTTGTCCTGGGCAAATGAGACAGTTGGTTCCCTAGAAAGTACCCTGCCCAGGGCTAGAGAGATGGTTTCAGGGGTTAAGAGCCACCCACATGGTGGCTAATAACCATTTGTAACTCCTGTTCCAGACTATCTAACACCCTCTTCGGACCTCTGCAGGTATTGCATGCATGGGTGTATTTACATACATGCACATAAAATGTACATACTCCCAGTACTGGGAGTCATAGTCGCCCATGACCCTGTTTTATTCCACTCCTACCCCTGCTGATTCTGTCTATTTTCCTTCTTTTGTGTGTAAAATTCCTGGTGGGACAACTGCTCTGTGTTCATCTTTGAAATATGTACATTGTAGCAGAGATTTCCTCCAGGGAGATACCCAGCTCCACCTGGTTACCAGGCAATCAAGGAACAAACTCTCCAATCTTAGTTTCAGGGAGACTAGACTTTACGCAGGCTTGTCTATGAAGTGAATGGCACTTGCAGCGATTTTCCTCATCCACGTGTGCATCCAGAGTCCATCATGGACTCTGTGACTTGCCCCCATGATGGTAAAATGGCAGGTGAGTGCCAGCCCCCAAGTGGCTGGCTTTCATATGTCCCTGGGCTCCTGACCCCAACACAGATCCATTGGCTTCCCAAAGTTCCAAGCATGCATTCTCAGTGAGCATGGTGCTGCCAGGCTCAGCTTTGCCTGTACCCCCTCCCTTGAGGTAAACTAGACTCTATATTTGTAGTTCATAGCTTGTCTGATTATCATCAAAAGAAGGTGGATTTTATCCTACACACATCATCTCCAGAAGACAGCATTTTGTTGTGCTCCCCTCTGTCCTCTGGCCCTTATAGTATTTCTACCTCTTTTTCAACAATATTCTCTGGGCCTTGGAGGGGCTGATATAGATGTCACATTTAGGGCTGAGCACTCAACAATTACTAACTCTCAGTTCTTTGAGCAGTTATAAGTCTGTATGTTGTAAGATGTCCAAAGTTTTTGCTTGTGCCCCTGAAGCATGCTGGTTGAAACATTAGCCTACACATGCCCACATCTGAGTTTTGACCTTTGCCCATTGCCAGTAGAAGTTTCTCTGACAAAGGCTGAGAACCACACTAGGCTATGAGCATAAGCACAAATATCTAGAAGGCAGCTTAATTTCATGTCTAACTGGCAGAACTTGAGTAGTAGATGCCCCCACAGGGCCTGTGATCTCCTTAGCCATAGTTTTTGATCAGGCTTAAAGTATCAGACATATGTTCCCTCCCATCAAGTGGGTGTCAGATCATCAGAAAGTGACTGGTTACCTCCAGAACAATCATGCCTCTACTGCGCCAGTTGGTATCTTCACTTGCAGGTTCCACAGCTGGGTGAGCTCACTGATAACTTTTGTCTTCCAAACAACTCTAGGGTGTTTAAAAACTTATGCAGGTACCTTCCTCCAAGTTCCTTTTTGAAGAAATCATATTTTTAATTGGCTTATAAAGCAGTGGTTTATACATGGCTTTTACACACAGCCTTACGTTTGGTCACCAACTCTACCTTTCTCCCACCCCATCCCCATTCCCTGTTTAAACTTTTCCACCCCTGGTTTTCTTTCCTGTACTTTCATATCACATGTATTTTACTACTCTACCTCCTTGAGACTCTTTTTGTGTTTATTTTATTTTGTTTCATTTTTGCATTGCTTAGGGTCAAACCCAGAGTCTCATATATGCTAAGCAAAAGCGCTCCCATTGATCTACTTAGCAAAGTTTTAGCTATCAGTATTGACTGTATTACAAATTGAAACTACGAACATTTAAGAAAATCTCATGTTAAAAGGTAATAATAAGTATTGCATATTAAGAGAAAATAAGATTTTTATTCATCAAAAGTAACTGTGTTTTCCAAAATAAAAGAAATAATTTAGCTAGAAGAGTGATATGACTTTATATTTTGCAAATATTTTCAATAGGTGGGTTAAAAAATGCCCCTTTAGGGCTCCCCCCACCCCCCACCAAAAAAACCCAAATGAGTGATGTTTGAAGACCAGATCCTCAACTGACTTTGAGAAAACAAAAACCTTGGTTAATCTGGGCTGTGTGGTCTTAAGCATCCAAAAGGAAAGTACAACCAGAAATAATAAGGTCTGAGAAATTGTACTTCAGACATAAAACTTGAGAATCCTTCAAACCTTCAATACCAGATGGGGACTACTAAGATATCCAGCTTATAGACTGAGTGGCTACTGGGATTTCAGCCTCTTCAGAGTGTAGACTGCCATTGTTGGACTACCTAGGCTATGTCATGGAGGCCAGTGCAGGAAGATCAAGATAGGACACGTGCTTGCTGGACCTCATTTGGGTGACCATGGAGGGGAGGGACCCCAGTGTGGAGCACAGGGGCAGGATTGATGGTTGTTTGGGTTTACCAAGGAGGAACCTTCAAGTACTTCCTTGGGGAAAACATGACATCTTTTGGTAAAAACAGTTAAAAATATTTTGTAAAATAATATTTTCTCTTTTTATCGATACATGCTACAGCCATTCATAATTTTTCCTTATGTAATCCTATGGCATGTTCTATCATATAGGAATATTAATATTCATATTCTAAAAGAAAAGAGAGAATGTAAAGTTATACTTCTTTTTACCTGCATGTAATTTTACTGTTAAAATGTGAATCTCTAAATGTGCTTTGGAATTAAACTATAGTTTATTTCCAGATTTTGTAATTTTGATTTATGTGTGGAATGTATGTATGCAGAGTTTGGAATAATATAAAATCAAAGCAGAACAAAAAGAGAGAGAAAAACCTACTCAAAGAACTGACCAAAACAGTAAACCTGTGCACTGAAAAGGTTATAAAAGACTGAGAAAAAGATGCAGGACAGGTCTGTGTATGACAGAATCCATGAGATCTGGTGGGGGGTGGGGGAGATGAGGGGTGGGCATGGATGGGGGAATGAGTCTAAATTTGATTAAGAAATGTTGTATGAAATGCACTCAATAAAAATTAAAAAGTTAAAAAATAAAAACAAATATTTTGGATAATAAAAAATGCCCCTTTAACTTCATACCTATTCCTGCAATCATTTCTCTATATGTTGCTTTGGTTAGAGTCCACAGAGAGCATCTGACTTCACACATCCATGTAGCTCTGAAGGGGAGAAGTAGTTTAATATCTTCTTTAGTTAACAGCAAATATTTTTCTATATCAAAACTTAAAGGCCAAACTTAATATGATTGACAATTTTACCATTTCAATAAGTAATAAGATAAATTATTCTGTGAAACTGAGTTGTTTTCCCTAATTGTGTGTGGGAATGAATGTAGCAATGACTGTGAGCTTGTTCTGGGACACTGCTCACATTTGTGTAAAATGTGCGAATTTTATCCCCATTGCTTTTGTGGAACTAGTACAATGTCAACGAAGTGAAAATGACTGCTGCCATGTGGGAATGATTATGAAAGCATGACAACAGCAAAATTATGAAACTTATGAAAGGACCTATGAACCCTCCCTCTGTGTTCCACACTTGGAGAACTGGTCATGTCTGTTTGATCTTTTTTTTTTTTTAATCAACTAACCCTCATTCACTTTTTGGAGTGTGTGCGTGGGATGTGTGTATATCTGTGATCAGGCAGTTGCATACGTGCATGCAGGTACATGGATGTGGATGTGGAGGCCAGAGGCCAACCTCAAGTGTCACCTTCAGGTGCTGTCCACCTTATATTTTTGAGACAAGGTCTCTGGAGCTTTCTCTTGCTCTCTTCCAGAGGTATTGAATTTTTTGATACATGTATATATCCTTCCTGCCAATTCCTTTCCTTTCCTTTCCTTTCCTTTCCTTTCCTTTCCTTTCCTTTCCTTTCCTTTCCTTTCCTTTCCTTTTCCTTCCTTTTCCTTCCCTTCCCTTCTCTTCCCTTCCCTTCTCTTCCCTTCCTTTTCCCTTCCCTTCCTTTTCCTTCCCTTCCCTTCCCTTTCCCTTCCTTTTCCTTCCCTTCCTTTTCCTTCCCTTCCCTTCCCTTTCCCTTCCGTTTCCTTCCCTTCCTTTTCCTTCCCTTCCCTTTCCCTTCCCTTCCCTTCCCTTCCCTTCCCTTCCCTTCCCTTCCCTTCCCTTCCCTTCCCTTCCTTTTCCTTCATTGTGGTACTGGAGATTGAAACCAGAACCTTGTACATATTACTGAGTGACACTCCCAGCCTGGTATCTTCCATCTTATTTCTCCAATTTTCTATTGCAGCAGAAGCCCACTGCATTTAAAGAAAACACTGTGCTGGTCCCATTGAAACCCAGGTCCCTGAATCTCTTTTCAAAAAGATTGCCCTGGGAATAAGAAAATCCACAAGAAAAAAAGTCCCACCCAAGGCAAAAGATACCGCTTTGCAAATACCCTTCTAATGGGCTCTTGTCCTTGGCCAGAATTTGTTTTCATCTGCAAGGCTAGGTGGCTGATGTGCAAGGCCAGCCTAGAAACAAACATATATGCATGTTTCCTTCTTTGATTTCATCCCCAAAGACTGACTAGCAGGTATGAGATGCTCAAACCCCGAACTTCAAAGAGAAAGAGCTGGCCTTTGACAGTGCTAAAGTTTTAGGAAGATGCCTTTAGGCCAGTGAATGCCCTGCCTGATGAGTATCTTTACCAGGGCCTTCTGCTATGCCCAGTATTTAAGGCAGGGGCCTTGAGTCCCAAAGTATCAAACTGTCCTCTGAGCTGGCTAGTCTGAGAAACTGATCAGATATCAAGAACTTCAGAAGTTCTGGACATAGAGGCTCAAATGAGCTTTCCAGATTTGCGGTCCCTCATGGTGTTGCCACAGACCTTTGCTCGACAGTAACAGAGGGTGTATCTTACTCCACAGGAGAGGACCTTGAGGAATGAGTGGCTCTAACATGGGAATAAGACATCAAATCTCTCCCCAGCACATAGCAGTGTGTACAATAACTTTTCTGAGCCCCAAGAGTCAGGAGAATCGCTGAATCTGAAGTCAGTCTTGCATCCAACTGATCCTTAGGTAGTAGTCAGCCTCAGGGGCTGATGCTTCAGGGACAAGTGTTAGTATTTCTGAAGGAAGACACAGGCCCACAGCAAGGACTACATAAGCTACATTCCCCATGGTTAGGTAACTTAGAACAAAAGTGAAAAATCGAGCCAGGACATTTTGATTCAAGGGCAAAGGGGCTAGAAACATGCCAAGACTAATGGAATAAAACCAAATCAATTTGCATTTGGAGGTAGGACCAGTTGTCAGGAAATGGCTGAGACTGAGGAGCTGTGTGTCTGGTACCTTCCCTTTGTGGTTCCTTCTTGCCTGACTTCTTTGCCATCTGGCTGGTTCCTTATCAAAAGAGAAAAATAGCTGCTATCTTTTGTACTCTGACAGAAACTCATTCACACCAAAAAGATATGCCTTGTAGATGTCTGCTTAGAACAGACTTTTATCGGTAGCTGGGGTCTGGGAAAGTTCTCTGTCTAGTTTGAGCCACATCTGGCAATAGCCAGATAATATTTTCAGGGAGGCTGAAATAGATTGATCCTTGTGACTGACCCTTTGTTGCCCCAGCTGGCTGGGAAAATAAGCAAGCTTTAGTTTGGGAGCAGAGTTGAGACAATAAACAATATGTTACCAGCCATCTCCTTCTTTCTTCCCTTCCCACTTTGAATTAATCTTGGATTATTTTTTTGAATCCAAGACTTGCACAAGCCTAGGATTCTCCCTATTAGAGAATGTCCCACATCTTCACTGCCTCTTGTGTGTGACACTGACCATGAACTTGGAGCATTTGACTTTCCTACGATACCAAGTTTATAGGTAGAGAGTGGATACAGACACAGATGTGGAAATTTGTAATGTGGCAGAGTCAACGAGCAGAGAGGATAGATTCTGTTTTTGTTAGTGGGACTCGACAGAAGTAATGTGTCAGAGGAAATGTTTGGGGGAAGATGTCTGTGAACAGTTGGGGCCAATGATGTTTCTCTGAAATTTCAGCATCTGAAACTCACTTTGAAAACTCTGGAGGCCTGTGGTACTCCTGACTGCTTGCCTCACCGTGGCTGAATCCTCTGCCTCTCTAGGGAAAGCTTCAGAATCAGAGCCCTGGTCTGGGAGCCTCACCTCCACTTGGCTGCAGGTTGAATGCTGAGTGTCCCATTTAGCATACAGGTGAACATTTGGAAGGAAGAAGGCTTTTGTTTTTGTTTTACATTTTTATATCAGGAAAGGAAGACTCTCAGAAAGCCATGGCTTTGTGGAAATATAATGCTCGGGGGAAGACAAAAGTCTGTTTCAGCACTGCCTCCCACCTGAAATACACCTGCTAACCTCTTCCATGTTGGCTTTCTGTGTCTCACCAAAGTGCAGCAGTCAGAGAGAGACCAGTCAAAGACACTTGAGGCAGCACCTTGAAATCTTTAACTCTAGAATTTAAACACAGTTCTCACCTCAAGGAGATTAGGAAACGCTTTACTCGGGAACCACATGAGTGACCATGGCCCAGGAACACAGATTCAGATTTTCCCAAATACCATGTTTCCCTGTGAAAGTGATTCCATGAGGTTTTTATTAGTTATGGAACACAGATAGTTGTGGGTTGAAGTACCTACTAAATACATTGGCGGGGGCCACAGGTATGTGGGTTGGGGCAAAGAAGGGATCTATGTGGTGGGTTTCTGATGCTTTCCAAGGACATGTCTCTTTTTCGATGGGTGGAAACTGGTGGTTACATTGTAAGGTCACAAGGTTGTTAGGGCAGACCCAGGTGGGCAATGAAAAGCTTTCTAAGGGACTTGATAGCTCAAAATAATTTGGCTCTTGTCTGCAATATGTTAAAGTGCCTATAACCTTGAAGTTCATTTGGCTTTTAGAATATTAAACCTAAGTGAGGCTTTTCTCTCTCCTCCTCCTTCTCTTCCTCCTCCTCCTCCTCCTCCTCTTCCTCCCCTCTTCTTCCCCCTTCTCTGTTTTTCCCCTTCCTTTTTTCCTTTCTGGGAACTTCAGTTCATAATTCATTTCCATTTTTGCTTTTGTTCTAAAGGCAGAGGATAATGAAAATTTCTAAAACATATCCCAATATTTGGATATTGGTTCCATTTTTTGGTTTCATTCACCCTCTTCTCCTCTTGCATTAAATTTAATTGTCTGAAGAGGAAAAGTGGAAAAGTTTGAAGGAAAATGAAAACTGCAGAAATCACTCTAATTTCTCTCACCATATTTGATCCTTGTTCAGTAATAAAATGTGATGGGAACTGGGGGTGCAGAGGTGCAGAGGTACAGAGGAGGCACATCCTACACTTGCCTGTGCTTGGCTCAATATGGCCACCTCTCTAGCACCCACTCTGGTTTGGCCTCATCTTGGATTATTCATTTTAAATGAGTACTCTTATCAGTATTTCATTGCAGTCAGCTTGTGCGGCTTTGGTAGACTTCTTGATGGCTGTAGGAATGAAACTTTGCCTGGCTCAAGGCAAGAACTGTAACACCTGTCCCACAAAACCTCCAAGAGTTATCTGATATCTCTGTGGGCATCCAGCTGTCTCTGTGAGTTATCTATAGCTCTGGAAGGTCCAGGATATTGTAGTGTTTTCTTACCTTGCCTATCTCTGCAAAGTACCAGAACTGGATGGCCCCTTCCCTTGAGGTATTGAGCAGAATGTCACACCTCTAGTTTACCAGTTGCACAAACAGGAGCTCTGCAGCCCCCCAGGTAGGAGCCAAGGTGTCTTGCCCCTCCCATTACCTTGCCCCCCACTTCCTTGTCCAGAGCACAGTAACTTTTGGTATATAAGCACATTGTTGGCATGACTAAAAGAGAGAGAGAGTTTTATCTTCTGGACTTTCTCTGAGTCTGTGTCTATCTTTCTTTGTCTTTCTATTCCATCAGGTAACTTTCTTGCAGTCTCCTCCCCTCTCCTTGTCAGAGCTAAGCCTAGAGACCATCTGCCTGCAGGCAGGAGACAACCTTGAAGCTTGCAGTCCTGTAGAACTGACCAGACTGTTTCTGGAAGGGAAGAATATCATGTGGATTGCAGCCACGTGTGACAAAAGGACCATCAGACGATTAGAAACTCTGACAACTGGTACCAACAACGTGGGGCTTGAATTTCCACTAATAGCAGAAAGAAGAAGAAAAAAGGTATTTTATTGGGCTGTCTCTCTCCCAGCTCTCTTTCCCTCCACAAGAGGGTAAAAAATCTCAGAGGGTCTCACTGTGATGGAGAAAGTGCCCCCTCCTCCGATGTAGGATTCAGGGTAGCAGCCAGGCTAGGCCTATCTCTGTAGAAATCTCTTTCATGAGAGATTAATCTTTTAATCTGTTTCTGGTATTTCTCCTCTTTATGGCCAGGCTTTGGCCTATCTCTATGGACAAATTCTCCTTTCCATGAGAGATTAATCTTTGAACTGTTTTTTTCCCTAACCAGTAGCTTTCCCTGCCTTTCTTAATCATGGAAAACAAGTGGGCATGCCAGAAAACCCAATGGCAACAAAACAGATTAATCAAAACATCCAAACAGCTGTAGTGACGGCTCCGCTGCAGCCCGAGTGGGTGGAGAAGCCAGCAGCATGCCCCAGGCACATGGAGGGGCTGGAGCGCTGGTCTGGGGGGTGGTGGGACCCACAAGGGACCACATGAGGACCCAGATAAGCCAGGCCCAGCCAGGGACATGCAGAACCTCGCTTAGCTCCATGCTGCCAGAGTTCTGCCACCACAGCCCAGCGGCCCCAATCCTCCCTTTCACTCTAGGCCACTTTCCTTTAAAATGACAGGAATGCCTTTGCCTTTAGCCCCACAAAAACCATACCAGATGAGGATAACCAAGACTTTCATTTGCAGGAATTTCCTGATAATGTAGCCCCAACATGGAGCTGCAAAAATTTATAACCAAAATAATTTCTCAGGAAAGAAAAACAATGTACGCCAGTTTTGAGTGCAGAACTACATTTCCCAGAATTCCTTGGGCCTGTCACAGTTTCAACTTCCTGTCGTGGCCATTTTTACTATCTTTCCTTCCAGGCCAAAAAATCCCTACATTTCCCAAGGTGTTTCATGCAGATCAGAATGTTTCAGTATGGCTCTCGGTCTTTTTGATTCAGACTTTTCCAAAAGATATTCAAAGAAAATGTACCTTTTAACTTTATTGTGTTCTTTCTCATGATACTTGTTCAGAATTAAGGTAATTGTACTGCTTCTTGCACATCAATTTTTATCTTGACATAATATATTTTAAAATGGCCATTTAAAATCTGTTCAGTTAAATTCCATCTCAAGCATGCTTTTCTAAATTTGATACATGGGTACCCAATAACATCTTTAAACAAGTTGTGCACAACTTATCAATTAATAAGTCCTAGGCATTTCAAGGTCAATCAATCTATTAAGGATCCTAAACTATTTTAAAATTAATTAATAAAAAGGTCCTAAACAATCTTGGAGCCTTTTAGATTTGTTTTTACTATTTTAAAATTCACAGGCCCCTAAACCACGTAGTTTTGTAATCTAATGAGGAGCAAAAATAACAAGTCACCTTAATTCATGTCTGTCTGAATTTAATATCAGCTTTGTATGAAGATTTTTCAAGCCAACTTGGTCTAACAATAATTAAAACTAATTAATGTTCTTTAACAACTATTTGTCATTTTTAGGGTTTGGTTAAAAAATTAATTTGTGTGATTTTTCTATTTACATAGATTTAGTAAAGGTTAACTCTAAAACCAAAATTAATTTTTCCCTAACTCAGGTCTGCCAGTATATTTAAATGGCTAATAAATTAATTAATTTATAAAGGGTAAATATAAATTTACACAGGTAGTAGTTCAAAGTTTTATTAAGTATGTACTGTCATCTACTAGATTTGACCCACCAGCGCTGAATAGGCTCTGTAAGACCATTCTATAAAATTTATACCTTAAAGTTATATACCTAAAAATTGTAATATATATAAAAGTTAAAATTACATATGTATAAACTTTATTTCTACAGGATCCAGTCTTAATCTGGTAACTTAAAGATCATGATGTATATTTAATCAAGGTTCCTCTAACTTATTTTTACTAATGGTCAACATCTATTCACATTGGACAGTGGTAAACTAAATTACTTATGTTATTTAAAAATCAGTCACACTTAAATGTATGTAAACTACAAGTTACTTTTACTTCCAATCATGCTAAATTTTCAGGTAACAGCCTTGACATTAATGTATTTCCAATGTCTTTTTATAATGTTATCTATAACACCCCCCCCCTTTTTTTTTGGTCTTTTCGAGACAGGGTCTCCCTGTAGCCCCAGCTGTCCTGGAACTCACTCTGTAGACCAGGCTGGCCTTGTACTCACAAAGATCCGCCTGCCTCTGCCTCCCGAGTGCTAGGATTAAAGGCGTGCACCACCACGCCCAACATCCCTTTTTATCTATAAGATAATTTATCTTTAAAAGACAGAATTTCATCTCTTTATCAACAATGGATCTCAGGACATTGGTTCCCACATGGGTATGTATGTGATACTATAGTTTTCAGTAATAATATATTCTCCTACAATAAGGTAAAATTAATGTAATACCCTCCAAAGGGCAGCTTAATTTCTTCCTTACATTAAGAGACATAAAATCTCATGATTTCTATTTCTCAAAATAGAAATCTCATTTCTCATGACATCTATTTCTCAGAAACATTTATTGAATATGTATCAAGGCCAGGTACTATACTGGCTGGGATTTCTCCCAATAGCCAATTACATCAGTAAAAAATATTACAGCTGTCTTTTTTTAAGCTAAAAATCAGGCCCAATAAATCTACCAGGGCTAAAAAAAGAGCCATGGATAATTTCAAGTACTAAATTAATATATTATTTTACTTTTCAAACTTAAAATTAAAGGGCTTATCTATGTTATTCTTAAAAAGAACTTTAATAAGCCTTCAACTGTTTATCTACTGAAATGATAAATTATGTTTTTCCTACCTACAGTAATATAAAAAAATGGTATCTCCAACCACCTTTGCTAGGCCAGCAGCACAACCCAGTATAATAAATAATATTTACTTAACTGCCTGTGCTCTTACTGTTCATATGCCATCAGTAAAAGTGCAAAAGGCACCCCTGAAAGCCAAGATTCCAACTCTGTGATACGCCACCTGCAGCTGCTTTTTACTTCGCCTCCAGAAAAAATAAAAGCCAGAGCTGAGTAGCCACCCTCCTGCTGGAAAAAGATTGAGACAACCTGGTTGCTATCTTCAACAGCAAAAATAGCTTACTCCTCTTTCTCACCTGCCCCAAAAGCCTGGAGACTTCTGGTTAAAGAAAAAACCTACAGGAGACAATTATGACTGAACTTTGTTCCATCAATGTAGTTGCTCTCACAGATCTCTCCAGCCAGGCTTGGGACTTTGGGGGTACAAGTAAAAAACACCATCTATGTTAAAAGGATATCAAGTAATATCTGTATGTTTTCATGTATAAGATAAGGAATGTTACTCTTAGAAAAGATGTCATTCGCATACCTGTATGTCTTTGTATGTCTTTATGTGTAGGACAAGCAATGTTATTTTTAGAAACAATGTCATTTGCATACCTGTATGTCTTTGTATGTCTTTATGTGTAGGACGAGCAGCGTTATTTTTATTTTTTATTTATTTATTTTTTGGTCTTTTCGAGACAGGGTCTCCTTGTAGCCCCAGCTGTCCTGGAACTCACTCTGTAGACCAGGCTGGCCTTAAACTCACAAAGATCTGCCTGCCTCTGCCTCCCAAGTGCTAGGATTAAAGGTGTGTGCCACCACGCCTGGCTGTTTTTAGAGACAATGTCATTCGCATACCTTTATGTCTTTGTAGTCTTTATGTGTAGGACAAACAATGTTATTTTAGAGACAATGTCATTCACATACTTGTATTTCTTTGTATGTCTTTATGTGTAGGACAAGCAATGTTATTTTTGAGACTATGCCACTCACATACCTGTATGTTTTAATGGGAGAAAAGGTATTACTTTTACTTTGTCATTTTAGAGTTCCACCACTTAAGGGCAAAGTCACATACTCAGTGAGTCTCTTTGCATCTCTTATGGTCAGTTTGCAGTGCACTGACATCAGTTTCTATGTTTAATCAGTAAGTGTAAATGCACTTGAGAGTCATAACAACTGGCCTATAGCCTTTTGCTGCCTCTGTGCTCAGAGAAAGATCCTTTTAACAAAGGCTCTGTTACCTGCAACCTAAGTTCCCCTAGGCCACCAGCATGATCCTTTTTGTTAAAACTAATCTCACCTCAGAAAGTTGACTTTCTGGTTTGTCAAAAGCCAGTTTGGGGTTACAGCCCAAATGTCTTTAGTCCAGTATCAGATTATCCCAAAATATCTCCTAGAGGACTATGACATTACTGCTCCATTTTAATTAAAAAATGAAAGAGGGGCTGTAGGAATGAAACTTTGTCTGGCTCGAGGCAAGGACTGTACCACTTGTCCCACAAAACCTCTGCGAATTATCTGATATTTCTCTGGGCATTCAGTTGTCTCCGTGAGTTATCCATAGCTATGGAAGGTCTGGGATATTGCAGTGTTTTCTTGCCTCACCTATTGCTGCAAAGTTCCAGAACATGATGGCTCCTTCCCTTGAGGTATTGAGCAGAATGTGGCACCTCTAGTTTACCAGTTGCATAAACAGGAGCTCTACACCCCCCCCCCCGCTCGTAAGAGCCTAGGTGGCTCACCCCTCCCTTTCGTCTGGCCCCCCCCCCCACTTTCTTGCCCAGAGCACAGTAACTTTTGGTATATAAGCACATTGCTGGCACAAATAAAAGAGAGAGAGTTTTATCTTCCGGACTTTCTCTGAGTTTGTGTCTGTCTTTCTTTGTCTTTCTATTCCTTCGGGTAACTTTCTCATGGTCTCCTCCCCTCTTCCTGCCAGAGCTAAGCCTAGAGACCATCTGCCTGCAGGCAGGAGACAGCCTTGAAGCTTGCAGTCCTGTAGAACTGCCCAGCCTGGTTCTGGAAGGGAAGAATATCATGTGGATTGCGGCCATGTGTAACTAAAGGAACATCAGACGATTAGAAACTCCAACAGATGGCTTCGTTGGGTAGCATGGTTGATAGATATTGAACACAGGTAGGATGTAACCAGGGAGCTCATGACCCACAATGATTTAATCTCTTGCTCAACCTTGTAACTCTTCCTATCAAGCTCTGAAGAAATCAAGTTCATGCAGTGAGCTCCTGAGTTCTCCCACATGTAGGGGAAATGTGTTTGTGATTCTGTACCTGCTGGGAACCTGGTGTTTTCTGGAATGTATGTAGTAGGAAGCCCTCATGTCCTTAGTCAATTTGTGGAAAAGCATAAAAAATGATGAGCTAGGTGTATGTGAAGTCTCTAGGAAGAAGTCTGGGCACTCTACATACAATAGTTTGTGAAGATTTTTTATTTTTATTTTTATTCTTTTGTTTTTTTGAGACAACCTCTCTCAGCCGGACTGGAACTGACTATGGAGAGCAGGCTGGCCTTGATCTCAAAGAGATCCACCTGCCTTATCCTCCTGAGTTCTTGGATTAAAGGCATGCACCAACATACCTTGTTTAGATATAAAATTTTTGCTAATGAATTGATTTTTGTCTTTTTGAGACAGGGTTTCCCTGTAGCCACAGCTGGTCTGAAAGTTGCTATGGAGACCAAGCTGGTCTCCATCTCATAGAGATGCACCTGCATCTGCCTCCCAAATGCTAGGATTAAAGGCATGCAACATCATGCCCAGTGTCTGATTTTTATTTTTTTTAGAATGTATTTTGCTCTAAACTCATTTGTGGAAACAAGCTAAGATAATTAAGAAACTTGAAAATGCTAACTTTCTATTTTTTTAAGAAACTTGATGATGAACATGGACTATCTCTAAATGTTTATTGATATTTGCTGCCTAGCATAGGAACTGCAAAGATTTCAGCCTTCACCCCAAATCCAGATGTCTCAAGTCAGATAAGGTAACTATATCTGGAAAGAGGATGCAGCTCAGTAGCACAGTGCCCACCTATCATATGTGAGGCTTTGGATTCAGTCCCCAACACTGAAAGAAAAGGATATGTACTTCTAAATTTACTATAGTAATCTTAAGAGACCATACACAACTACAGGAAGTATGTTTTCAAGTTATTCTTGAAGACCTGACTTTTCATTTATTTACATCAATGTACTGTATTTATTTCTATCATCTATATTTTCCAGATGAATTTCTTTTTCTCCTCCCTCTGTCTCTCTCTCTTTTTCTCTCTCTCTCTCTGTGACAGTCTTGCTCTACCCAAAGCTGGCCTGCAACTTATTATTTCGCCCAATCTACCCTCAAATTCACAGCCCTCCAGCCCCCATTTCAGAATCCTGAGAGCTGGAATTACACATGTGTAGCATCATGTTCAACTTCAGTTAATTTCTATTTCAAGATCTTCTGGACATGTAAAAAGAATGACACCATTGTGTTGTTATTATGTAGGCCCCATGAGCAAAGAGCTCAGTGTGCAGTTGGTAAAGAGCCATTAGATGCTCCAAGCATAAACTCATTTCCAATAATAGTTTGATACTTTATCCAATTCATGATATCAAAGCAAAACTGAAAGATTCCTCACTAGGAAAATCTGGATATTACTGTGTTTGATATAAATGTGGCTCTAAAGTTCAGTAACGACTTCTAGATTCAGTGAGAGACCCTGTCTCAGAAAACAAGGTGAAGAGAAATTGAGGAAAACAATGTTGACCTCCAGCCTCCAAATGCACATACACCTATACACACATGTGCATGCACAAACATCTATACACATATAATCATCTTACTCTTAATTCTTTTTTTTTAATGTTAGAACTTGCACCTCCATCTTTTAATATTTTCCTAAAGAAAATATTATCAGAATTATCAACAGCATCTACACATTCTGATATTTCCATCCAGATAAATCCTTTGATGCACAGCCACTCAGCAATGATCTGAAGCTGCGGATCTGCCTGGTTTTAACATTTATACTCGCTTGATGAGGAGATGTACACTTACTAAGTAGAAGAAATGACAGAGCACACTTAATTCCAACAAGAGACAAGGAGGTAAAGGAGGTAAATGCTTTTAAATTTTAAATTGTACATGAAAAGAAATGAAGCCTAACTTCTAGTGTTCTTTATACCTTTCCCTTCCATTTTTTAAAATCTAGTTATGATTTTTTAACTTTTTAATTTTTATTGAGTGCGTCTCATACATTTCTTAATCAAATTTAGACTCATTCCCCCATCCATGCCCACCCTCATGCCCCCTGCCCTCCCATCAGAGCTCATGGATTCTGTCATAAACAAGTCCTGTCTTGCATCTTTTTCTCAGTCTTTTATAACTTTTTTGGTGCACAGGTTTCTGTTTTGGTCAGTTCTTTGAATAAGTTTTTCTCTCTCTTTTTTTGCTCCCATTTGATTTTATATTATTCCAAAATATGCATATATACACTCCACACATAAATCAAAATTACAAAATCTGAAAAGAAACTATAGTTTAATTCCAAAGCACATTTAGAGATTCACATTTTAGTAGTAAAGTTGCATGCAGGTAAAAAGAAGTATAACTTTACATTCTCTCTTTTCTTTTAGAATATGAATATTAATATTCCTATATGATAGAACACACCATAGGATTACATAAGGATAAATTATGAATGGTTGTAGCATGTATCAATAAAAAGTATTTTTAACTGTTAAATATAGTCTTTTTTTTTTTTTTAACCAAAAGATGTCATGTTTTCCCGAAGGGAGTGCTTGAAGGTTCCTCCTAGGCAAACCCAAACAACCATCAATCTTGCTTCTGTGCTCCACACTGGGGACCCTCCCTGCCATTGTCACCCAAATGAGGTCCAGCAAGCGTGTGTCCTGTCTTGATCTTCCTGCACTGGCCTCCATGACATAGCCTGGGTAGTCCATGGCAGTCTATATTCTGAAGAGGCTGAAATCCCAGTAGCCACTCAGTCTACAAGCTGGATATCTTAGTAGTCCCCATCTGGCATTGAAGGTTTGAAGGATTCTCAAGTTTTATATCTGAAGTACAATTTCTCAGACCTTATTGATTATTTATTTCTGGTTGTACTTTCCTTTTGGATGCTTAAGGCCACACAGTCAGCCCAGATTAACCAAGGTTTCTGTTTTCTCAAGGTCAGTTGAGGATCTACTCCCCAAGGGTCACCTGGGTTTTTTTGCGGGGGAGGTGCCTGGTTCCTTTTGGTTTTTCAACCACCAGTTCCATCCACTCGAGGACACAGTTAGGTTTTGCTAGACCAGCAAGATCCATTTTAACTCCATGCTACATTATAATATCTATACATAACCACCATCCATAGTCTGAAAATAAATGGTAGGTTAGTTCTAGCACCTGTCTAGTGATTCATAATATAAGAGCATGGTTGTGCTCAGATTGTGAGGAATATATAGCATTAACGTTGCTCAATTTGCCTTAGAACTAGGTACTTGGTGCTAGCATCCACAAAGATGGATACCATTTGTCTTTTGCTTTTCTGGGACTGTGTTACTTCACTTAACATAAAATCTTCTAGTTCCATCCATTTACCTGCAAATTTCATTATATCATCTTTCTTTACCGCTGCATAGAACTCCATTGTGTAGATGTACCACATTTTCTCTATCCACTCATCATATTTCTTGATTCACCTTTTTCCACTTGTCAATTGTTGACCTTATTTCCTGTGCAGTGCTGTCTGATTTAGAAAGTCTTTTCCTACATCCATGTCTTGTAAGTTGCTGCCAACTTTTTCTTCTATCACCTTCAGATGTTTGGGTTTCATGTTGAGGTCTTTGATCCACCTGGAGTTGACTTTTGTACAGGACGAGAGATAAGGATTTAACTTTATTCTCTACAAGTGGTGATCCAGTTTTGCCAACTCCACTTGCTGAAGATGCTGTCTTTCCTCCATGGTGTCTTCTTGATCCCCTTGTCAAATGAAGTGGTATGGCTGGGTCAGGTGGTAGGCTCATTCTGAGTCTTTTAAGGGTTCTCCACACTGCCTTCCATAATGGTTTTTGAGAAATTATTTATAGTCCAACTTCAAAGGTGCATTTTATTTTTTTTCCATAGGTTATTTATTTTTCATTTTTTGGTTATTTTTTTTCTTTTCTTTTTTCTTTTTTTTATTTATTATATTATATATATATATGATATATTATATAATAAAAGTATAATATATATATATATTACAAGTTTATGTTACAAATCAAATCTAGATCCTGTCCCCCTACCTCCCCCACCCTACCAGAGCTCATGCATTCTGTCAAACATGTTTTTTCATCTTTTTCTCAGTCTTTCTCAAAATTCTCAATGTAGAAAAAAATAATTCTCAATGTAGAAGTTGACTGTTTTGAGCAGTTCACGTTTCAGTCAGTTCTTTGATGCAGTTTTTCTGTTGTTGTTGTTGTTGTTGTTGTTGTTGTTGTTGTTGTTCTTCTTCTTCTTCTTCTTCTTCTTCTTCTTCTTCTTCTTCTTCTTCTTCTTTCCAATATGCATCACTCCCAACTACTTAAAGCTCAAGGAGCCCTGCACAGAAAATACTTATAACTAGGTAATTGATGCTAACATCCACACATGAGGGATACCATTCATCTCTTGCTTTTATGGGACTGTGTTACTTCACTTAACATAATATCTTCTAATTCCATCCATTTACCTGCAAAGTTAATGATGTCATCTTTCTTTACTGCTGCATAGAACTCCATTGTGTAGATGTACCACATTTTCTCTATCCACTCGTCAGTTGAGGGGCGCTTGGGTTGGTTCCAGCTCCTTGCAATTGTGAAGAGAGCTGCAATAAACATGGCTGTGCATGTATCTCTGCAGTATGATGAGTCTTGTGGGTACATACCCAGGAGAGGTCTGTCTGGGTCAGGTGGCAAGTTCATTCTAAGTCTTCCAAGGGTTCTCCACACTTTCCATAGTGTGGAGAAGTTCTCCATGCTTTCCATAGTGGCTGTACGAGTTTATATTCCCACCAGCAGAGGATGAGTGTTCCCCTTTCCCCACAACCTCTCCAGCATTTGGTATCATTTATTTTCTTGATCCTAGCCAGTCTTATAGGAGTGAGATAATATCTTAAAGTGGTTTCATTTGCATTTCCTTTAATTATTAGTGACGTTGAACACTTTTTAAGATGTTTCTCAGCCATCTCTAATTCCTCACTTGTGAAGTCTCTGTCCAGCTCTTTGCTCCATCTTTTGAGTGGGTCATTAGTTTTCTTTCTTCTTTGTTTTTTGAAGCATGAGCAGACTTTCCTCCCTATAGGGTTGACACTGGCTGGAGTCCCATTAGTGAATTTCCAAGACCTCCCTGCACAGGAAGACTGGTGACTCACATTTGTAGGACATTTAAGGAGATGCCCCCATGAATATTCCCCTGAGACTTATTTGGCCCCTGAGGGCAAGGGACAAAGCCATCTCCTAGGTCCCTTGGCCAAATTGGTATGTGTATTAAGTATGGTCGTTAAGCACCCAGAAAGGCTAAGTTACACCAGCCTGATACATCACACCTATACTAAAGTTGTATACTCTGGAAATCAATGCTTTGTCAGATTTATCTGAGGTGAGGGTTTCCTCCCACTCTGTAGGTTTTCTCTTCACTTCCTTGACTGTTTCTTTTGATGTACAGAAGCTTTTGAGTTTAATGAGGTCCCATTTGTCAATTGTCGATCTTATTTCTTGCACAGCTGCTGTCTGATTTAGGAAGTCTTTTCCTACACCTTTGTCTTGATCTTTGGTGTCAAAAGTGCATTTTATGGTTAAGAATATAAAACTGGGGGGGGGCTGGAGAGATGGCTCAGCAGTTAAGAGCACTAGCAGCTCTTGCAGAGGACTTGGGTTCGATTCCCAGCACCCACATGGAGGCTGACAACTGTCCATTACTCCAGTTCCAGGGGATCTGACACTGTCTTCTGACCTCCTTGGACATTGGTGCATACACATATAAGCCATACACTCATATATTAAAATAAAAATAATCAATAAAATATTTTTTAAAAAGAATATAAAATTAGGGGCTAGAGAGATGGCACAGCAGTTATGCAGTGGCTGGTCTTGCATTGAACCTGGGTTCAGCTTCCAGCACCCGCATGGCAGCTCATAACTGTCTATAGTTCTAGTTCCAGGGGATCTGGCACCTGGCCTCCTCAGGTACTACACATATGCGCACTTACACACAGGTAAAATATACATATAAAATAAAAATCAAAAAATTAAAAAGAATATGAGGGGCTGGAGAGATGGCTCAGCAGTTAAAAACATTTGCTTTTCTTCTAGAGGACCCAGGTTCAATTCTCAGCACTTACATGGCAGCTAACAACTGTCTGTAACTCTAGTTCTAGGGGATTTGATGCTCTTTTCTGGCCTCTGCATGCATTCCACAACATGGGTGCACTTACATACACGCAGAAAATACACTCATACAATTAAAATAAAAATAATAAATATTTTTTAGATGTCCCATTTTGAACCAAGTACTCTGTAGTCTCTTATTCTCTGCACACTGACCACTTCTGTGTCTCTTCAGTAAACATAATCTATTGCAAGAACAAGCTTATCAGATGAGGATTAAGACATGAGCCAATCTATGGTTACAATGAGAGGTCAGTAGAGATGAGCCAATCCATGGTTACAATGATAGGTCAGTGGAGATGAGCCAATCTATGGTTACAATGATAGGTCAGTGGAGATGAGCCAATCTATGGTTACAATGATAGGTCAGTGCAGATGAGCCAATGTATGGTTACAGTGATAGATCAGTACAGATAAACTAATCTATGGTTACAGTGATAGGTTAGTACAGATGAACTAATCTATGGTTACAGTGATAGGTCAGTAGAGATGAACCAATCTATGGTTACAGTGATAGGTCAGTAGAGATGAACCAATCTATGGTTACAGTGATAGGTCAGTAGAGATGAACCAATCTATGGTTACAGTGATAGGTCAGTAGAGATGAATCAATCTATGGTTATAGTGATAGGTCAGTAGAGATGAACTAATCTGTGGTTACAGTGACAGGTCAGTAGAGATGAACCAATCTGTGTTTATGATGATAAGTCAGTAGAGATGAACAATCTGTGGTTATGATGATAGGTCAGTAGGCATGGGTTTAATACTATATCTATTTATTTAAACACTTTATATGTATATTTTAGGACATTTCTATTTTAGTGGGTTTCTATATGATACTTTCAAAGGTCATTAATGTGGGGCTGGAGAGATGGCCTAGCAGTTGAGTGCCAACTGCTCTTGCAGAGGATCCGGGTTCGATTCCCAGCACCCACATGGCGGCTGAGAACCATCTTTGACTCCAGTTCCAGGGGATTCTGAAACCCTCTTCTGACCTCCGAGGCATTGCATGATACGGGTGCACAAACCTACATGCAGACAGTACATTCATACATATGCAAGAATAAATTTAAAAAACAACAACCAAAAAGGTCATCAATGTTAGATATCCCTCCCTATACTCTCTCTTTTATCCTGCTCTCCCATTCCCAAGTCCACATAATCCTTCTTGCTCCATTTATTCCCCATTCCTCCTTAATACCATTTACATTATATCACCTCTCTCTTGAAAGCACTCCCCTGTAGACCTCTACTAGTTTCCTGACCTCTATGGGTGCTCCAATTTAAGCAAATCAAAGCTGTCATCCACATATGAGAAAGAATATATGTCTGTTTTTCTAAGTCTGGATTATTTAATTCAGAATGATAATTTCTACCTCTATCCATTTACCTACAAATTTCATAATTTAATTTTTTGATCTATTTATTTTTATTTTATGTGTATGAATGTTATGCCTGCATATGTATACGTGGACCCATGTCCTGCAGCGCCCCAAGAGGACAGAAGAGGGCGTCAGATGCCCTGAAACTGGAGCTATGGATGGTTATTAGTTGCCATTGGGTGCTGGAATTTGAACTGGGGTCTTCTGCAAGAACAGCAAGTGCTCTTAACTGCTGAGCCATCTCTCCAGCCCCAATTTCATTTTTCTTTATAGATTAATATTCTTCCATTATATAAATGTACCACATTTTCATAATCTGTCATCAGGTGATAGACATCTAGGTTGTTTCCATTTCCGGAACATTGTGAATTGAGCAGCATGAACATGGGTGAGCGGGACTATCTGCAGTAGGAAGTCTTTCGGGAACAAGTCTAGAACGGCATAGCTGGGTCCATAGGTAGACCTATTTTCAATGTTCTGAGGACTCGCCACACTCATTTCCACGTTGCTGCTCCTGTTTGCACACCCACCAGCAGCAAAACAGTGAGCAATTGTTCCCTTTCCTCACATCCTCACCAGCATTTATTGCCTTAAAAAGACACGTGACATTCCTGACTAGTGTAAATGACCTCTCAAACAGTTTTAGTTTTCATTTTTTTTTAAATTTCTCATATGTGTATGATGTACTGTCTGCATGCAAGTCTGTGCACCGTGTTCGTGCAACGCGCGGAGGTCAGAAGAGGGTCTCGGATCTCCCTGGAACTGGAGTTCTCCTGGAATTTGGAGTACAGATCGGTTCCTTAGCCGCCATTGTGGGTGCTGGGGATGAACCTCGGGTCCTCTGTAAGAGCTGTCGGTGGTCTTAACCACTAGCCATCTCTCCAACCCCTAGTTTTCATTTTTTTGATAGCTAAGGATATTGAACAATTTAAACGTTCTCAGCCATTGTTGACTACTTTTATATCATTATATGAATTTTCATCATTTAAAAACTTTTGAAAATATTTTGTTTTGAAATATTTTTAAAAAAATTTAGAGTGGCAGTACTTCATTTTTGAAATCCCTTTTTTTGGATCTTTTTTTTTTTAAGACAGGGTTGCCTGTAGCTCCAGCTGTCCTGGAACTCACTATGTAGACAGGCTGGCCTTGGAACTCCAGAGATCCACTGCCTCTGCTCCCGAGTGCTGGGATTAAAGGCATGAATCACCAAGCCCACTCTTGAAATTGCTTTTTAAATCAGTTTATCACTGGGTGTGGTGGCATACACCTGTCACCCCAGCCCTTGGGAGCTGGGATCGGGAGTTCAAAGTGGTTCTTAGGTACCTAAGTGGGTAACCTGGGCTACATGAAACCTGTCTCAAAATAATCAGTTTATTTTCAGATGGAGTTGTTTTGTAAGTCTGCCAATATATCCAGACAATGCTAATCAATGCAGTCTACCCCAAAGAGCTGCTTAATGATACTGTACACTTGTATTTATCATGGCACTTTTCACAATAGCTAAACTAAGGAATTAGCCTGGGTAACCCTCAGTAGATGACTAGTTAAAGAAAATATGGAGGGGGCTGGAGAAACAGCTCAGCAGTTAAGAGCACTGGATGCTCTTCCCAAGAACCCAGGTTTGGTCCCACCTGGGACATGATGGCTAACAACCATGAGTAACTCCAGTTCCAGCAGATCTGATATCCTCTTCTGGCCTCCATGGCACTGCATGATATGGACTGCACTCTACAGAGAGACACACAAATATAAATAAACTAATACCAAAAAGAAAATAAAAAAAAGAAACTATGGTTGTTAGTGGTAGGGGCATAACTCTGATAGAATGAGATGACGAAAGGGACTGGCTTCCAGAATGAACAATGAGGTTTGGGTGGGAGAAGTGCAGCTGTGGCAAAAACAGTGAAAGTTTATCTGGGGAGTGGGGGGGACGTAAATAGATGAGGGGCTTGGTGCTAAAGATCTGATGATAAATACTTAGACCTCTTAAAATTCAGTTATTTCTGTCAGGGGCTGTGGTATTAGGAGGTTTAGCTTTGTAGTCTGCAGTAGTGGTGCTGAAGATGAGGTCAAGCCCCTTGAGAGTGCAGCAGTGTCCAGAAGTGCGAACAGAGAACATGGCTGCCCAAAACTGTATCCTGAGGATAACACAATGCTATTGGCTAACCTCAGTTTGTGGATATTGTCATCTACCTGGTCCCTCTCTGCTGCTTAATGATATTGTTTGATAAGAAGAGAAAATGGAATCCTCTAAGTCAATCAGCAGTCCAGGGAAATGGAGATGCAGTGAGTCCAAAGGGAGACTGATGGATTCCTGCTATTGAACTCTCAGACTACAAATAGCCTGTACCAATAGAATGAATAATTGACACACCTTGTTAAGTGCCTGCAGCCTTGTGGTACTAATGACCACATGTTCAATATTTTAAAACATTGTCTGCTACTTACTGGGAACCAGGATGCATTAAGAAGTGATAGCAAGGCCATTCAGCTCCCCAGGCCTGTTAATTTTGAGTCATGTTTATTCTTTTAGGTACTTCTAAGCAGATATGGCTTAGTTATGAGGTAACAGGGGTTTCATTGTGAAACTTGGCTTTGATGATGGCAAATGACGATGATAAATAACTTTCATCTAAAATTCTTCTGCCACTTTTCTCTGGTCAGGGTGATTTTGGAATACAGGGTGGGTTTGGAGAATGCATGTCAGGGACTTTATACACAGCATCTTGTGCAGCACAACCTTTGCAGTGTCAACAAGTCTCCATTTGCTAAAATCCCCCTCTTGTGGGTACTGCATTTCCATGAATAAGCTTGATGATGTCCTAAAGATACATTTACGACTTTTTTTTCCTCTTTTGTCTTTTAAAAAATTTTTAAATTTATTCTTGTATGTGTATGAATGTACTGTCTGCATGTAGGTTTGTGCACCTGTGTCATGCAATGCTGCGGAGGTCAGAAGAGGGTGTTGGATTCCCCTAGAACTGGAGTCAAAGATGGTTCTCAGCTGCCATGTGGGTGCTGGAGATTGAACCCGGGTCCTCTGCAAGAGCAGTCGGCGCTCTTAACCGCTAGGCCATCTCTCCAGCCCCTTTTTTGTCTTTTTACTAAGATTTCAAGTTTTATACCTAAAGTACAATTTCTCAAAACTTATTATTTATTTATTTCTGGTTATATTTTCCTTTTGGATTTAAGGCCACACAGCCCAGATTAAACAAGGTTTTTGCTTTCTCAAGGTCAATTGAGGATCAGGGTTTTTTTTTGGCGGGGGGTGAGCCCCTGGCTCCTTTTGGCTTTTCAATCATCAGTTCCATCCACTTGAGGACAAAGTCAGGTCTTGCTAGAGCAGGCTTACTTTTTAAAAATGTGTAAACTGGCTTCCCTAGGAAGTATGAAAAGCTGGCCTCCAGAGCTCCCAGCAAGTGTGTAAGCTGGCCTCCAGAGCTCCCAGCAAGTGTGTAAGCTGGCTTCCAGATCTCCCAGCAAGTGTGTAAGCTGGCTTCCAGAGATTCCAGGAAGTATGTAAGCTGGTCTCCAGAGCCCCTAGCAAGTGTGTAAGCTAGCTTCCAGATTCCCAAAAAAGTGTGTAAGCTGGCCTCCAGAGCTCCCAGCAAGTGTGTAAGCTGGCTTCCAAAGATCCCAGCAAGTGTGTAAGCTGGCTTTCAGAGATCCCAGCAAATATGTAAGCTGGCCTCCAGAGCTTCTAGCAAGTGTGTAGGCTGGCTTCCAGAGATCCCAGTAAATGTATAGTTGGCTTCCAGGGTCCCCAGCAAGTGTGTAACATGGCTTCCAGGGTCCCCAGCAAGTGTGTAACATGGCTTCCAGGGTCCCCAGCAAGTGTGTAAGCTGGCTTACAGAGCTCCCAGCAAGTGTGTAAGCTGGCTTCCAGGGTCCCCAGCAAGTGTGTAAGCTGGCTTCCAGGGTCCCCAGCAAGTGTGTAAGCTGGCTTCCAGAGCTCCCAGCAGCACTGCTCTTGTTCTTTGGTCAGGACGGACAGAGCACCACCATTTTAGTTCTAGAGTCAGATGCGTCTTGGGCCTACACATGCGGTTGGCCAAACATGTAGGACAGGAAATACTTCGCTTTTTATTTTTTTATTTTTTTAATGAATTTTTAAAAATTTACTTATTTTTGTATGTGTTTGAATGTACTGTCTGCATGTAGGTTTGTGCACTCATGTCGTGCAATGCCGCAGAGGTCAGAAAAGGGTCTCAGATTCCCCTGGAACTGGAGTTCTGGAATTGGAGTTACAGATGGTTCTTAGCTGCCATGTGGGTGCTGGGGATTGAACCTGGGTCCTCTGCAGGAGCAGTCGGTGCTCTTAACCGCTAGGCTATATTCACTTTTTAAAAGAGTTGGGGCTGGAGAGATGGCCTAGTAGTTGGGAGCACCGACTGCTCTTGCAGAGGACCCGGTTCGGTCCCCGGCACCCACATAGCAGCTGAGAACCGCCTGTAACTCCAATTCCAGGAGAACTCCAGTTCCAGGGGAGTCCGACACCCTCTTCTGGCCTCCAGGGCATTGCTTGACACGGGTGCACAGACGTGCATGCGGACAGCGCATTCATACACATACAAGAATAAATAAAATAAAAAAAAAAGTTGATATATTCTTGGCATTGGGCTGGGAGGTGGGTGGTGATTGCTAGTTCTTCTGGGCTGGAGAAACAATGGTTTCCTTATAAAAATGGGGAAAGTTTGAATTGAGGAAAGAGAGGGTGACACCCAATGCCCTCCATTTCCAAGTGGAGAAATAAAGGCTGAGGGTGTCGAGTAACTTTATCAAGGTTACGGTTAGGGGCAAGACTCAGAACTCAGCCTTTTGGCACCGGGAACAATGCTACAAATGCTTCCTTACATCTCTTGTCTCCAGTTCTCATTCTGTTCCTTGCTTCAAGATTATTTGATTGACATCTCCACAGAGATCACCCCTCTTCAGAGTTGCCAGGCTCCAGCACCCTGAGAGGAAGGGGTGCTTCCTAGAGGAGGATGGTGCTCTTTGGTGGGTCCCTCTTGGTTCCCAAATCTCCCTGATTTCCTTACTATCATGGGCCCTCTGGCATTTATATTCCTGATGCTTCTGGCCTCACTCATAGCTTTCTGTTCTCCTGTACCTCACACACAGTCTGTTCCACTTCCCATGTCTTCATCCACTTCTTACATACAAATGAAATCCAAACTAATATCTGAAATCAAAGCTTCTTTCCTGGGCACCTGAGTCCTGTGGAGCATCTGAGCCTGTCTCTTTGGATGTGGTAGACACATTTGCATCTCCACCACTTCCTTTATTTGATCCATTATTGGTTCTGAAATGTCCATGGGATCATCTTCCTTCCATGGCCCGGGCCTATTCCAACCTTGTGACACTGTTTACTTACAGTCTCTGCCTTTTCACTATAGCATGGAACCACCAAATGGCTGCCAACCTCCTCTCCTGTGTTTGCTCGTAGTTCTCCATTTTTCTGCAGCAGCATGTCAGGTAAACGGCACTGCCATGCATAGTGGTATGTAGCAAAAAGATCTTCCTAGGAAACTAGAACTCCCCAGTATGCAGCATTGCTCCGTGTGCTGCCATGGAGTGGGGCCTACTGGAATCACTGTAGGAGAGGGCGTGGAGTTTGAGAAAGCCCTGAAGTCACCTGGTTTATAAATCCTTTCTTTAAAAAGAGATTTTCCTGTACTCCTGAAAATGTCTATTCCGGGCAGATAGGACCCTACCCTTTCTCCATACAAAACAGAAGCATTCATTGTCCCCAGTAAATTTCTGGGGACAACAAAATGTTCTCTCTCTGTCACTGCCAAGCTCATTTTGAAGCCTGGGAGTTTCCCCACTTAATTAATGAGGAGCTAATAAAGCATGCCTTGTTCCTTGAGTACAACCTTTTTAATGGCACCAGCCTCGTATCACTTTTGCACATATATTAAATTGCAGCCCAGAGCCAAATCTACTTTTTGCAAAGTTAATGGAAATCTGGGAAGGCAGGCAGCAGGAATAGGTAAATGATGAACAAGAATCTTTGTGAACTTGGAGTTATTAAATTTTCTCTGGGGCAATCACAGAAAAATGATCCTAGAGTTTTTTTTTCCTTTGAATAATAGATTTTGAATCAGAAGATATCTAGACATTCTCAGAATTTAGATGTAATCTCCATCTTTGATAAGCTTGATAAATGATACATCTGGAGTTTTACTATATGTTCCCAGAGACAGATAATTCACTGTATGGGAGACAGCACCACTGGAAGAAAACAGAATGCTATGTTAGCATGTACGCACTTCAGAACCTATTTCTACAATAAACTTCTGGATGGCACCCAAAGCAAAATTTCTCTCCATTCATGTTTTGTGGATACACACAGATTAGAACCAAGGAGCTCAATTCACATAAGGACTGGTGGAAATGGAAGGGCTCCTTACCCAGAGCTCACACAAGCTGAATTTAGTCAGAAAGTACCAGCTACTAACATTCCATTACATTGCCAGACCAGAGGGCTGCACAGGGTCCCCTGTCACTTGTACCTCAAAGACATGCAGAAAGAGTGCAGTTCCAGCTTGTGTTGATGGAACAGAGCACCAGGACCCAAAGTACATGAATTTCAGAAAAACAGCCTCAGCATGTTTTTGAATTGGATTCACAGATCATAGTAAGAGTTATTTATTCATTCATTCTGTAAAATTTTTTGGTTTGTTTTTATTTTGTGTGTATGAGTGTTACACCTGCACGTATGTAAGCGCGGCCATATCCTACAATGTTTGTGGAAAACAGAGGGGGTGTCAGAGTCCCTGGAACTAGAGTTATAGACAGGTGGTTGTTAGCTGCCATGTGGGTGCTGGGATTTGAGCCTGGGTCTTCTACAAGAACATTCAGTGTTCTTAACTGCTGAGTCATCTCCCCAGCCTCCATTTAGTCATTTATTTATTTATTTATTTATTTATTTATTTATTTATTTATTATATTTTAAGGGATTCACAAATAAGAGCACAGTTGTTTTCAGATCACATTGACATTACTAGTTTGCCATACAATTAGGTAATTGGTGCTAGCATCCACAGATGAGGGATACCATTCCTCGTTTGTTTTACTGGGACTGTGTTACTTCATTCAGCATGGTATCTTCTAGCTCCAGCCATTTACCTGCAAAGCTCATGATGTCATCTTTCTTTACCGCTGCATAGAACTTCATTGTGTAGATGTACCACATTTTCTCTATCCACTCATCAGTTGAGGGGCACTTGGGTTGGTTCCAGCTCCTTGCTATTGTGAAAAGAGCTGCAATAAACATGGCTGTGCATGTATCTCTGCAGAAGGATGAGTCTTGTGGATATATACTCAGGAGTGGTATGACTGGGTCAGGTGGTAGGCTCATTTTGAGTATTTTAAGGGTTCTCTCCACACTGCTTTCCATAGTGATGTATGAGTTTACATTTCCACCAGCAGTGGATGAGTGTTCCCCTTTCCCCACAAGCTCTCCAGCATTTAGTATCATTTATTTTCTTGATCCCAGCCAGTCTTATTGGAGTGAGATGATATCTTAAAGTGGTTTTAATTTGCATTTCCTTAATTATTAACAATTTACATATTTTAGAGCAATATAAAATTAAGAGGAAAAATGTGAATCTTGAAATATGATTTGGGAAATAACATAGTTTATTTTCAGATGACATGATTTTAGTACATATGTGACATATAGAAACGCATATGTTGAAACAATACAGATTAGAGGGAACAACAACAACAAAAGAATTGGGTCAGGGAACTGCCTGAAGCATTATAGTCCCCCCCCCAAAAAATTATTTTCCTCTTTGGAAAACTTTGAAAAGACTCAGAAGGGGAAACAGGACATGTATGGTAGACTGCATGAATTTTGGAGGGACCGGGGGCTTGGAGGGGGAAATAAGTTTGGATTGAACTGAGTATTGTAATAAATGCACAAAACTTAAAATAATAATAATAATAATAATAATAATAATAATAATAATAATTGAGAGGCCAAAGGAGCCAGAGGCTCCAGCCAAGCCTGTGTGACCTGTGAGGAACAGATCCTCAACTGACCACAAGAGTAAAAATAAATTGGTTTGTTTGGGCCAACTGGATGCTCTTGAACATCCAACAGAAAATGATAACCAAAAATTAAAATGATTGGTAAATTTCTTTAAGAATCCATGCTGTTTATATGTAATACTTCAAATCTTGATCTAATCAACTCTGAATTACCTACCTGCAGCCAAAAACAAACAATGACAACAAAACAAAACCACTATTATTTTCTTTTTTTTTAATTGTATTTATTTTTTATGTGTATGAATGTACTGTCTGCATGTAGGTCTGTGCACCCATGTCATGCAATGCCATGGAGGTCAGAAAGGGTGTTGGATCCCCCTGGAACTGGAGTTAAAGATGGTTCTCAGCCGCCATGTGGGTGCTGGGGAATCGAACACAGATCCTCTGCAAGAGCAGTTGGTGCTCTTAACTGCTAGGCCATCTCTCCAGCCCCCCAAAACCACTATTATTTTCACCCCCCAAAACCACTATTATTTTCAATCTAAAATTAAATGACGGCTAAAATTTCCTCTCTCTCTCTCTCTTTCTCTCTCTCTCTCTTCCTCCCTCCCTCCCTCCTTCTCTCTTTCTTTGTTTAGAAGCCATTCGGAGCAAATTCACACTGTGATTCTAGCCACTCCTACAGTCATCAAAGTGCTTAGAGAACAATTACTGAGTCCAGCCATGGCAGCCAAAAAAAAAAAAAAANAAGAAATTAAGAAATTGAAAATGCTCACTTTCTATTTTTTAAGAACTTGATGATGAACATGGACTATCTCTAAATGTTTATTGATATTTGCTGCCTAGCATAGGAACTGCAAAGATTTCAGCCTTCACCCCAAATCCAGATGTCTCAAGTCAAATAAGGTAACTATATCTGGAAAGAGGATGCAGCTCAGTAGCACAGTGCCCACCTATCATATGTGAGGCTTTGGATTCAGTCCCCAACACTGAAAGAAAAGGATATGTACTCCTAAATTTACTATAGTAATCTTAAGAGACCATACACAACTACAGGAAGTATGTTTTCAAGTTATTCTTGAAGACCTGACTTTTCATTTATTTACATCAATGTACTGTATTTATTTCTATCATCTATATTTTCCAGATGAATTTCTTTTTCTCCGCCCTCTCTCTCTCTTTTCTCTCTCTTCTCTCTCTCTCTCTCTCTCTCTCTCTCTCTCTCTCTGACAGTCTTTGTTCTACCCAAAGCTGGCCTGCAACTTATTATTTCGCCCAATCTACCCTCAAATTCACAGCCCTCCAGCCCCCCATCTCAAGATCTCTGAGAGCTGGAATTACACATGTGCAGCATCATGTTCAACTTCAGTTAATTTCTATTTCAAGATCTTCTGGACATGTAAAAAGAATGACACCATTGTGTTGTTATTATGTAGGCCCCATAAGCAAAGAGCTCAGTGTGCAGTTGGTAAAGTGCCATTATATGCTCCAAGCATAAACTCATTTCCAATAATAGTTTGATACTTTATCTAATTCATGATATCAAAGCAAAACTGAAAGATTCCTCACTAGGAAAATCTGGATATTACTGTGTTTGATATAAATGTGGCTCTAAAGTTCAGTAATGACTTCTAGATTCAGTGAGAGACCTGTCCTCAGACATAACAAGGTGTAAGAGCAATGAGGAAGACACTGATGTTGACCTCCAGCCTCCAAATGCAATAACACCTATAACACATGTGCATGCACAAACATCTATACACATATAATCATCTTACTCTTAATTTCTTTTTTTTTTAAAAAAAGAAAAATGGAATTTTTATTTAATATTTTCTAAAGAAAATTTATCAGAATTATCAACAGCATCTACACATTCTGATATTTCCATCCAGATAAATCCTTTGATGCACAGCCACTCAGCAATGATCTGAAGCTGTGGATCTGCCTGGTTTTAACATTTATACTCGCTTGATGAGGAGATGTACACTTTACTAAGTAAAGAAATGACAGAGCAACTTAATTCCACAGAGACAAGGAGTAAAGGAAGGAAATGCTTTTAATTTTAAAGTTGTACATGAAAAGAATGAAAACTAACTCAGTCTTTTTATCTTTCCCTTCCATTTTTTAAAAATCAGTATGAATTTTTAACTTTTTAATTTTTATTGAGTTCATCTCATACATTTCTTAATCAAATTAGAACCATCCCCACCATGCCCACTCATGCACCCTGCCCTCCCATCCAGAGCTCATGGATTCTGTCCTAACAAGTTAAGTCCTGTCTTGCATATTTTCCTCAGACTTTTATAACTTTTTTTTCGGTGCACAGGTTCTGTTTTGGTCAGTTCTTTGAATAAGTTTTTCCATCTCTCTTTTTTTGTTCCCATTTGATTTTTATATTGTTCCAAATATGCATATATACACACAAAAAATTACAAAACTGAAAATGAACTATAGGTTTAATTCCAAAGCACATTTAGGAATTCACATTTTAGTAGTAAAGTTGCATGCAGGTAAAAAGACTATACTTTAACATTCTCTCTTCTTCTTTAGATATGAATATTATATTCCTATATGATAGAACACACCTAGGATTACATAAGGATAAATTAGGAATGACTATAGCATGTATCAATAAAACGTATTTTTAACTGTTTAGTTTATCGTCCTTTTTTTTTTTTTAACCAAAAGATGTCAATGTTTTCCCGAAGGGAGTGCTTGAAGGTTCCTCCTTGGCAAACCCAAAACAACCATCAATCTTGCTTCTGTGCTCCACACTGGGGACCTGCGCCATTGTCACCCAATATGAGGTCCAGTAAGCAATGTGTCCTGTCTTTATTTTCCTGTACTGGTCTCCGTGACATAGCCTGGGTAGTCCATGGCAGTCTATATTCTGAAGAGGCTGAAATCCAGTAGCCACTCAGTCACAAGCTGGATATCTTAGTAGTCCCATCTGGCATTGAAGTTGAAGATCTCAAGTTTTATATCTGACGTACATTTCTCAGACCTTATTGATTATTATTTCCTGGTTGTACTTTCCTTTGGATGCTTGGCCACACAGTAGCCCAGATTAACCAGGTTTCTGTTTTCTCAAGGCAGTTGAGGATCTACTCCCCAAGGGTCACCTGGGTTTTTTTGGGGGGGAGGTGCCTGGTTCCTTTTTGGTTTTCACCACCAGTTCCATCCACTTAAGGACCACAGTTAGGTTTTGCTAGACCAGCAAGATCCATTTTAACTCCATGCTACATTATAATATCTATACATAACCACCTCCATATCCTGAAAATAAATGGTAGGTTAGTTCTAGCACCTGTCCAGTGATTCATAATATAAGAGCATGGTTGTGCTCAGATTGTGAGGAATATATAGCATTAACGTTGGCCAATTTGCCTTAGAACTAGGTACTGGTGCTAGCATCCACAAAGATTGAATACCATTGTCTTTTGCTGTTTCTGGGACTGTGTTATTTCATTTAGCTTAATGGCTTAGAGTTCCATTTCATGATATCATCTTTCTTTTACCGCTGCATAAACTCCATTGTGTGAGTACCACATTTTCTCTTTCCACTCATCATGCATTTCTTGATTCACCTTTTTCCACTTGTCAATTGTTGACCTTATTTCTGTGCATGTGCCTTGTCTGGATTTAGAAAGCTTTTCCTACACATCTGTCTTGTAAGTTTGCTGCAACTTTTTCTTCTATTCACCTTCAGATGTTTGGGTTTCATTGTTGAGGTCTTTGATCCATCTGGAGTTTGACTTTTGTACAGGGCAAGAGATAAGAGTTTAATTTCATTCTCTTACAATTGGTGATCCAGTTTGCCAACACCACTTGCCTGAAGATGCTGTCCTTTCCTCATGGTGTCTTCTTGATCCCTTGTCAAATGAGTGGTATGGCTGGGTCAGGTGGTAGGCTCATTCTGAGTCTTTTAAGGGTTCTCCACACTGCCTTCCCATAATGGTTTTTTGAGAAATTATTTATATCCAACTTCAAAGGTGCATTTTATTTTTTTTCCATAGGTTATTTACTTTTTCTTTTTGGTTATTTTTTTTTTCTTTTTATATATATTATATATATAATATATATATATATTATAGTATATATTATTAAGTTTATGTTACAATCAATTCTAGATCCTGTCCCCTCCTCCCCCACCACCCTATCCCAGAGCTCATGCATTTTGTCAAACATGTTTTTCATTTTTCTCCAGTCTTTCTCAAAATTCTCCATGTAGAAAAAAATAAATTCTCATGTAGAAAGTTACTGTTTTGCAGCAGTTCACCGATTTCAGTCAGTCTTTGAGTGCAGGTTTTTTCTGTGTGTTGTTGTTGTGTTGTTGTTTTTGTTGTTGTTGTTGTTCTTCTTCTCTTTCTCTTCTTCTTCTTCTTCTTCTTCTTCTTCTTTCTTCTTTCCAATATGCAGTCACTCCGAAACTACTTAGCTCAAGGAGCCCTGCACAGAAAATACTTATAACTAGGTAAGTTGTGCTAACATCCACACATGAGGGATACATTCATCTCTTGCTTTTATGGGACTGTTGTTACTTCACTTCAAAGCATATATCTTCTAATTCCTCCATTTACCTGCAAGTTAATGATATATCATTTTCTTTACTGCTGCATAGAACTCCATTGTGTAGATGTACCACCATTTTCTCTATCCACTCGTCAGGTTGAGGGGCGCTTGGGTTGGTTCTCATTGCCCTTTGCTAATTGTGAAGAGAGCTTGCCAATAAACATGGCTTGTGCAGTGTTTCTCTGCGTATGATGATTCTTGTGGTACAGTATCCCAGGAGAGGTCTGGCTGGTGTCAGGGGTTGGCAGTTCAGTTCTAAGTTCTTTCCAAGGGTTCTTCTCCCACACTTTCCATAGTGGTGGAGAGTTCTTCACATTGCTTTTTATAGTGGTTGTATGAGTTTGAATTCCCACAAGCAGTGGATGATTGCTTCCCTTTCCCCACAACCTCTCGCAGCATTTTGGTACATTTTATTTTCTGTATCCTAGCCAGTCTTATACGGAGTGAGAGTAAATTTTAAAAGTGGTTTTCATTTGCATTCCTTAATTATTATGACGTTGAACACTTTTTAAGATGTTTCTCAGCCATTCTCTAATTCCTCACTTGAGGTCTGCGCAGCTCTTTGCTCCATCTTTTGAGTGGGTCCTTAGTTTTCTTTCTTCTTTGGTTTTTTGCAGCATGAAGCAGACTTTCTCCCTATAGGGTTGAAACTGGCTGAATTCCCATTAGTGAATTTCCAAGACCTCCCTGCACAGAAAGACTGGTGACTCACATTTTGTAGGACATTTCAAGAAGGAGATGCCCCCATGAATATTCCCCTGAGACTTAGTTTGGCCCTGAGGGCAAGGGACAAAGCCATCTCCTAGGTCCCTTGGCCAAATTGGTTTGTATTAAGTTTGGTCGTTAAGCACCCAGAAAGGCTTAAGTTACACTCAGCCTGATACATCACACCTATACTAAGTGTGTTATACTCTGAAATCAATGCTTTGTCAGATTTAATCTGAGGTGAGGGTTTCCTCCCACTCTGTAGGTTTCTCTTCACTTTCCTTACTGTTTTCTTTTGATGTTATCTTGAGCTTTTGAGTTTAATTGAGGTCCCATTTGTCAATTGTCGACTTATTTCTTGCATAGCTGGCGTCTGATTTAGGAAGTCTTTTCCCTACACCTATGTTCCTTGATCTTTGGTGTCAAAAGTGCATTTTATGGTTAAGAATATAAAACTGGGGGGGGGCTGGAGAGATGGCTCAGCAGTTATAGAGCACTGGCTGCTCTTGCAGGTCTTGCAGAGGACTTGGGTTCGATTCCAGCACCACATGGGGCTGACAACTGTCATACTACTCCAGTTCCAGGGGATCTGACACTGTCTTTCTGACCTCTGCAGGCACAAATGGAAATGCACTCATCCACATAAAAAAAAAAAAAAAAAAAAAAAAAAAAAAAAAAAAAATATTTTTTAAACAAGAATATAATTAGGGCTAAGAGAGATGGCACAGCAGTTATGCAGTGGCTGGTCTTGCATCGAACCTGGGTTCAGCTTCCAGCACCGCATGGCAGCTCATAACTGTCTATAGTTCTAGTTCCAGGGGATCTGGCATCCTTTTCTGGCCTCCTCAGGTACTACACATATGCGCACTTACACCAGGTAAAATATACATATAAATAAAATAAAAACATTAAAAAGAATATGAGGGGCTTGGAGAGATGGCCCAGCGTTAAAACACATTGCTTTTCTTTCTAGAGGACCCAGGTTCAATCTCACGCATTACATGGCAGCTAACAACTGTCTGTAACTTGTTCCAGGGGATTGATGCCTCTTTTCTGGCCTCTGCAGCATCCAGCAACATGGTGCACTTACATACACGCAGACAATACCTCAACAATAAAATAAATAATAAATATTTAGATGTCCCATTTTGAACCAAGTACTCTGTAGTCTCTTATGTCTCTGCACACTGACCACTTCTGTGTCTCTTCAGTAAACATAATCTATTGCAAGAACAAGCTTATCAGATGAGGATTAAGACATGAGCCAATCTATGGTTACAATGAGAGGTCAGTAGAGATGAACCAATCCATGGTTACAATGATAGGTCAGTGGAGATGAGCCAATCTATGGTTACAATGAGAGGTCAGTAGAGATGAGCCAATCCATGGTTACAATGATAGGTCAGTGCAGATGAGCCAATGTATGGTTACAGTGATAGATCAGTACAGATAAACTAATCTATGGTTACAGTGATAGGTTAATACAGATGAACTAATCTATGGTTACAGTGATAGGTCAGTAGAGATGAATCAATCTATGGTTATAGTGATAGGTCAGTAGAGATGAATCAATCTATGGTTATAGTGATAGGTCAGTAGAGATGAATCAATCTATGGTTATAGTGATAGGTCAGTAGAGATGAATCAATCTATGGTTATAGTGATAGGTCAGTAGAGATGAATCAATCTATGGTTATAGTGATAGGTCAGTAGAGATGAACTAATCTGTGGTTACAGTGACAGGTCAGTAGAGATGAACCAATCTGTGTTTATGATGATAAGTCAGTAGAGATGAACAATCTGTGGTTATGATGATAGGTCAGTAGGCATGGGTTTAAATACTATCTATTTCTTTAAACACTTTATTATATTTAGGACATTTCTATTTTAGTGGGTTTCTATATGATACTTTCATAGGTCATTAAGTGGGGGCTGGAGAGATGGCCTAGCAAGTTGAGTGCAAACTGCTCTTGCGAGGATCCGGGTTCGATCCACACACCCACATGGCGGCTAGAACCATCTTTGACTCCATTCCACCAGGGGATTCTGAAACCCTCTTCTGAACCTCCGAGGCATTGCCATGAATTACGGGTGCACAAACCTACATGCGACAGTACATTCATACATATGCAAAATAATTAAACAAACAACATCCAAAAAAGTCTAAGTTAGATAATCCCTCCTATACCCTTTTTTTTTATCCTGCTCTCCCATTCCCAAGTCCACATAATCCTTCTTGCTCCATTTATTCCCCATTCCTCCTTAATACCATTTACATTATATCACCTCTCTCTTGAAAGCACTCCCCTGTAGACTCTCACTAGTTTCCTGACCTCTTGGGTGCTCCAATTTAAGCAAATCAAAGCTGTCATCCACATATGAGAAGAACATATGTCTGTTTTTCTAAGTCTGGATTATTTAATTCAGAATGATAATTTCTACCTCTATCCATTTACTACAAATTTCAATAATTTAATTTTTGATCTTTATTTTTATTTTTTGTATGAATGTTATCTGCATATGTATGAGGCGGGACCCATGTCCCCCTGCAGCGCCCAAAGACAGAAGAGGGCGTCAGATGCCCTGAACTGGATATGGATGCGTTATTAGTCCATTGGGTGCTGATTTGAACTGGGGTCTTCCCTGCAAGAACAGCAAGTGCCTTACTGCTGAGCCACTTCGCCCCAATTTCATTTATCCTTTATAGATTAATATTCTTCCCATATATAAATGTACCAACATTTTCATTATCTGTCCCATCAGGTGATAGACATCTAGGTTGTTTCCATTTCATAGCTATTGTGAATAGAGCAGCAATGAACATGGGTGGCGGGACTATCTGCAGTAGGAAGTCTTTCGGGAACAAGTCTAGAACGGCATAGCTGGGTCCATAGGTAGACCTATTTTCAATGTTCTGAGGACTCGCCACACTCATTTCCACGTTGCTGCTCCTGTTTGCACACCCACCAGCAGCAAAACAGTGAGCAATTGTTCCCTTTCCTCACATCCTCACCAACATTTGATTGATAAAAAGACAACTGTGACATTCCTGACTAGTGTAAATGATCTTCAAACAGTTTTAGTTTTCATTTTTTTTTAAATTTCTATATGTGTATGAATGTAACTGTCTGCATGCAAGTCTGTGCCCCGTGTTCCGTGGCAACGCCGCGGAGTTCAGAAGGGGTCTCGGCTCCCTGGAAACTGGAGTTCTCCTGGATTTGGAGCTCCAGACGGTTCCTTTAGGCCGCCATGTGGGTGCTGGGGACGAACCCGGGTCCTCTGTAAGAGCTGTCGGTGGTCTTAACCACTAGCCATCTCTCCAACCCCTAGTTTTCATTTTTTTGATAGCTAAGGATATTGAACAATTTAAACGTTCTCAGCCATTGTTGACTACTTTTATATCATTATATGAATTTTCATCATTTAAAAACTTTTGAAAATATTTTGTTTTGAAATATTTTTAAAAAAATTTAGAGTGGCAGTACTTCATTTTTGAAATCCCTTTTTTTGGATCTTTTTTTTTTTAAGACAGGGTTGCCTGTAGCTCCAGCTGTCCTGGAACTCACTATGTAGACAGGCTGGCCTTGGAACTCCAGAGATCCACTGCCTCTGCTCCCGAGTGCTGGGATTAAAGGCATGAATCACCATGCCCAACTCTTGAAATTGCTTTTTAAATCAGTTTATCACTGGGTGTGGTGGCATACACCTGTCACCCCAGCCCTTGGGAGCTGGGATCGGGAGTTCAAAGTGGTTCTTAGGTACCTAAGTGGGTAACCTGGGCTACATGAAACCTGTCTCAAAATAATCAGTTTATTTTCAGATGGAGTTGTTTTGTAAGTCTGCCAATATATCCAGACAATGCTAATCAATGCAGTCTACCCCAAAGAGCTGCTTAATGATACTGTACACTTGTATTTATCATGGCACTTTTCACAATAGCTAAACTAAGGAATTAGCCTGGGTAACCCTCAGTAGATGACTAGTTAAAGAAAATATGGAGGGGGCTGGAGAAACAGCTCAGCAAGTTAAGAGCACTGGATGCTCTTCCCAAGAACCCAGGTTTGGTCCCACCTGGGACATGATGGCTAACAACCATAGAGTAATCCAGTTCCAGCAGATCTGATATCCTCTTCTGGCCTCCATGGCACTGCATGATATGGACTGCACTCTACAGAGAGACACACAAATATAAATAAACTAATACCAAAAAGAAAAAATAAAAAAAAGAACTATGGTTGTTAGTGGTAGCTGGCTAAACTCTGATAGAATGAGATGACGAAAGGGACTGGCTTCCAGAATGAACAATGAGGTTTGGGTGGGAGAAGTGCAGCTGTGGCAAAAACAGTGAAAGTTTATCTGGGGAGTGGGGGGGACGTAAATAGATGAGGGGCTTGGTGCTAAAGATCTGATGATAAATACTTAGACCTCTTAAAATTCAGTTATTTCTGTCAGGGGCTGTGGTATTAGGAGGTTTAGCTTTGTAGTCTGCAGTAGTGGTGCTGAAGATGAGGTCAAGCCCCTTGAGAGTGCAGCAGTGTCCAGAAGTGCGAACAGAGAACATGGCTGCCCAAAACTGTATCCTGAGGATAACACAATGCTATTGGCTAACCTCAGTTTGTGGATATTGTCATCTACCTGGTCCCTCTCTGCTGCTTAATGATATTGTTTGATAAGAAGAGAAAATGGAATCCTCTAAGTCAATCAGCAGTCCAGGGAAATGGAGATGCAGTGAGTCCAAAGGGAGACTGATGGATTCCTGCTATTGAACTCTCAGACTACAAATAGCCTGCACCAATAGAATGAATAATTGACACACCTTGTTAAGTGCCTGCAGCCTTGTGGTACTAATGACCACATGTTCAATATTTTAAAACATTGTCTGCTACTTACTGGGAACCAGGATGCATTAAGAAGTGATAGCAAGGCCATTCAGCTCCCCAGGCCTGTTAATTTTGAGTCATGTTTATTCTTTTAGGTACTTCTAAGCAGATATGGCTTAGTTATGAGGTAACAGGGGTTTCATTGTGAAACTTGGCTTTGATGATGGCAAATGACGATGATAAATAACTTTCATCTAAAATTCTTCTGCCACTTTTCTCTGGTCAGGGTGATTTTGGAATACAGGGTGGGTTTGGAGAATGCATGTCAGGGACTTTATACACAGCATCTTGTGCAGCACAACCTTTGCAGTGTCAACAAGTCTCCATTTGCTAAAATCCCCCTCTTGTGGGTACTGCATTTCCATGAATAAGCTTGATGATGTCCTAAGATACATTTACGACTTTTTTTTCCTCTTTTGTCTTTTAAAAAACATTTTAATTTATTCTGTTATGTGTATGAATGTACTGTCTGCATGTAGGCTTTGTGCACCTGTTCATGCATGCTTGCGGAGGTCAGTAAGAGGTGTTGGATTCCCTAGATGGAGTCAAAAGTGTGTTCCATGCTTGCCATGTGGGTGCTGATGGAACCAAAAATGGGGTCTCCATAAAGGGCCTACTAACGCTAGCATCTTCTTTTTTCCCCCTTTTTTGTCTTTTTACTAAGATTTCAATTTTATAACCTGAAGTACAATTTCTCAAAACTTATTATTTTATTATTTCTGGTTTATTATTTTCCTTTTGGTTTAAGGTCCACACAGCTAATAAACAAGCGTTTTTTCTTCTCAAGGTCAATTGAGGATCAGGGTTTTTTTTTGGCGGGGAGCCTGGTCCCTTTGGCTTTTCAATCTCGTTCCATCCAGCTTGAGGACAAGTCAGGTCTTGCTAGACAGGCTTTTACTTTTTAAAAATGTGTTAAACTGGCTTCCCTAGAAGTATGAAAAGCTGGCCTCCAGAGCTCCCAGCAAGTGTGTAAGCTGGCCTTCCAGAGCTCCCAGCAAGTGTGTAAGCTGGCTTCAAAGCAGCAAGTGTAAGCTCCCAGTCCCAGCAGTGTGTAAGCTGGCTTCCAGAGATTCCAGGAAGTATGTAAGCTGGTCTCCAGAGCCCCTAGCAAGTGTGTCAGCTAGCTTCCAGATTCCAAAAAAGTGTGTAAGTGGCCTCCAGAGCTCCCAGCAAGTGTGTAAACTGGCTTCCAAAGATCCCAGCAAGTGTGTAAGCTGGCTTTCAGAGATCCCAGCAAATATGTAAGCTGGCCTCCAGAGCTTCTCAGCAAGTGTGTAGGAACTGGCTTCCAAGATGTAATTATGCTTCCAGGGTCCAGAGTGTGTAAGCTGGCTTCCAGGATCTCCCAGCAAGTGTGTAAGCTGGCTTACAGAGCTCCCAGCAAGTGTGTAAGTGCCAGGCTCAGGTGGAACTGGCTTCCACAGCAAGTGTGAGTGGCCTCCAGAGCCAAAGTGTGTAAGCTGGCTTACAGAGCTCCCAGCAAGTGTGTAACCTGGCTTCCAGGGTCCCCAGCAAGTGTGTAACTGGCTTCCAGGGTCCCCAGACAAGGTGAAGCTGGCTCCAGAGCTCCAGCAGCAATTGCCTTTGTTCTTTGGTCAGGACTGAAGAAAAAGCAACACACATTTTAGTTCTAGAGTCAGATGCGTCTTGGGCCTACACATGCGGTTGGCCAAACATGTAGGACAGGAAATACTTCGCTTTTTATTTTTTATTTTTTTTAATGATTTTAAAAAATTTACTCTTTTTGGTATGTTTTGGATGCTACTGTCTGCATGTAGGTTTGTGCATCATGTCGTTGCAATGCCGCGGAGGTCAGAAAAGGGTCTCAATTCCTGGAACTGGAGTTCTGGAATGGAGTTACAGACTGGTTCTAGCGCCATTGGGTGCTGGGGATTGAACCCTGGTCCTCTCAGGAGCAGTCGTGCTCTTACCGCTAGGCTTGTATCACTTTTTAACAGGTTGGGGTGGAGAGATGGCTATAGTTGGTAAGCCTGACTTGCTCTTGCAATGAGGACCCGGTTCTATGTCCCGGCATCACATAGGTGCTGAGAACGCCCGTAACTCCAATTACAGAAACTCCCAGTTCAGGGCGATCCGACAAACCCTCTCTGGCCCTCCAGGGCACTTGCTATGACACGGTGCACAGACGTGCATGCTGCAGCGCATTTCATACACATACAAGACATAAATAAAATAAACAAAAAAGGTTGATATATTCTTGGCATTGGGCTGGGAGGTGGGTGGTGATTGCTAGTTCTTCTGGGCTGGAGAAACAATGGTTTCCTTATAAAAATGGGGAAAGTTTGAATTGAGGAAAGAGAGGGTGACACCCAATGCCCTCCATTTCCAAGTGGAGAAATAAAGGCTGAGGGTGTCGAGTAACTTTATCAAGGTTACGGTTAGGGGCAAGACTCAGAACTCAGCCTTTTGGCACCGAGGAACAATGCTACAAATGCTTCCTTACATCTCTTGTCTCCAGTTCTCATTCTGTTCCTTGCTTCAAGATTATTTGATTGACATCTCCACAGAGATCACCCCTCTTCAGAGTTGCCAGGCTCCAGCACCCTGAGAGGAAGGGGTGCTTCCTAGAGGAGGATGGTGCTCTTTGGTGGGTCCCTCTTGGTTCCCAAATCTCCCTGATTTCCTTACTATCATGGGCCCTCTGGCCATTTATATTCCTGATGCTTCTGGCCTCACTCATAGCTTTCTGTTCTCCTGTACCTCACACACAGTCTGTTCCACTTCCCATGTCTTCATCCACTTCTTACATACAAATGAAATCCAAACTAATATCTGAAATCAAAGCTTCTTTCCTGGGCACCTGAGTCCTGTGGAGCATCTGAGCCTGTCTCTTTGGATGTGGTAGACACATTTGCATCTCCACCACTTCCTTTATTTGATCCATTATTGGTTCTGAAATGTCCATGGGATCATCTTCCTTCCATGGCCCGGGCCTATTCCAACCTTGTGACACTGTTTACTTACAGTCTCTGCCTTTTCACTATAGCATGGAACCACCAAATGGCTGCCAACCTCCTCTCCTGTGTTTGCTCGTAGTTCTCCATTTTTCTGCAGCAGCATGTCAGGTAAACGGCACTGCCATGCATAGTGGTATGTAGCAAAAAGATCTTCCTAGGAAACTAGAACTCCCCAGTAAGCAGCATTGCTCCGGTGCTGCCATGGAGTGGGGCCTACTGGAATCACTGTAGGAGAGGGGTGGAGTTTGAGAAAGCCCTGAAAGTCACCTGGGTTTATAAATCCTTCTTTAAAATAGAGTTCCTGTCCCGGGGAAATGTCTATTCCGGCAGATAGGACCTACCCTTTCTATACAAAACAGAAGCTCATCTGTCCCAAGTAAATTTCGGGACAACCAAATGTCTCTCTCTGTCACTGCCAAGCTCATTTTGAAGCCTGGGAGTTTCCCCACTTAATTAATGAGGAGCTAATAAAGCATGGCCTTGTTCCTTGAGTACAACCTTTTTAATGGCACCAGCCTCGTATCACTTTTGCACATATATTAAATTGCAGCCCAGAGCCAAATCTACTTTTTGCAAAGTTAATGGAAATCTGGGAAGGCAGGCAGCAGGAATAGGTAAATGATGAACAAGAATCTTTGTGAACTTGGAGTTATTAAATTTTCTCTGGGGCAATCACAGAAAAATGATCCTAGAGTTTTTTTTCCTTTGATATGAGATTTTGAATCAGAAATATCTAGACATTTCTCAGATTTAGATGTAATCTCCATCTTTGATAAGCTTGATAAATGATACATCTGGAGTTTTACTATATGTTCCCAGAGACAGATAATTCACTGTATGGAGACAGACCACTTGGAAGAGGAAAAACAGGAATGCTATGTTAGCATTACGCACTTCAGAACCTATTTCTACAATAAACTTCTGGATGGCACCCAAAGCAAAATTTCTCTCCATTCATGTTTTGTGGATACACACAGATTAGAACCAAGGAGCTCAATTCACATAAGGACTGGTGGAAATGGAAGGGCTCCTTACCCAGAGCTCACACAAGCTGAATTTAGTCAGAAAGTACCAGCTACTAACATTCCATTACATTGCCAGACCAGAGGGCTGCACAGGGTCCCCTGTCACTTGTACCTCAAAGACATGCAGAAAGAGTGCAGTTCCAGCTTGTGTTGATGGAACAGAGCACCAGGACCCAAAGTACATGAATTTCAGAAAAACAGCCTCAGCATGTTTTTGAATTGGATTCACAGATCATAGTAGAGTTATTTTCATTCATTCTTTATTAAAACTTTTTTTGTTTGTTTTATTTGTGTTGATTGAGTGTTACAACACTGCACGTATGTAAGCGCGGCCATATCCTACAATGTTTGTGGAAAACAGAGGGGGTGTCAGAGTCCCTGGAACTAGAAGTTAAGACACGGTGGTTGTTGAGCTGCCATGTGGGTGCTGGGATTGAGCCTGGGTCTTCTACAAGAAACATTCAGTGTTTTTAACTGCTGAGTCATCTCCCAGCCTCCATTTAGTCATTTATTATTTTATTTATTTATTATTTATTATTTATTCTATTAAGGATTCACCAACTAAGAGCACAAGTTTTTTCAGATCACATTGACATTACTAAGTTTGCCATACAATTAGGTAATTGGTGCCTAGCACCACAATGAGGATCGCATTCCCTCTGTTTTTTACTGGGACTGTGTTACTTCATTCAAGCATGTATCTTCTAGCCGCCTTTACCTGCAAAGCTCATTGATGTCATCTTTCTTTCTTTACGCTGCACTGAACTTCATTGTGTAGATGTACCACATTTTCTCTATCCACTCTCGTTGAGGGGCACTTGGTTGGTTCCAGCTCCTTGCTATTGTGAAAAGAGCTGCAATAAACATGGCTGTGCATGTATCTCTGAGTAGGATGAGTATGTGGGTACATGCCAGGAGAGGTATGGCTGGCCAGGTGGCAAGTTCATTCCAAGTCTTCAAAGTGTTCCACCAATCTTTCCATAGTGGTTGTATGAGTTTACATTTCCCACCAGCAGTGGATGAGTGTTCCCCTTTCCCACAACCCTCCAAACTTGGTATCATTTGTTTTCTTGATCCTAGCCAGTCTTATTGGGACAAGTAATATCTTAGAGTGGTTTTGATTTGCATTTCCTTAATGATAATGATGTTGAACACTTCTTAAGATGTTTCTCAGCCATCTCTAATTCCTCACTGGTGAAGTCTCTGTTCAGCTCTTTGCACCATCTACTGAGTGGGTCATTTGTTTTCTTTCTTCTTTGTTTTTGAGTATTTATATACTCTGAAAATCAGTTCTTTGTCAGATGTTTCTGCAGAGAAGGTTTCCTCCCATTCTGTGGGATTTCTCTTCACTTCTTGATTGTTGCTTTGCTGTACAAGCTTTTGAATTTAATGAGGTCCCATTTATCAATTGTCAACATTAATTCTTGTGAAGCTGCTGTCTGATTAGGAGTCTTTCTTCCTCACCTATGTCTGTAGTCTCTGCCAACTTTTCTTCTATCGTCTTCAGACTTTGGGGTTTCACATGAGGTCTTTAATCCATATGGAGTTGACTTTTGTACAGGGCAAGAGTTTAGTGTTTTTCATTCTTCTACAAGTGCTGATTCAGTTTGTGAAACCACTTGCTAAAGATGCTGTCTTTTCTCGATTGTTCTTCTGGCCCCCTTGTCAAATATAGATGGCTTGAATTGTATGTGCTCAAGTTTGGATCTTCATTTGTTCCATTGGTCAACAGGTCTGTTTGTGTCAGTAGCAAGCTGTTTTTATGACTTAAGCCCTGTATAAGTTTGAAGTCTGCATAGAGATCCCCCTGTATTGCTCTTTTCACTCAAGGTTTTTTTTTTTTTTGGGTCTTTTGTTTTTCCAAATGAAATTAAGGACTTTTTTTCCAAGCCTGTAAAGAAACTCTTTGGTATTTTAATTTGGGATTGCATTAATCTATACAAGATTTGGGTAGAATAGACATTTTTACCATATTAATTTTCCCAGTCATGAGCATGGAGGTCATTTCCATCTTCTGATGTCTTCTTCAATTTTTCTTCAAGGTTTAAATTTTTGTTGTAGAGATCTTTGGTGTCTTTGTTTAGGTTTGTTCATAGGTATTTTATTGTTTTTGAGGCTATGTGAGTGGGAAGGTCTCCTTGAATTCTTCTTCAGTTGTTGTTGTTGTAAGAAGGCACTGCATTTTCTAGGTTAATTTTTTGTATCCTGCTCCTTTACTGAAGCTCTTAATCGTTTATAGGGATTTTGGTGGAGTTTTTAGCATCCCTTAAGTAAACAATCATATCATCAGAAAAAGGGATAGCTTGACTTCCTTTTCCAATTATACTCCTTTAATTTCCTTTCTTGCCTTATTGCCCTAGCAAGTGTTCAAGCACTATATTGAAAGAAGGGTGACAGAGGGGCCTTGCCGCGTTCTTACTTTAAAGGGAAGTTTCTGTCATTTCCCCATTTAGGATTGATATTGGCTGTGGTTTCTCTGTATATGGCTTTGATTACATTGAGGAATGATCCCTCCAATCCATTCCTCTAGGACTTAGCATGAAGGGATGCTGGATTTTGTCAAAGGCTTTTCTGCATCATTGAGATGATTCAGTGTTTTTCTTCTCCATTTCTATGCTTGATGATATTATTGATTTTCATATGTTGAACCATCCCATCTCTGGTATGAATCCAACTGGTCATGATGGATGATCTCTTGATGTGGGTCTGTATGCGATTTGCCAGTCCTGTTTAGAATTTTGGCATTGTGTTCATTAGGGTGATGGGTCTATAGTTCTCCTTTTTGGTTGTATCTTTGCCTGGTTTTGGTAATAGAGTGATGCTGGCTTCATAGAGGAATTTGGGAGTATTCCCTGTTTGTATCCTTCTAACACATTTCCAGTATTAATGGTTGTAAGTCTTTTTGAAATTTTTATAGAATTCTGCCGTGAAACTGTCTGGGCTGGGCTTATTTTATTGGGAATTTTCTTATTACATCTTCAATTTCTTAATATATTATGCATCTGATTAAGCTGTAGGCACCCAGGGCTATAAAATTCCTTCTTAAGACTGCTTTTAAGGTATCCCATAGTTTTGTTGTGTTGTATTATCATGTCATTCAGTTCCAGGAATGCTTTTATTTCTTTCTACTCTTCTTGACCCATTCATTATTCAAGTGGTGTTTTTAGTCTCTTGTGTTCTTGTAGATAAAGGGCTTATCCTGGTGTGATACGGCTTTATTGCACTGTGGTCTGATAGAAGCATGAAAGTTTTTCAATCTTTTTGTATTTGTGGAGGTTTCTTCTGTGTCCCAGTATGTGGTTCGATTTGGAGAATGTTCCATGGGGTGCTGAGTAGAAAAGTGTATTCTCTGTTATTAGGGTGAATATTGGTAGATTCTGTGAGGTCCATTTGGTGTATCATATCATTTAATTCAGATGTCTCTCTGTTTATTCTTTGTCCTGTTGACCTGTCCAAAGGGCTCAGTGAGGTATTGAAGTCCCCTACTCTGAGTGTACTAGGGTTAGTCTGTGACTTGTGGTTCTGGAGAATTGTCTTTATAAAGTTTGGTGCACATATATTCATAATTGTGAAATCTTCTTGGTGAATTGTTCCTTTGATAAAAATGTAATGGCCTTCTTTGTCTCTTCTGATTTCTTTTACTTTGAAGTATATTTTGCCTGATATTAAAATAGCAACACCTGCTTTCTTTTTGGTACCATTTGCTTGGAATATTTTTTCCCATCCTTTTACTTTAACGTGGCGCCTGTCCTTGAAGGTAAGATGCATTTCTTGTAGACAGCATATAGATGGGTTCTGTTTCCTAATCCAATCTCCCAGTCTATGTCTTTTGATTGGGGAATTTAGTCCATTAATATTTAAGGTTATGACTGATAAGTTTGTGTTGCTTCCTTTTGCCTTATTATCCATTTGTGATTTTGGTTTAGGTTTCTAATTCTGCAGTTATGTTTTTGTTGATTTCTCTTTCTAGGTGCCTGGGGATGGTTGCTCCTTTCTTCTCTCCTTTGCTTCAAGTATTCTCTGAAAGGTTGGTTTTCCAGAAATGTATTCTTTCAACTTGTTTATGTCATAGAAGATTTTTCTCTCTCCCTCAATTATAATCGATATTTTTGCTGGGTATAGTAACCTGGGTTGGCATCTATAGTCCTTTGACACTGGGAATGCTTTGCTCCACGTTTTTCTTGTTTCATAGTTTGCACTGAGAAGTCAGTTGTAATTCTGATAGGTTTCCCCTTGTATGTAACTTGTTTTTCTCTTGTGGTTTTAAGAATTTTGTCTTTGTTTTGGGTGTCAAGCATTTTAACTATGATGTGGCATGGAGAGTTTCTTTTCTGATCTTGTCTGTTTGGAATTCTATGTGCTTCTTGTATTTGTATTGGTTTGTCTTTTTTTAGTTTGGGGAAATTTTCATCTATTATTCTGTTGAAGATCTGATCAATACCATTCTCTTGGGATTCTTCTCCTTCCTCTATTCCTATGATGCGGAGGTTTGATCTTTTCATAGTGTCTCACAGTTCCTGGTTGTTCCACTAATGTGTATTTTTAAATTTTTCATAATCTTTCCTTGAGGTTTTTAGTTGTTCTGTGTTATCTTCCAGGTCTGATATTCTTTGTTCTGCTTTCTCCATTCTGCTTCTGAGGCTTTTTCCATTCCTTTCCTCTTGATTGGATGAGTGTTTGATTTCCTTTTTCATTTCCTTTTCTGATTTCTTTAGTATTTTCACTTCCTTTTGGAGCTTCTCAATCTCCCCCTGTAGCTCTTTGCTTCTCTGGTTGCTTTCTTTATTTCCACGTTTTTCAACATGGGATCTTTTCAGTGTTTCCACTTCCTTCCAGAGTTTTTTATTCTCTCTCTCTCTCTAGGTCCTTCTTGAGGTTTTCATTCTTTTTTCTTAATTCTTTGATTTGCTCTTTATAATCTTGTACTTCTTTAAGTATGCTCACAATTGTACTTCTAATATCTGTGTCCTGGGCCATCTTCAGGGGGGATCCCAGTGTAGGAATCTTCTTCAGGGTTGGTAGAGCTTGGTGTGGAATTATCCTGCCCCTTTCCAGTGTTGTCTCTTCTTCATGTCCCTAGCATATGGGTTTCGTCTTGGGAGATTCCCAAATCTCATGACTCATACAAACCCACCTTTTATACCAGCTGGGAGGACAACTCTGCCCCCACAGCCACAAAAGCCAATCAAGAGCCAAAGATGAATAAATCAAATCAAACAATCAGCCTGGCTGAAGCCCCCAGCTCCTACCTGTGCTTCGGGTAGTCTTGGGAGATCCCCATCCATTTAGTCTTTTTAAGAAGAACTACTGTGCGTGTATGTGTGTGTGTGTGTGTGTGTGTGTGTGTGTGTGTGTGTGTATGTGTGTGTGTGTGTGTGTGTGTGTGTGACACATACTTGTGGAAGGAAGTCAGGGGACAGGGGCAACTTACGGGAGACAATTCACTCTTTGTACCATGTGGATCTCAGGAACTGAATTCAGGTTGTTGGACTTGAAGGAAGTGCTTTTACCTGCTGACCCACTTTGTTGACACTTATTCATTAATAACAAATGAGTTAGTTCTTATTATGTAGTTGATTCTTAGATCTTGTGGAAAAACTTAGGAACAGCAGGCATCTGAATCCCACATGTTGGAGATCAGGTACTGTGTTTGAATTTTTTGGAACACACAACCATTTCTCATAGTTCTAAAGATTTCAAGGTACAAGATCAAGGTGCCACCAGATCCTGGGTCTGGTGAGGGCCTGCTTCCTGGTTTGCAGGCATGTGCCTTCTTGCAAGTATGGAGCAGAATGAGCAGAAGGAAGCCACAAGCCCTCTCTTGCTTCTCCTTATAGAGATAGCACTTCCTGATGCTCTCACATAGAATTTGGGTTATACACTAAGTTTGTAGCAATAATGTTTCTAAGCATCAAATTTTATTCTGCTGCAAACTCCTCTGTATTCATCCTGTCTCTGGTGCTGGGTAAATTATCATATTGAATATCAGGGTAGAACAGAGGACAGTCTTCAGATGGAGGTGACACTGTGGAAAGTAGTCTGACAGTGGTTAGACACCAGGCCCAGGAGTTAGAAAGTTGGTGCTCTAATCAAATGCTACCATTTCCACTGTGGACACTGTGGCACTCCAAACTTTCTCCCTCTATAATGGAGCCAATGCTGATAGCTATTTCATAGGCGTGGTATGAGGATTATGCCAGACAATATGTGCAGAAGGCTCGCTGCATGCCCACAAATCTTGAGTGCAATCTTCTTATGTTTCTTTTTGGTTTCCTTCTTTTCCATCTTCTCCTTCATCACCACCATCATCATGCCCATCAATATCATTGCCATTCATCATCATCTATTCTAATTCATGAAGTGACAGGCCATATCCATGACAGTTCTTTGGCATGGGATAAGTTGGGGCAACCTGTGATCTGAGATTCTTCTTTGAGTGTCTTGAGGCTATAATGCCCAAAACAAGTGTTTGGATAATAGCTAATTTTAACAGCTCAAGGGCTGTTAAAATTGTAAGACCCCTGTTGAAAAGGAACTCCTCCCTCATCAGTAAGACCAGAATTCTGCAATGTTTTCTGAAAATAGATAGAAAGCAAATATTTCTTTTGGCCTTCTTTGCAAACTCTACATTCTCTGTCACAACTACTCAACTTTGTTCTAGACAAGCAAAATCCTCATAGACAACTGTGCAAGGCAATGTTCCTATGAAGATTATGTATAGACATTTAAAGTTCGCCTAACTGTATCATAAAAATATTTTAAAACACATTTGAAAAGTTTTAACTAGTAAAAATATAAACACCATTCTTATCTCATGAAGCATACAGAAGCAGGTAGCTGGTTAAATTTGGCCTACAGGACCCTTGGTCAACAAGTGCTTTCTCCTACACCAAACCTCTGTGACTTCCTTCCTTCATTTAAGGTACTTTGATGTTTTTGAGGGATGTACCAGGGAAGGGACAAAGCACAAGGATTGGTCTCTGGTTCCACATCCCTTCAGCTGGTGTTGGCTCAGCTTCAAGGACAGAGTGGAGAGTAGCACTGACATTAGTCAGGTTATAGAAATTCCTCTCAGGCTCAGCCTAGAAGAATACTAACCTTCAAGTCAGACAAGATGAGATCATGAAGTCTACCCGCCTTTCTACAGCAGACCGACAGCAGTCTATTTAATCTTTCTATACACCTGCCCCTGAGAAATCCCTTCCCAGAACTACTTGTTATTAAATGAAGAGCTTTTTAAAATTATTTATTTTTATTTTTTTATTGATATGTGTATGCAGATGCCATCAGGGGCCAAAAGAGAGCTTCAGATCCCTCCATGCTGGAGTTGCAGGTGGTTTTGAACTGCCCGACATGGAAGCTGGGAACAGCATGCATGGAATGGTTTTAACCATTCAGCCATCTCTCTGGTCCCCAAAGAAAGAGATATTGGGGGATAGTGGAGATGAATGCTGAGCAGATGCTCAGAGCACTGTAGGCAATTTCACAGTGGATTTCAGTAGTTGTTCTTTTCTTCAGTGTAGAGATGAAACCAGCTCCTCTTTTATGCTAGGTCAATACTTCGCACCTCCAGTTCACAAAGGTTTTTAAAATGACATACTACTCCATCCATTTTCAACTTTGGTAGTGGCGGAGTTTGGGGGTGATACACGGTCTCATGCAGCCTAGGTTGGTCTCAAACTTACTATGTAGCTGAAGCTGGCTTGAACTCCCAATCTTCCTGCCTCCAGCTACAGGTGTGCACTGTACCCAGAGTCCACTGGGTCTTTTATACCTGGCTTTTTCATATTCTACCAGGAAATCTTTTCTATCTTAAATCTCAAGCAAGAAAGTTGGAAGCATAAAATTTCTCAAAGCCACAGCTGCCACGTAGAGAACTGGAAAGACCTAAGGACAGCAGGAAGTTGCCTGGCAAGTTGGAAATGAAGCCAGGCTGTTCTGTTCCTATGTAATCTATCTAGATCTCCCACAGGAGAGGAAATTGCCCTGACTTCAACAGCAATCTGCTCTTGTTTGGTGCTGCCAAGTCTAGGTAGGATGGGGTCAGATCAAGAGTTTTTATAGAACTCACTCTGTGAGTTCAAGGCCAGCCTGGTCTACAGATAGAGTTCCAGGCCAGCTGGGGTACAGGGAGACCCTGTCTCCAAAACACTAACAAATAAAAATAAAAAAAAAAAAACAAAAACAAAATAAAGAAGAGTACTTAAATAACAGAGAAAAGAACAAAATCCCACAATAAAATGAGAGGTACTTCCTGAATCTCACTTCTTCCAACACCTTTAACTGAAAAATGAATGCAAATTTAGCAAATCTATCCACTACCACAGCATCTAAATGTAAGATGCAATGAGTTTTTTTTCTGTGAATAGTATTCCAAGTCAATTCTATATCTCATTCATTTATTCCATGAACTGCTGTTTGAATTGAGTCAAATGTTTTTAACACTTGGGCATTTGGTATTTGACTAAAATACTTCAGGCTTTGTATCTGTCCTTTAATATTCTCTTGGGTTTTTCAAGAGCTGGAAGCCTGAAAACTGCATTTATAAGACAACCTGTGCCCAGAGGTGAAAATGTGAGACATTTTCACCTCTGGGCACAGGTTAGATTCTTTTTTTTTTTTTTTGAGACGGGGTTCCCCTTGTAGCCCAGGTGGCCTGGCCTAGAGTTTTGCTATATAGGAACCCAGGCTGGCTTTGAACCCTAGAGAATCGCCTGCCTCTGCCCCTTAAGTGCTGGTGACTAAAGGGTTGTGTGCTACTCTCCCAGCCTAAGGGACAGGTGTAGCCACCATGTGGGTGCTGGGAATGGAAACCCCGGTCCTTGCAAAGAGAGCAGTTGCTCTTACCACTGACCCAATCTCTACCAGCCCCTGTTGGCACTCTGTTTTTAACTGGAGCCTCTTGATTCTGGCAGTGGTGATGCTCTCAAGAGCAGCCAGGCAGCTGTGAGCCCTGCAGGAATCCTGTGGGCAAGACCTTTGTAAACTCAGGCTGCAGTAATGTCTCCAGGAGTCTAGCGGGGTCTGAGAAGAGGGAATTAGCAGGAGTGTGGTGTTCATGATTGTGTGGGAGGTGAGTGGAAGATAATGTTGCAACAGCGAGGGGGACAGCCTTCAGAGTACCTGCAAACCAGACCAGAGAGCAATGACATGTCCATCTCTGAGATATGTGTTAAAGGAAATATCAATTTTTATTTAGTTATTTATTTATTTATTTATTTATTTATATATTAAATTTAATTTATTTTTTATATAACCATTCATCGTTTGTTCTTTCTGGGACGTGTTATTCTCCCTCAGCATGATATTCTTCTAGCTCCAGCCATTTACCTGCAAACCATGACTGTCATCTTTCTTAAAACCGCTGCATAGAAATCCATTGTGTGATTGTACACTTTTCTCTATCCACTCGTCCAGTTGAGGGGCAACTTGGGTTGGTTCCAGCCTCCTTGCTATTTGAAGAGAGCTGCAATAAACGTGCTCGGTGCATGTATCTCTGCATAAGATGAGTCTTTAGTGCTGTACTAATACCCAGGAGATGGTATGGCTTGGGTCAGGTGGCAAGTTCATTCCACATTCTTCCAATGGTCTCCACACTGCTTTCCATACTGGCTGCATGAGTTTACATTCCCCACTAGCAGTGGATAGTCCCATTTGCCCAAACCTCTCCAGCATTTGGTAATCATTTTTTTTGTCCTTGATCCTAGCCAGTCTTATTGGAGTAAGATGATATCTTAGAGTGGTTTTGATTTGCATTTCCTTAATGATTAGTGATGTTGAACACTTCTTAAGATGTTTCTCAGACATCTCTAATTCCTTACTTGTGAAGTCTCTGTAGTAGCTCATCTAGATAGACATAAGCTTTCTCCTGTTTCCATTTACTAGCATCTCTTACACACACACACACACACACACACACACACACACTCAGCTCCTCAGAATGCATGACTGACTATAGTGATCTGTAAGTCCTTAGGGACAAAGCTTGGGCCCAGAAGATGCCATTCTGAAGGCCCTTCTTCCTAGGTATGATTTCTGCATGTTAGTGTTAGATCAGATATGAAAGAAGAGGCAATGGCTGCGTTGAAAAGGTTGGTGTAATAAAGAGGCCTATATCTGGTATTCTTATATCTTCTTCTTAATTAGAGGCCAAATAATGAGATAGAGATGAGGAACTCAACCTTTAGAACAGAATTGCTCTGTTAGCACCAACATAACATGGACAGTCACTTATGTTAAGTTCTATTTGCTTTATGGGTAATGGGAATTTCTGTCAGATTCTGGGAATAAAGAATCCATTGGTTCCAGTTTCCAGTATTAATTCTTCATCTTTCTCTGTGTCTTTGTGGGCATTTTGGAGGGTACTGGGAGTGGCTGAGTCATAGGCTGACCACCCAGGACACCTACCTCTCACTTTGGTTAGCCTGTTGCTCATGATCTGCATGACAGTGAACTCTTCCCTGTGTGTTTTCAATTTCTGAGCCTGTTGCTCAGAAATTGTGTGTTTTGCTTTGTGTTTAAAGCTTTTCTGGCTACTTCAGAACCAATAGCTCTCTCCGAATTTTCTGCTTCCTATGAATTGTGCTGTGCAATTTTACAAGTTCTAGACCTATGGGATGTGGAAAGAGCTGTGTCTCATTGATCTTTGTGCCTTCTTCATGGAGTGGGCAGGATCTTTCTGTGGTAACTGTTTACAAGTGCAACACTTCAGAACCACATTTGAAAGCCATCCTGATGCTTACAATTGTCTGAAACATCACACATTGCCTGACTGAAGAACGTCTCCTTGTGGGTGGGAGGGAGCACATGGTGTGTGGGAGAAGCTCAGTTGCCTGTGCGTGAAGTGACTGTAGGTGGGAACTCTTTACTGTGCACACGAGGGTCACAGTCAAGAGCCCGGGTTGTGGCCGGAGGTGGCTTGGGTGGAAGATTGACTCTCATACTCGTTAACTGTGTGACTTTTCTGCATCTTGCAAAAAGAGCAAATACAGTGAATGCTCCATTATTTTTGTGAGGATTAAATAAAATATCTGATTAATGGACTCTTGCCAGCACTGGTACATACAATCTAAGCTTGCTTTATTTCAAAACAATTCCGATCACACATTTTGGGTGCTTTCTTCCTTCTTCCTAGTTTCCTCACTAAAAGTATTTTACATAAGTCTCTTCCTCCCAGTCAGGAATGTGTTTACCTGTCCCCTACCCAGGACTGTCTCCCCTGCCAGCTGAAACCTTGTCCACAGTTCATTCACAGAGTTCTTTATACCTTCCTCTTAAGCAATCTGATAATGGGATCAAGAATAAATCAGCTATGTAAGGATTCATTAGTAGAGCCTCCCAGCAACCATTTGACAGGTAACATCTTGAATTTTTTCACTTGTGAGTATTTCCTTTAGCTTGCTGTGAAGCAGGCTGTGGGTGAAGGCTAGGACACACTTCCTGATGCCCTCACATACATCTGCAAGTAGAGTGACAGTGTTGTGGTGCTGACATGATGTTTGGAAATAAGCAAACAGAGCACGGAATTGGAATTGGATGGCGTAACCAGAAAACTCTTCCTGGTTTACTTCTTTGTGAATTCTTCCAGTTATCTTGAGGAGCAAGCTCTGGTTTGATGTTTGCTAACCACATTCTTCTAGCTCTAGCTAACTTCCCTTCGGAATGATAGGAGAGGAGGGTGTTTGGCTCGTTAGACAGGTAATAGTATGGAGCTAACAAATAATAATCTGAGTTCATGTTTGTGACAGGTATCCTTGTGACAAGTGACCCATCAGCGGCTCTTTTCTGAAATAAATGTTACTTAGATATAATCATTTTTTAATTTTATGTGTATGAATATATTTGCCTACATCTATGTAAGTGTACCAGTGTCATGCAGTGCCCACAAAGACCAGAAGAAAGTGTCGAATCTCCTGGAATTGTAGTTATGGATGGTTGTTACCTGCCATGTGGGTACTGGGAACTGAACTCAGGTCCTCTGCAAGGGCAGCCAGTGCTCTTAATCGTTGAGCCATCTCTCCAGCCCCTTAAATGTATCTGTAATCATTAAATACAAATACAATTATGTCACATATATAAAACTACATAAGTCTGAAATGAATCCACTTGGAGAAAACCATTCAATAAGTAATATTTCGTCAGAGTGCTTATATGGTAAGAACCCTGGAAGGATAAAGTACTTAGATTACAGCATTTGAGGAATCGTGTGGAAGAAAGCACTATGCAAGTTAGTGTATCTGGACTTTGTCTTTAATTAACATTGCAATCTGTGGCAAATTTTGTTTCCTCAATGTAGTTTTTATTGAAATTTTGTGCATTTTCACATAACATATCTTAATTATATTTAGACCCCTCCTCTGCCTGCACTCCAATAGCCTCCCACCCATGGATTTTATGCATTCTGTCACACCTGATATGTCCTATCAAGTCTAGTTTGTGTACCCAGATGTCCCTCAGTGAGAGTTCATCCACTGGAGTCTGGTCAGCCTGGGCTCTTTCAGGGGAGAATACTGTAGTTTCTCCTTCATAAGTGTTCTGAAGGTTAATGCTTTGCTCTGTGTTACAGTGCAGAGCTCTTGATCTGTTCCCGTTTGCTTCCCACTGGCCCCCAATCCTAACAAGCATTCTACTTCCTTGTACCAATGTCGGCCTCTGGTCTCTGTTGTCTCACTGGTAGCAGATGTTCTTCAGAAACAGCACAAGAAAGCATCTTTACCAAATAAGGAGAAAAGGTGGAGCTATGCAAGTCTGCATTGGAGTAGCTTATCCCTGTGGCAAGAACCTCTTTTAATACGAGTTCAATTTATTTTTTTTAATTAATTTTATTTCTGTATGTGTATAAATATACTATCTGCATGCAAGTTTGTGCACCTGTGTCATGCAATGCCCTGGAGGTCAGAAGAGGGTATCGGATTCCCCTGGAACTAATACCAGTTCAATTTAAAATGAGGAGGCCAACCACATTCATTTCTCCCAAGGTTTTATGCTGGTATTGCTGTGACACTGTCCAGTATCGCCTTGGGAATGTTGCTGTCATGCAGTCTGAGAACCATTTGGCTTGAGCAAAACAGCTGCTGGAGTGGCTTGTTGTTGGAGGTCAGAATCAGAACACATTAGGAGTGTTGTGAGAACATCCTCATAGACAGGGGACCACGACAAGGAAGTGAGACATCCCTGCTTCTTGGGGAGAGAAAGCAGAGGGCACCACAGCTCCTGCTTGCTTCCCAGAAGCAGAGAGAACATGCTTGAATACTCACAAAAGAGATGGGACACAAGTAGGAGAGAAGAAAGATTATGACTCTTGGTTGGAAACTTTGGTCACTGGATCTTTTTATCTTTTAAGCCATGGATACCCACTGCCTAAGGACATCTTTAAAAAAGCCACTGATGGGTCACTTGTCACAAGGATACCTGTCACAAACATGAGGATTTAGACAGCTTAGGCAGGAATCATGTGGTAAGCATGTTTCTGTTAAGGGCAGAAATACTGGAAAGAAACAATCAACTTAGGAGGAAGAAGGGTTTTGACTCATAGTTACAGATATTTCATTCCATGGTCACTTGGTCCTGTTGTGTTAGGCTGGAGGCAGCACAAGGGATCATTATGGGAGTCCAAGCACGGCGAACGGAGCTAGGAAGAGGCCTGCAATGTTCCTTATATTGGTACACTGCCATATGCTGTTTGGGCTAAGTTGGTTCTGGAAGGAGGGTTGACCCTTATAGTGGCACTAATGAGAACTATCCATATCCATGCACTTGAGCACTTGGCCCCTAGTTAGTAGTGATGTTTGGGAACTTTAGGTGGAGCCTTGCTGGAAGAAGTGCATTATGGGAGCTTTAGGAGGTGGACCCTTGCTGGAAGAAGTGCATCACTGGAGAGCAGGCTTTGAGTGTTCACAGCCTGGTCTTACTTCCGGTCCACTCTCTCTGCTTCCTGCATGTGGATAAAGAAGTGCTCTCTCAGCTTCCTGCTCCCGCCACCGACCTACACCCTTTTCCATTATGGACTTCGCCTCTGGAGCTATAAGCCCAAATCAACTCTTTCTTGCTTAAGTTGATTTTGGTCATGGTAGTTTATCACAGTATCAGAAAGGAACAATTACACCCACCCCACCCCGGTTTCAGACCCAAGCGCATCTGCCTCAAAATGTTTTCCAAGGCCCTGTCTGGGGGTAGACTGGCTCCACGAACTCTGTCACAGGAAGGGAAGTGAAAAACAACAGCCCCAAAGTAAAAACACTGTGTTCTTGAGAACAGTGAGAAGGTAAACCACTTCCAACAGAAGCTTCTGTTGTTTATCCCTTGATATTAAAGTACCATCCGGGCTGGAGAGATGGCCTAGCAGTTAAGAGTGCCAACTGCTCTTGCAGAGGACCCGGGCTCGATCCCCAGTACCCACAAGGCGACTGAGAACCGTCTGAAACTCCAATTCTAGGAGAACTCCAGTTCCAGGGGAATCCGACACCCTCTTCTGACCTCCGCAGCATTGCACAACACCGGTGCACAGACCTGCATGCAGACAGTACATTCATATACATAGAGAAAAAGAAATTTTATTTTATTTTATTTTTCTTTTTTTTATTGATGCTTCGTGTATTTCATACATCATTTTCCAGTTCAGTTCAGGCATATTTCCCCTTCCCTTCCTCCCACCCCACCCCACCCCATCCCAGATCACGCATTCTTCCATAACTGTCCTGCATCTTTCTCTCAGTTTTTTTTTTCATTTTTTAGCAATAAGTGATAATTTATGAGTACAAGCATCCTTCATGTAAAACTAATTTGCAAGCAGTTGTGCCCAAACCCACACAGCCCCTTGGTCCCACCATCCAGCAGGGAGGGCTTGTATGTTCAATAGTGTTGATCAAATGAGTGTCCAGGCTATATTGCTGTAGTTTCACCATTCACCCCAATCGCAGCCCTTACATTCTACCACTCCCCCTCTTCTGCAGATTGTTCCCTAGGCTTAGAAAAGGGGCACAGGTGGATGGGAAGCAAAACAGTCTACTTTCTCTGGAGCTGTTGTCTTGGACTCTGGTCAATTCTGGCTGTTTCCTTTCATGGGCTGACAGTTTGTCCAGGAATAACCTTTCGATCCTACTAATGAAGAACAAGCAATTAGATATATAGGTATTTAAACAGTACTAATTGTTATGGTAGGTTACTTTGGTATAGACACAGATGTTTGGATGGTATGTTAATCTATGAATTACATTTTTTTCTGTTAAATATGACAGGGTCTTACTGTGGCTTATAACATCTCCTAACCAGTAGAGGATGTAAGCTTGTGGCATCAGCCATGGGTTATTCCTCCAAGGAGAGAGCTAATAGCCAATTAGATTTGGGATATACAGGCATATGGCTGCCACTGCTGCACAGTATTTCCAGGCAGGTGAGGTGTAGCTGGTGCTGACGGAGGAGTCTTGCTTGACTCAAGGAGACCTATATTTGCTTTATTGGTTTAGTGGCCTTTGGTAACACTCTCTGGTATTCCAGAGACCATCTGTACACTTGCAAGTGTGGTCTCAATACATCTTTCCCATGTTTACATCAGGTCTTCGACAGCAGGGCCTTATCGCCTCTCTTCTTGCAGGTATCCCAGTTTAGAGGCAAGGAGCCTTTACCTTTTGTGGGGGCTTGGATCCCCTGGCCAACATCTCCTTGGTAGAATAATCCATTGCTGATGTCAGAGCTCCTGTATTAATATATTTTGCTTAAGTGCATAGCTTAAGGAGACTTTAGTATTATATTTGGTTCTGAATAGAGAATAATCCTTTTCACAGTTCCTATGTCTATTAGTCAATTAAAGAAGGCAGTTTTACCGGTTTTATAAGAGATTACCTCTATAACAGTTGGCTCCAATTTACAGTTAGAGAACGACCTCATCATCATCATATTCCTCCTTGTTCTATGAAGGGGAGGTAAGAAAGTCTCTCGTATTAAAACTTTGTGGCACCTAGAAGGTAAGTTTCATTAGGACTCATTATAAATAGTTGTTACAAGTAGGATCCACAGAGGGGTTTGATGTCTGTAGCAGTCTGAGGCTTTTCTTCCTTTCAATGTTCAGATGGTCCAACCTTTCTGCTGGCACTTCCTGGTACATCCTACACAATGCAAAGCTGTATCTTTTCTTTCTCAGCCATTAAGTTGGTGACATTTTGACCTGTTGGAACATACAAATCTTTTCCCGTAGTTAGTTTTAAGATTTGAATTGCAAGGTTTTTGACAAAAAGGTTTCATATCTATCTGTATCCCCCTTTTTTATTTTAGGTTTTTGTTTTTTTGACCCATGAGTCTCAAAAAGGCAGTTGTATTACACATACCTATAGGCTGGAATCAAGGTGCAGATTTCATCAAATTCACCCATGCTGTTTTGGGTGACTGTATGTGATTAACTTGGGAAGCAAACTTAATTTTTAAGTTAAATCATCCTATAGGTGAAAGAGAATGCTACAAGGTGATACTGTACAACAGAAAAATTATAGAGAACATTTGTATGTGCCAATCCCAAAGTTATTGTTATACAGATTTTAAGTAAAACAAATGTGGACAACAACAATTTATATCTCCAATTAACTCAGATGCATTACCGTTTTTATCAGAGCCTTTAAACCAATGTTGTTTAATATACACATATTTACTTTTACTAAGTCCTAAAACACCATGTAACCTGTAGACAGAGTCTGGGCAAAACTGGATACTTGTTGAACTCACGTCAATTAAATATGCATTAATCGAATATACACCCGTGTCCCTCTCCCACCCCTCCCCCCTTCCCAATTCACCATTTCGGTCCATTTTCTGATGCAGTCTTTCTGTTGTTGTTCTTTTACTATGCATCCCTCTCCACGAGAAATATTTATATCTGGGTTATTGGTACTAGCATCCACATATGAGGGACACCATTTGTCGTTTGTTTTTCTGGGACTGTGTTACTTCACTTAACATAATGTCTTCCAGCTCCATCCATTTACCTGCAAAGTTCATGATGTTGTCCCTCTTTACCGCTGCATAGAACTCCATTGTATACATGTACCACATTTTCTCTATCCACTCGTCAGTTGAGGGGCACCTGGGCTGGTTCCAGCTTTTTGCTATTGTGAACAGAGCTGCAATAAACATAGCTGTGCATGTATCTTTGCAGTAAGATGTGTCTTGTGGGTATATACCCAGGAGTGGTATGACTGGGTCAAATGGAAGGCTCATTTTGAGTCTTCTAAGGGTTCTCCACACTGCTTTCCATAGTGGCTGTACAAGTTTACATTCCCACCAGCAATGGATGAGTGTTCCCCTTTCCCCACAACCTCTCCAGCACTTGGTATCATTCATATTCCTGATCCTAGCCAGTCTTATTGGAGTAAGATGATATCTCAAAGTGGTTTTAATTTGCATTTCCTTAATTATTAGCAATGTTGAACACTTCTTAAGATGTTTCTCGGCCATCTCTAATTCCTCCTCTGTGAAGTCTCTATTCAGATCTAGCAGTTAAGAGCACCGACTGCTCTTGCAGAGGACCCGGGTTCGATCCCCAGCACCCACAAGGCGGCTGAGAACCATCTGAAACTCCAATTCTAGGAGAACTCCCGTTCCAGGGGAATCCGACACCCTCTTCTGACCTCCGTGGCGTTGCATGACACGGGTGCACAGACCTGCATGCAGACAGGACATTCACACACATAGAGAAAAATAAATTTTTAAAAAAGTACCATCCACAGCGGGAACATGAAGCCCATCCATGGAGAGAAAGCTCAGTGAGGAACTCCAGCTCACTGCCTGCACTTCTAGTTTCTGTTGGATGTCGCGTGTCCAATTTGATGATATTATTTCTATCTGTTGGTAATTTGTTCCTTTACTTGGAAGTTTCACCCAAGGAGTCGGTGTGCTATGCTTGAGACGCTCTTGATTGGGGACTCCAGTTGGCTGCCTTAAAAGGGCTTCCCGGGTCTGGAGAGAAGGCTCAGCAGTTAAGAGCACCAACTGCTCTTGCAGAGGACCCAGGTTTGATTCCCAGTACCCATATGGCGGCTAAGAACCATCTTTAACTCCAGTTCCAGGGGAATCCGATGTCCTCTTCTGACCTCTGGTGCACCAACCTACATGCAGACAGTACATACATACACATTAAAAAAAAAAAAAAAGGGCTTCCCCAGTTGGATGCTGCTGGACATTTATAAGTCCCCAGTTCAATGATGTTACTTTCTGCTGTTACCTGTTCTTTTATTTGGAAGCTTCACCAGGGGTCTGCTCTATCTGGGACTCTCTCTGTCAGGAGCTTCAGCTGACTGCCCCCTTGGGTTTCCACGGTCTGTTTATGTGGGATATTTTGACTCTATGGAATGATCTGATGTTTTATTATCTGGGTGGCTGGTTGTCTATCTATCACTTGTTATTTATTCTCTTATTTTAGTTGCTATATATTTAATGAACTCACTTATTCTAAACTGAAAATAGGGCTGTTATGGATCATTGTCCACACTGTACACTGTACAGAAGGCTTCAATTCCAATGTTCTGTTCAGGAACACCACCCCAGTGAGCTAACTTTCTTATACTAGGCTCTATGTCTTCCAACATCACCTCCCAATAGTGTCTACCAAACTTTCAACACATGAACCCTTAAGGGTCACTTATCCAAACCATAGTAATGCAGAAGAGGGGATGGCTGGCTGCCAAGTACCTTTACTGGGTTTGAGGGAGACGAATGAAGGATGTCTTGGTGAGACCATTTCATTCAACTACACAGTCATTCAGACAGTAAAGATTCACTTCAGAATTAATGTTGAGGGGCTCATATTATTAATTATAATTTTTAATTCATCCATTTATGCTCTCTCCTATACTTTAGATATGAGCCTACACTGCAGAAGCATGGTGCTTGGGTGTGCTGGCTCTTTCCACTGTGAATGTCTGAGGGGGAAGTAGGAATTCTCATCACCACACAGGAGTATGAACTACAGTTGTTGTCTTTTAGAGTTTCATGTTTTGTTACTAATGTCTTCAATTGCTATTTTTGCTTCTCCCAAAGTTGCAAAAGTTTCTTGAAGAAAGAGAAAGAAAATCAATATTTACTGGGCAATTTCAGGTACTGTGTGTCATTCATTTGATCCTCATTAGATACTTTAATCCAGACATGAACTTTGGGATATATTTTTTAATGGTTTTTAGCTGAAGAAACAGAAGCTTAAGAAATGGAATTGTCGCTGGGCGTGGTGGTGCACCCCTTTAATCCTAGCACTTGGGAGGCAGAGGCAGGAGGATCTTTGTGAGTTCAAGGCCAGCCTGGTCTACAGAGTGAGTTTCAGGACAGCTGGGGCTACAGGGAGACCCTGTCTCGAAAAGACCAAAAAAAAAAAAAAAAAAAAAAAAAAAAAAAAAAAAAAAAATGGAATTGTCAAAAACCACTTGGCACAGCCCAACCTTTGGAGCAAAAAGACAACTTGATGAAATCTTGAGTACAGTTAGAACTCATTAAGAAACCATTGAAGGATTACCTGTAAAGACAGGACAAGACCCAACAAACTTCCCTATGGATGGGGCACAACAACAAAAGCACATATGCTAGATTTCTCTCTTGACCTCTGAGTTTAAACCTGACTTACTTCTTAAGATTCATAATGCTTTGGGACAGTGTTGAGAAAATTTGCATGAACAAGTGTGAATTTGTTACTGTATCTCTTGGGGTATACAGCACTACACACTTGTAGGAGGTATCACTATCCTCTTCAGGAAGCACCTACATATCCCTATTGGAGATCAGCACCTGGCCATTTGTGTGCACAGGTCACGTTGTCCATTTTGACTCTAATAACAGAAGATCATGGACTAAGTTCCTTACATCCACCAGCAATTTTCTGATTGGCCATGAAGACAGCAGCTCTTCTCTGCTCACCGGCTAGGGGGTCCAAGGTAAATGCGTTGGCAGATTTGGATGGCTCTCTTCCTGGTAGTAGACAATGCTTTCTAGTTGTAACCTTATAGGGTGAAGAGGCAACATCTCTCTCTGTGTCTTTATAATGTCTTCATCACAACTGAATCACAACCCAGAAGTTCTACCTCCTAACACCATCAGATTGTTCACTGGGCTTCAACATACAAACTGTTGAGGGCTATGTGTTTACAGAATTCAGACACTCAGCTTTAGATAAAGTACTTGGCAAGATTCACTTTAGGATTCTTGATTAACTGTTCTATCACAAATCTTGTCAATTGTTTCTAGCGTTAAAATACCCACTATAATCATATGAGGTGAGACACAAAGGCCCAATAAATATCCCACTTAGAGCTGCCCTTCTGTGGGAACTTGCTGGGGCTCAGCTAAGTGATGTTCCCCACTACGGCAGTGACATAAGGTAAGCTTGGCTTTTCATTATTAACAAGTTTCTGCTAACATTGGAGAATGAATCCCACCCTCAGTTTCAGCTTCTTTTCATCTTGAAGAGATATTAATTTTGAGTTTACTGTATGGGTCGGAATACTATGTTCTGATACCAACCTCACATCAAGCTGGCACATCTGTGGGTGTCTAACATTTTTTAAGCACATGGAACAAGTCAACCATATAGCTTTTACTTTGTTGAAGTTAAAATTTCATTTATACAAAGTATAACCTTTTAAATTAAGACTTGTTATAGATTAAATGTGAAATGACTCCTAGAGGCTCATGTGTTGAACACTTGATCTCAATCTTGAGCTACTTTGAAAGGTTGTAGAAACCTTGAGAAGTTGTAGAAACTTTAGGAGATAGAGCCTAGCAAGAGGAACAGGTTATCAGGGGCAAGTCACTGTGGACATACTATTCCTGGCTACTTCTCTGGTCCACACTCCTACTTCCACGATTTTCTCCCTAAGGCATGGGACTGGGTGGCCATGAGGCGAACCCTCTGAAACCAAGGCCAAAATAAGGGTTTCCTCCTTTCAGGTATTTGAGTTACAGTAACAAAAAAGTAACTGATACACTTCGTATTGAAATGTTCATGGATTTAAACCAGTGAGAAAAGAAATACTTTTCTGTATACCATGAACTACTGAGTGGTGTAGTATTTGCATCCCAAGTCCCATCCACCATATAAACATTTGAACTCTCAAGATGCAAGTAGACCTACTTCATAGATAAGGATTATGACATAGAGATGTTAAATAGCTGTTAATGATATTCACAACATCCTAATAGATATTTTTACCTGTAGAAACATAAAATCCCAATTTAACTAGCTTAAACAAAAGGAAACATTCATTATCTCAAGAAGTTTGAGATGAGCCAGGAGCCAGGCACACTAAGTGGAACTAGGAACCTCCTGTGTGTAATGAATGCCTTGGCTCCTCTTTCTTCATTGTGCTGGATCATCCTCAAGCAGGAATGTGGTGGCTGGGCAGTTCCAGGCCTGAATTAAGTATGATAGAATGACACTGCTCCCTTCTTTTCATTATTGGGAGTGAGGCATCTCTTACCCAGAGTGTGCCAATATAGCATACTTCTTGTTGGCCCAAACTAAACCATCTAGCTACTGTTAAGCCAATCACTGTCAAAGAAAGCAGAGTTACCCAGAATTGGCCCGGACTAATTGGACTACCCAGTTGGAATTACCAATTAGGAAATGGGAATTATTTCTCTTAAATGAGACAAGGTAGACAGTTAAATAAAATAAGATTCTGTTAGTAATGAAGAAAGGGAATGGATACTGGGCCAGTAACTAACAGTGTTGTTCACTATGTAATGTGAAGTGCAGCATAACACACAGAAACATGACATGGAGTCTATGAAAGCCCTGGGGGACCAAAATTCAACAGTATACAAGTCTCTTATTACAATGGCACGTTATTTGCATAGAAACCTCACATCCTCACATTAAACTGTCATCTCCAGGTTATCTACAACCCCTGATATGATGTAAATTCTATGCAAACAGTTGTTAGACTGTATTATTTAGGGAGCAATGATAAGTCTGTGAATGTTGAGCCCTGATACAACCTTCTTAAGTCTAACTGCATAACACATGTTAGCAACAATTTAACTTTATTTCTCAAGACAGGCTCTTGCTATGTAGCTCAAACTAGGTTGTCACTTAAAGTTCTTATGTCTCTGCTTCCTGGGTACTGGGGTTATAAGTGAGTACCACTATGCTCACCTCAACTTAATATACACAGACACACAGACACACAGACACACACATATATATATGTATATATATAATATATATATATTATATATCAACAATTGGTTGAATCTGCAGGTGGAGAGGCTACAAAAAAGGCTGATTACATGTGGTAACAAACTGTGTTTGTTCCCATTCAAAGTTGCCTGTGATGACAACAGACAAGGGATTACTTAAAATCATTGAAGATACATTGGAAGCTTGACTTGCTTCTCAGAAGAAATGGTCTTTAAGGCACTAATAGTTATCTTTTAGGTCACAGGGCTCTAGAGCATAGACAGTAACTCCCCTGGTAGACCCAGAGACATGCAAAGAGGACAGGGCTAGAAGCTGCCCACTGTCGCTTTGCACCTCAGCTCATAGACAAATGGGTAGATAAAATCCTCAAGTAACACTTGGAGATGAACCTTTTAGAGTCATTTTCAGTGTCCTATCAAAAGCCACCCTGATTGTTCATTTGACTTATAGCCTGGAAAAGGGTTAGCCAGCCAAGACCCAGAAAAGAGGCTGCAATCTTCTCCAGTTCTAATTTCTATCTTCTAAGTAAATAAAGATGGGGAGCAAGAAGCAATAAGAATCCTTTTAGAGATGGAAAGGCAGCTGCCTTTGTTCTCAGTTGGTTCCCAAATGGGCTAGTATATAACTGTTGCCCAAGGAAGCTATTATGAATCTGTTTTAGAGTTTTGTAACTCAAACATCACATATGCCTCTCCATGGTCTTACAGAGCATTCCCAGATGGTGTGCAAACCCAGGGAGAAGGTGCTGATTTCTTCATTCTTACCTCCTTTTATTCCATTGCCAAAGTGTAGAATGAGTCTTCATCCAGATGCTCAATAATCATACTAAAATTGGATATGAAGAGTCATGTTTTTATCTCTAGTGTATGTAAAAATTATTAATATGTAATGAACTTTTCTACTTTGCAAAGCATCTTAGTATTTTATGGATGTATAAGAACTTTTCAAATGAAATCCTTTGAAATAAGTTTTTGTATGAGTCATATAATAAAGGTTAGTGGATCCGCTTTTATGATATATAGGATAGCAAAGACAGTGTGCTCAAGAAGTAAGTACTTTCCAGGAACACAAAGCTGGATGGGTGCTGGGGAAGTCTTCTGGCCTCAGTCTTGACACACTACTACACTGTACATGGACTGTTGCTCATTTGATTCATGAGGATTGTGTAAAGTTTTCTTGGGAGGAGGTAGGTAGAGGGAAAAGGTAGATATGGACTGTAGAATTTTCTGGGGTCTTTGGATTATTCTGGCAGAACTTGTCTCTTAATCACTCCCCAGGACAGGAGAAAGCAGAATCTAATCATATTATGTAGCTTTCATTATTTTCCATTTATAGTATACATATTTTTGCATATAGGGTCTCACTATGTAGCCATTGCCAATGTGTATCTCCCTATATAGAGCACGCTGGCTTGGGACTTAGAGAAATTTATTCACCTCAGCCTCCCAAGTGCTGGGATCAAAGAGGAGTACCACCTTGCCAGGCCCATTTATAATATTTTTTTTTATTTAACATTTTTTTAATTGATGCTTTGTGCATTTCATACATCATTTTCCAATTCAGTTCAGGCATATTTCCCTTTCCCTTCCTCCCCACCCCCACCCCAACCGAGATCATGCATTCTGCCATAACTGTCCTGCATATTTCTCTCAGTTTTTTTTCCATTTTTTAGCTATAAGTGATAATCCATGAGTACAAGCGTCCTTCATGTAAAACCAATTTGCAGGCTGTTGTGCCCAAACCCCCACAGCCCCACCTTCCAGCATGGGGTGAGGGCTTGTATGTTCAATCAGGTTGATCAAATGAGGGTCCAGACCATTTATAATATTTTTATAAGTAAAACTAAGGCAGACAAGCATAGAGAATAGAAGAACAACCTGAGACTCTCTTGGTTGGGCTATACATCCCTCTTTTGGCAATTCACTTAGAACCTAGGGCTCTCACCTGCACATACTATGCACAAACATCCCTTTCTCATCAATGTACTTAGCAACCCAGGACACCCACTTGGATCAATCTACACACACATCCCACTCTAAACAACTGTGCTGGTTACATTTACATTGCTGTGATAAAATACCATGACCCAAAACAGCTTATAGAAGGAATAGCTTACTTTGGCTTACAGTTCCAGAGGAAGAGTCCATAATGATGTCGGAAGCATTAAAGTGGGCAACTGGAACAGGAAGCTGGCTGATCATATTTTCATCCCCTATAAACGCAGCAGAGCATGAACTGGATGTGGAGCAAGGCTATAAACTCTCAAAGCCTACCCATAGTGATGCCCTTCTTTCTATAACCTCTCCAAACGATACCACTAGCTGGGGACCAAGAGTTCAAATACACGAGCATATGGTGGACATCTCTCATTCAAACCACCATGTTTAGCCACACGTCCCTCATAGACTCATGGACATACCATAATGCAAAAATGTGTTTAGTTTAACTTTAAAAGTCCTATAGTCTTTAACATTCTCAACACTCTTCAAAAGCCCAAAGTATCTTATAAAACTTAAGGAAATCTTTTAAATGTGACCTTCTGAAAGATTAAAAGGAAATTGCAACTTTCAACTTACAATGGAATAGAATACAATTACTATTCCAAAAGGGAGGGATGGGGTATAGTGAAAAAACTGGATCAAAGCAGATTGAAATCCAACAAGATAAATACGAAATCCTGCGGCTCCATGTCGGGTATCGGGCTTTATTTTCAAAGGGCTTAGGTGGACCTGCCCTTCAGCTTTGCTCCTTGCAATAGAAACCTCTTGGCTGGTTCCACTCACTGTATGCAGCTCTATTGGGAGATGTCTCATGGCTCTGTCATCTTCAACATCTTAGGGTCTCCAGTGCAACACAGGCTTCACCATCACAGCTCCACACGGTGGCCTCTTAGGGCCTTCTCTCAGGGAGTCCAACCCTGATTTACATACCAGATTTCAGCAGTCCCCTGAAACAGCAGAGAAAGTCTCCACAACCCCTTCACTCTTGTATCTTTCATGCACCCAAATCCAGTACCATGTGGATGATACTGCCAGGTTCAGCTTCTAGCTTGGGATGAACTCTTACCCCCTTTAACCACATAAGCAGCAGATTTTGTACATTGAAACAATGTCTTCCTAGAATTAGGCTTCCTTTCATAAATTGGAGGCTTAGCTGGGTGGGGTCTTGCTCTGAGGGCACCCTTACTATTGTTTCAGTGCAGACAAGGGGCCTCTCCTTAATGGCACTAACCTTAACAATTACAGCCTCTTTCCAGCAAATGTCTTTGGGGCAACATTAAGCCCTCTTATTCTTTTTCTCTCCAAGCTGCACATTTAAAATTTTCTTTCTGCCATACTTTCTGTCTTTCATTATAGACCTATGTATGAGTAATCAGTAATAACCACACCAGTAACTCATGGTGTTGTCTTAAAACTTCCTTGACCAAAGAAATTTGCCAATTTTAAAATTTAGACTTATGCAAGTTCTTAAGGTACAGGCAGAAGGCAGCCAGATTGCTTGCCACACTGTCAAATGAATGCCTTCTATCCCAGGTGCTAATGAAGTCCTTGCTCCCTCTGAAACATCGTTAACTGGGCTTCCACTTACTCTCAACACTATTGTCTTCCAGGCCTCTGCTGGAATGGTCCATTAAGCTCTGTTTATAACATTCAACTGCTTTTCTTGTCCAGTGTTCCAAAGTCTTCCACATTCCTCTCCAAACCAACATGAGCAGGTCCTTCACAGCAATACTCTATCTAGTACCAACTTGTGTATAAGAGTGGCACCTCGAAGCCAAGAACCATCACCTGCACTGAGCTATTCTTACACCCCACTCTGAGCAATGGATAAGTTTTTCCATGTCTAGAAATCACTAAAGATTCACTATTGTGGACAGTATCTATTCAAACTTTCCAGAACATATCTACATATAGAGGGGGGGGTATTAATCTAGCCTAGACCAGTTTTGTGTACATTCATAGTAAAATAAATTGTGTCCATTGGTAACTGTTTAGAAAAAAAATTTCTCTATTATGGTGTATCTATGTGTAAATGAGAATGCTTATGATTAAAATCAATTGCATTATGAAAAAGGATATTCAAAATAGAATTAAAGCTTATACAACTCAAATCCGTGAATCACAATAGAAAGCCACCAAAAGTAGGTCACTTAGCAACCAATCCCTCATTGTAGATCCCACAGAAAGAAATCTCAGGCCATATGATTTATTGGTAATTCTTTAATCAGAGCCTTCTTCTCAAATGACTCTAGACTGTGTCAAGTTGACATTTAAAGTTACCTAGGGCACCCCAGTCCAAACAAACACATCACTTTTAAGCCATAAACTTTCAATTATTTGTCCCCAAGATCTTGTGCTAATATTATATAAAAGACAGCATAACTTGAAAGTCCCTTAGTCTTTAAATTTTTCCAATATTTTAAAATTTTAAGATCTCTTTTAAAACCCTAGGTCTCAGTTAGGCATGGTTGTGCATGCCTTTAATCCCAGCATTTGGGAGGCAGAGACAGGTGGATCTCTGTGAGTACAAGGCTAGCCTGGTCTATATAGGGATTTCCTGGACATTCTAGGGGTACAGGGAGACATACGAAAAAAAATCCTAAGTCTCTTAACACAGGACTCCTGTAGATTAAAAAAAAAAAAAAAGCTAAATGCTTCTGATTCCAAAATAGAAGAACATAGGCATAAACACAATCAGATTACATTTTTTTCAGTCCAGCTGTGTGAATCCAGATCTAAAGCTCAGTGTCCTACATCTGGGACTCACTCGCTATGTTCCTTCTGACTCCAAAATGCTTTGTGAGGCCCACTTCTCCAGCTCTGCAATCTGCAGCACACACAGCTTGCTCAGGCTTAGGCCAGCTCTACTCACACCTGTGCTGTTGACAGATTCCTATGATCCTAGCATGTCCAATATCCTGGGGTTCTCTGTAACTGAAGCTGTTTCATCACCAGTGGTGTCTCTTGACCTCTCTCTGGAGACCCCAACTTTTGCACAAGGTGCCAAGCTCCAACTTCTTTTCAGGACTGCCCCAGCCCCATGCTCATGTGACCCCCTGTGATCCTGTGCACTCTCTTCCCTTGGCTGCCTGGCTAGGGTACATGGGGCCGGGATGTGTGCACCTCTGGACAGTGCTAGGTAGTGGAGCACTGCACTCAGGAGGAGTATTTGGGCCCAGGCCTGTGGGCCTCCATGTTGGGCCTCCTTAGTTAAGAATTTTGTGATCAATACAGAAACACCTAAAGTCAGGTAAATATTTTTCTAGGGTGATGAGTTTCCTTCCACAATCCAGCACACTCTACTTAATGTCTTATGAGATAACTCACCCCTGCCCTAGAGACCTGTTGCCTGGAGCCCACCATGCTTCATTCTACCATCTTTTCTCCAAGAAAAAGCATTTTGTGAACAATGCATTCTTGAATGGCTAGTGAGTAACCAATGAACTCAGTGAAGAAATCAAAACATTCCTAGAATACTCAGAAAGAATGTTGAAGTTTTAGAGGATGGGGCAAAGTCTTGTGGACCACCGTCTTTTGGACGGCACATGGCTATGGCAGTACTGAAGTCACAGCAGCTATGATTACCTGCTTAAGGCCTGCACAGGTTGGGGTCATCAACATCATGCCATTGAGTCAGGAGGGATTCACAATACCTTATTCCTCTCTGAAGACTTATAAGCAGTTAACTAATGGCCTATTGCTAGAGGCCAGGGGTTCATGAGGCCCCTTACCTCCCTAAGAATTTAAAGAAAGTTAATGTGGTTGCAGGGGAAAGGGAAAAACATTTCCTTCAGAGGTGTAGCCACTGGTAAGGTGTCCATGGTCCTGTAAATAACCTCACTCAGGCTCTCCTAAGCAATCCCGATGAAACACATGGACTGCACATAAAAGACATGATGAGAGAATAGAAAGAAGATGAGTTGAGAAGGAATAAGGGATCAGTGTGACGGAGACAAAAGAAGGTAAGAGGGGCATATGTGATCAGAACACATATACACATGTATGAAAATGTCATAATGAAACCCATTATCATGCAGAATTAATATATGCTAATAAAAGCATTAAAAATTCCTAGACACAAATGAATGTGAAAGCACAACTTACCAGAACTCTTAAGATACATACATATAAAACAGTTATAAGAGGAATTTATAACTATCAATGTGGCAATAAAAATCACAGAGATCTCAGGTAAATAATCTAATGATGTATAATCTAATGATATACTCAAAGGTATTAGAAGATAAGAAACCAAGCCCCAAAGCAATAGATAGCAAGAAATAAGAACAAAGCATAATGATACATATGTCTGAAATGCCTTATACAGAAACCCATGATTTGCATGGTAACTTTAAAAAAGAACAAAAGTAAAATGGTTTTTAAACTCAAAAAGTTAGATGCCCAAATCAAAAGTTTTCCCCCACCTCAAATCCAGTCGATAAGTGGGTAAACTAAATTAACAGATACTTCTCAAAAGACAAATTGCTGGTGGTTAATAGATAAGATGAAAAAAATGCTCAACCTCTTTAGTCATCAGGAAAATACAAACTCAAACCAGCTTGAGGGCCAGGGAGATGGCGCAACATGTAAAGATGCTTGCTGCGAACCCTGATAATCTGAGCCCAGACCCTGGGACCTACATGGTAGAAGAAAGGAGCCAACTCCTTCTATTTCACGATGCCTCCCCCCAAAAAATGAATACATATTAAAAAACTACATTGAGACTCACTTGTCAGAATGGCTATCATTACAAAACAACAAAAATATTTTTGAGAATGTTAGGGAAAAGAACAGTTAAACACTGCTGATGGGAATGTAAATCTGTGCATCCATGGTGGAAATCAGTAGGGGCATTTCTTAAAAAAACTAAAAATAGAACTGCCACAGGACCCATCCATACCATCCCTGAGAATATACACAAAGGAATCTAAATGATCATAGCACAGAAATACCTGCTTATCCATGTTTACTGTAACACTGTTTAATAATAGTCTAGCTATGTAATCAACCTAGGTGTCTATCAAGAGATACATTAATAAATGTGATATATATATAATAAAGTTTCATTAAGCCCGGCAGAAGATCAAAATTGTGCCATTTGCAGTAAAATGGATGGAATTGGAGGTCATCTCACAGGTAACAATCTACATTTTTTTATACACACACATACATAATATAACAACACAAAGGGGAGCTATTTAGGAAGAGGAAGGGGGCTAGAGGGCAGAGGGCAGAGAGGTAATAAGAAAGTGAATATGCTCAGAGTACATGATATAAAATAACTTTCAGCATATCCTTAAAAAAGATTAAATGGAAATGTTGGGGAGATGATTCAGTTGGTAAAGCGCTTGCCACACAAACAGGAGAACCTGGGTTTGATTCCCAACACCCATATGAAAAAAGTCCTCATGGTAGCATATGCCTGAATTTGCAGCTCTGAGGACAGAGGTGGGGAGGAGAACCCAGGGGATGGTTGAGTAGTCTACCTGAACTGAGAAGCTCCAGGTTCAGTGAGAGACCCTGCATCAAAATAATAATAATAATAATAATAATAATAATAATGTGGAGATCAATTGAGGAAGACATCTGATCAATATCAGATGACCTTTGGCTTTACATGCACACACAACTCACCCCCTGGTGCCCCCACACCCTCTCCACAACATGCACAGACATAAACATACCCACACACAAAATTAAATGGAAAAATGTCCTGTGTTAACAGATTGGAAGATGCAATATCTCTAATTTTGTTGTGTTTCCTAAGCTGATTTATGAGTTCAACACACAACTATCAAAATAACAGCCAATTTTTCTTTACATAAACTGATAATGTAATCCTCAAATTTATATGGAATTTAAAAGAACTTATACTGTCCAAAACAATGTTGAAATGAAGAGCAAAGGTAGAGGAATCACAATTCTAAATTTTTTATTTTTTATTAATTTTTTTATTAATTTTTATTGAATTCTTATTAATTTCTCACTATACATTTTGATCATATTTTGATCCCATCCAGTATTCGAACCCCTTCCTGACACCCTACCAATATTCTGTATATATGTCCATAGATTCAGGTTTTTGTCCCCAAATGCCCCATGGTAAAATATCTAAACTGCCTACAGAACAGCAGTAATGAACTGTGTGTGCAGCATGTTCAGTATACAACAGCCTTGTGTAGGCAGGCAGAAGTTAAGTTGAAAGTCCATAAATGTGTCATGCACTTATGGTCAATTGATGTTTGCCTAGGCTGCCAAGATAATTCCATTGTGGAACATATTTTAATGAAATGCAACTTTAAAACCCTCCTGGACTTTCATGTGCAAAGGAATGATGAGTTTGGACTCTTTGTATACACTGTACTGAAACTCTATCTCAAAGTGTATTATAGACTATCAGAGTTAAAGTATAAATGTTATAGGAGAAAACATATAAGTGAGACTTGGCTTCAATGAGGCACTTGGATTTTAGCTATAACATCAAAGTGTAGAATTTTGAGAAAGACTGAGAAAAAGATAAACATGTTTGGCAGAATTCATGAGCTCTGGTGGGGGGCAAGGAGGGGAGCATGGGTCTAGATTCAATTTGTAATTTTGTATGAAATGCACAGAGCTTCAATAAAAAATTGGCTTTGAAAAAAAACAAAGCATAAATAATGAAAAATAAATAAGATTTTATCAAATTCAAAACTTTTTTTCTTCAAAGTCCATATTTAAGAAAGTGAAAATAGGATTTCCCAGGACCACATGAAGCACAGGATATTCCTACAATGAGATCTCTCTAGAGGTAACCCAGGACATAGATCTTAGAAGAACAATTTTAGACATATTGAAAGAAATCAAAGAGTATAAAGAACAAGTCAGAGAACTGTGGAGAGAGAATGAAAAATTCAAGAAGGACCTAGAGGGAGAGAATGACAAACTTTGGAAAGAAGTAAAGGGAGAGAATGACAAATGCCAGAAAGAACTAGAGGGAGAGAATGACAAACTCCAGGAGGAAGTGGAAACACTGAAAAGATCCCATGCTGAAATAAAAAAAAGGAAACCAACCAGCAAAGCAAGGAGTACAGGAAGAGATTGAGAAGTTTCAAAAGGAAGTGGAAATATTAAAGAAATCACAGGATGAAATGACAAAGGAAATCGAGCACTCATCCAATCAAGAGGAAAGGATGGGAAAAAGCCTCAGAAGTAGAATGGAGGAAGCTGAAAAAAGAATATCAGATCTGGAAGATAATACAGAACAACTAAAAAGCTCAAGTAAAGATTATGAAAAATTTAAAAATACACAAAAGGGGAACAACTAGGAAATGTGGGACACTACGAAAAAAATCAAACCTCTGCATCATAGGGATAGAGGAAGAAGAATCCCAAGAGAATGGTATTGATCAGATCTTCAACAGAATAATAGATGGAAATTTCCCCAAACTAAAAAAAGACAAACTCATACAAGTACAAGAAGCACATAGAACTCCAAACAGACAAGATCAGAAAAGAAACTCCCTGTGGTGGTTTTAACGAGAGAGTCCCCCCATAGGCTTTAAGTATTCAGACATTTTGTCTCCAGTTGGTGGCACTGTTCTTGGAGGTCTTAGAAGGTGTGGCCGTGCTGGAGGAAGTACGTTATTGGGGGTGGGCTTTGTGAGTTTAATAAGCCTGTGGTCTCCAGCCTCTCTCTCTCTCTCTCTCTCTCTCTCTCTCTCTCTCTCTCTCTCTCTCCTTCCTGTGCTCATTGTGAGATGTGACCCTCGGCTTGCTGCTCCAGCCCCGGCCACCATGTTTCCCACCACAATGGACTCTGATTCCCCGGAACTGTCAATCTTAAGCTCAAATAAACTCTTCCTTTTATAAGTTCCCTTGCTCATGGTGGTTTCATCACAGCAACAGAAAAGTGACTAATACATTCCCCATGCCATATCATAGTTAAAACACTAGATGCCCAGAACAAAGACAAAATTCTGAAAGCCACAAGAGAAAAACAATAAGTTACATACAAGGGGAAACCCATCAGTATTACAACTGACTTTTCAGTGCAAACTATGAAAGCAAGAAGAATGTGGAGTAAAGCATTCCCAGTGTTAAAGGACTATAGATGCCAACCCAGGTAACTGTACCCAGCAAAAATGTTGATTATAGTTGAAGGAGAGAGAAAAATCTTCCATGCCATAAATGAGATGATAGAATGCATGTCTGGAAAACCAACCTTTCAGAGAATACTTGAAACAATTCAAAGGACAGAAGAGAGGGGCAACTATCTCCAGGCACCTAGAAAGAGAAATTAATAAAATCATAACTGCAGAAGTAGAAACCTAGACCAAAAATGCAAATGGATAAGGTGGAAGGAAGCAACACACACATCTCTCTCTCAATTATAACCTTAAATATTAATGGATTAAACTCCCCAATCAAGAGATATAGACTGGGAGAGTGGATTAGGAAACAGAATCCGTCTATATGCTGTCTACAAGAAACCCATCTCAATCTCAAGGATAAGCACCTGCTTAAGGTAAAAGGATGGAAAAAAAGTATTCTAAGCAAATAGTACTAAAAAGAAAGCAGACAAAACAGACTTCAAAGTAAAAGTAATCAGAAGAGACAAAGAGGACCATTATATTTTTATCAAAGTAGCAATTAACCATGAAGATTTCACAATCATGAATATATATGCACCAAACTCTGGTGCACCAAACTTTATAAAGACAATTCTCCAGGACCTCAGGACACAGATTAACCCCAGCACACTCCTAGTAGGGGACTTCAATACCCCACAGAGTCCTTTGGAAAGGTCAACCAGATGAAGAATAAACAGAGAGACTTCTGAACTGAATGATACATTACTCCAAATGGACCTCACAGAGATCTACAGAATATTCCACCCAAATACCAGAGAATACACTTTCTACTCAGCACCCCATGGAACATTCTCCAAAATCGACCACATATTGGGACACAGAAAAAACCCTCAACAAATACAAAAATATTGAAATAATTTAATGTATTCTATAAGATTATAGTGCAATAAAGCTCAATATCAACACCAGGATGAGCCCAACTAGCTACAAGAACACATGGAGACTAAACACACTCCTGAATAATGAATGGGTCAAGGAAGAAATAAAGAAATAAAAGCATTTCTGTAACTAAATGAAAAATACAATACAACACAACAAAACCTGTGGGATACATGAAAGGTGGTGGCTATCAAAGCAAGTACATGAAATATTCCATTTGATGAGCGTCTATCCATAATATTGCCCAAACATTGCCACAATTAATACTTTCTGGAATCCTTCTGCATCTTTATTTTAATCTCACAATTTGTATGGAGGACTTCCTGGGAATAGAAATGAACTACTTTTGGCAAGTAATTGCCTGGAATGGAATATTAGAACTTCTCTATTTTCAGTATATCTAGTCTCGTACTTTCATTTTCTATTATATATCATCATATTTTATTCATTTTACTTTGAAAATGATAGAGACTTTTATGCATGGGGTATATAATTAATGTAACATGTAGACATTTTTATTATATTGCACATGACAGCAAGGTTTTCTCATTAACTGAGTCTCCTCTGTGAGCCAGTTTTGTTATCATTTAAGAGAGTTGAATAAAAAACTCAAACTTTAGGCAAGCCCTAAACAAGATTGACTTATATGTCTAGTTGTTGTTTTTGTTGACATTGCTGGCCTCTGTCTGGGTCAGGAATATGAGAATGACAACTTTACCCCTTCTCACCTCTCCAGTTCTCATACTTGTATGTCATTGCAACTGTGAGCATGGAAATGAGTGGTGTCCTTGCATTCGTAATTTTAACTATGATGTTGATAACTTGTAGACTGTGTAGTGCTGTAATTTTCTTGGTATCACTTGTATTTTCTTTTGGTTGGAGTAAAATCTCATTGTATTGAAGATACTTCAGCATGTTCCATATTATGTTTATCTTCACTTGTTCTTCTTATAAATAAAATAGTATATTAAAAAAATCAGTCCTAAGAGGGAAATTTATAGCCCTAAGTGCCCACATTAAAAAACAGAATGAGAACAAATACACCATCTAACACTGCAGTGAAAAACACTTGAGAGACAGCAACAAATGAACCCTAAGCACAACAAACAGGAAGAAATAACAAAAATCAGAGCAGAAATTAATGAAATAGAAACAAAGGAAACAATACAAAAAAAAAATCAATGAATCCAAAATTTGTTTCTTTGAAAGAATAAACAAGATAGGCAGACTTATAGCCCAGTTAACCAAAAGAAAGAACAACTCCAAATCAATATAATTCGTGATGAAAGGGGAAATATCACAATAGACTATGAAAAGATCCAGACAATCATACTGGAATACTTAAAAAACCTATACTCTACTAAGAGAAATGGATGAATATCTGAAATCCTGGGAATCAACAAAGCTTAACCAAGAACAGATTGACAACTTAAATAGACCCATAATATATGAAGAAATTGAAAATATAATAAGAAATCACCCAACTAAAAAAGCCCAGGCCCAGGGGGCACAGGTCTAGATTGGATTGGAAATTTTGTATGAAATGCACAAAGCTTCAATAAAAATTGGCTTTGAAAAAAAGAAAATGAAAAGAAAACTCATCAATAAGATGTTTCCAAGTCCAGAATACAGAAAAATATGTTACGATAGCAAAAAAAAAAAAAAAAAAAGAGAGAAAAGAAAAAAGAAAAATTTGGTGGAAAATTAAATGGCCAGAAGTGGGAGGGTAGGACAGAGGAACAGGCAGGAGAAAGAACCAAAACTAGTGATATTGGAAAAAAAAGAAATCAAGGAAACTATTTTATAAACTTACTAAGGTATATTGAATGTTTTAAAAAGAGTTTGAGTGGAGTGTGGTGATGCACACCTTTAATCCCAGCACTCAGGAGGCAGAGGCAGGCAGATCTCTATGAGATTGAGGCCAGCCTGGTCAACATAGTAATTTCCAGGCCAGCTGGGGCTCCAGTGAGACCCTGTTTCCCAAAAATATAAACAACAACAAAAAAAAAAAATAAAAGAAATAAGAGTTTGAATGGAGATACATTGGATAGGTGGGTAATGCTCCTCCTAGAAGCTTTGAGTTATTAAATGAAAATCTGAGTGAGTGACATGTGTGGAATATCTCCCTACCAGTTGTTGGGAAGGAAGGGCCTAGAGGCCCTTTAATAATACGTTTATGGCCATTGCTCTTGTTTGCTCACCAGAATTTGATGGTGAGATCCTAGTGCTGAAGACACCATACAATTCAGATACAGAGCACCGAGAAATCAAGCTGGACAGAACTGCATTATACTTCCTTCTTCGTGGCTAGCTTTCATAGTTCTGAAACTTTCTATGCAAGCTGTTAGGGTAGAAAATCCATTGATAATCTTAGCCATATAAATATCAACCTGCTAGACAGGATATGCCCATTGGTGCAATCATGGCATGATTATGATTAGAGTAACCAATCATTATCTCATTGCATTTGAGGTCTATTCCATAAGAGAGAATCCAAGTCTGGTATTGTGAACCTGGTCTAAAGTTTATGACCTGGGAGGCCATAGACCCTACAAGGAAATCTACTGCTATTGTTTTGCTAAATGGATATGTTGTTAAAATGCTTACTAAATAAAATGTTTGTGTTCTTAAATTAGTAATACTTTTTTCAACCTTTGTCTCAGATACTTCTTATAGCTAAGGGAGGTAACTAACACAGACACATAACTAGTCAAAATACCAAGAATAAATTATGGTAGAGTGCTGCACCCAAAATGGGGCATTGCTATCAACCCTCCAAAGCTTAATGAATGTTACCGAAAAGGGGATGGAAAGAACACAAGAATCAAGGGGTAAAGGATAGTACCAGAAAAAATACATCTGGCCAGGCATGGTACCACATGCCCTTCAAAGGTCATGCACAAAGAAAGACATGAAAATAGGAAGGATTCTTTGGAAAAAAAAGGGTCTTAAGATGGAGGTGGATGAGAGAGGGGGATAAGGTAAAAGCAACTAAACTTTGCTATATGCATGTGTGAAACTGTCAAAGAATAAATTGTTAAAAATAGGCGAATTATTTGAATCAACGTTTCTCCAAAGAAGACATACAATGAGCACATTAAAATATATTCGGCATTACTATTTATTTATTAAGGAGATTAAAATAAAAACCACAATAAGATACCATTTCACAATCATTAGGATGGCTGTCTACAAACAGACACAAGGTAGAAAAAAATGAGGAAAATTTGGGACCCTTGTGTATTGATAGTGGGAATATAAAACAATTAGCCACTAAGAATACAGTAAGCAAATAAAAGATACTTATACACACAAAAACTTGTACAAAAACATTCATAGTAGCCTTGCTATCTCCAAGCGAAAACAACCCAAATAGCCCTGAACCAATAAGTAAATAAAATATATTGTATAGTCATACAATGGAATGTTATACTCTAAATACAAAAGGAGCAAGGCACTAGTACATGCTGCGAAATCAGTGACTATATCATAGGCTTGTATAAGACAAGCAAGACAGAAATGGGCACACAGAGGATACAGCCCCCCTATAGTAATGCTCAGGAGCAGGCACTAGACCGTGACTGTGGCATTTTGTGATGTGCTTTGTGTATGCTTCACGGTATAAACTTTAATGATGTATGAATGATGACTATGGTAAGCTTTTAAGATTGTCCCAAAACATATATCATAATTTGTGAGCTCTAAATAGTTATTAGAAATTTATCTATTACTGTAGATACTTGTATCAACATAAATAAAATGAAAGTAAATGCATTTAGTCCCAAAAGCTAGGATATAGCAAAGTAAACAAAAAAGGAGAAAAGAACAATAAGATAAGCACAGAAATTAATGTGACACAAAACAAGAAAACCATAAAACTGTTTTTAAATTAAGTAGCAAGTTATACAACCCAATGGCTAATCTAAATAAAGCTTAATATACAGCAACTAGAGATGATAAACAGGAAACTGACATTGGAAGTGGTGGACATTAAAAGCATTTATAAAGGGCTAATTCATAACTATTCAGATGGGTTTAAAACCTTACATGAAATGGATATTCAGGGGGCTGGAGAGATGGCCTAGCAGTTAAGAGCGCCGACTGCTCTTACAGAGGACCCAGGTTCAATCCCCATCACCCTCATGGCGGCCGAGAACTGTCTGAAACTCCAATTCCAGGAGAACTCCATTTCCAGGGGAATCCGACACCCTCTTCTGACCTCCGCGGCATTGCATGACACTGGTGCACAAACCTGCATGCAGACAGTACATTCATACATATACAGAAATAAATAAAAATTAAAAAAAGAAATAGATATTCAGTTTCTCAAAATGTATTTCTAAAAAGATAGAAAGTTGAAGCAGACTAAATCCCATGAAACAAGGTGATCAAAGAGCTACCTCATGCCTAACAGCCCCACTGAGCCCAGATGATTTGAAAGGTAATTTCTTCTAAACTTTTAAAGACCAGAAAGCTTCACTATTACACATTTTCCCAAGAATTAAATGGGACTATTTTCAAATTATTTTTAAAATAATATTCGTTTATTATTATTTTTATTTTACATGTATTAGTATATTGTTTGTATGTATGTGAATGCATCCACGTAGTGCAATGTCTATAGAGGTCAGAAAACGGTGTCAGATCCCTTGGAACTGGAGTTATGGAGGGTTGTAAGCTGCCATGTGGATGCTGGGAACTGAACCAGGGTCCTCAGCTGCTGAGCTCTATATGCTATATTGTATTTTCATGTAGTTTTAGATAAGTGAATTTTTAAAGAAGGAATGTTGGAAATATGAAGAACAAAGCCACAGTGAAACCCTTGCCTAATACCATTACAGGTCTGGGGAGAGAAGGATCTTGCAATTTTCCATGCTGATTGGTGAGGACAGCAGTAAGGAGGAGGCTGTTTGTTTGGGCCAGAGGTGCAGGCAATTTTAAAATCCACCACCCAAGGATCTGTCATCTATCAAAGTGGTCCTTACTACTAATGCTAGTCCCCACTTCCCTCCTCCACATCTCTCCTATCAGACACTAAACCCTTCCCATTTGGTAACTCTTGTGCTGGGTCCTAGTAACGTTCAGAGAATGCAAGTCTCAGCTTTTAAAAGCCACCCCACGAAGGAGACAGTTTGGACAGACTTGGCAAATTTTCTCAGCTTAATTCTGGTCAACAGGTATATTCCCCCTTATTGGAAAACTACAAATCAGGAAATGGGGTTTGGGAAAGTAAATGGACTACTTATGTTTGTAGTAAATCATTTTATTTATGCCCCAAATTGTTTAAATTTCTCTTATCAGCTTTGCCTGCTTATCCTATGGCATTAAATTTCTTCCAGTCAATGTTTGTGCAAGGCTTCTTAGGCTTTTCCTCGATTTATCTAAATATGATACAACAATTAAAAGTGCCAGATTAGTGTAACTTAACTTTTTTGGATGCTTAATGCTCATACCTAAGGCCCATACCAATTTGATCAGGGGATTTAAGGGACAATTTTGTTACTTGCCCTCTAAGGTCAATTGGTCCCAGGGGATTTTGTATGGTGAGCATCTCTTAAAATGTTCTGCAGTTGTGAGTCACCAGGCTTCCTGTGTAAGGAGGTCTTGGAGATCCACCAACAGAACCCTAGCCAGTGTCCAGTCTATAAAGAGGAAGCTCAATATAGAGGAAATTCACCTTCTGCTCCAAAGAGAAGCCCGGACTAGCAAGACTTGACCTTGTCCTTGATAGATGGAACTGGTTAAGAATGGTCAGAAGGAGCCAGGTGCACCCCCCCAACAAAAACTCCGAGTGCCCCCTGAAGACCAGAACCTCAAATGACCTTGAGAAAATAAAGTTTGGTTAATCTGGGCTAATCGTGTGGACTTAAACCAAAAAGAAAATATAACCAAAAGATAAATAGTCAAATTATTCATTTTAAAGCCTGAAAATTGTGCCTCTACACATTAGGCATAAAGTTATATGAAATAATGTTAAACAGGGATAAAAACCTTAGATCTTGGCCTTGATTAACAGAGTAGGGTCACCTGCAGCCAAAGACAAGTCCACAATTGTTAATTAATGCTCAATAATAAAATTTCCTCTTTCTTTCTAGCAACTAAGTGGAAACTCATATCCTGACTATTAAAAATCCTGAAAAACAGATCCTGAGTCCAGACATATAGCCAAAATGAACAGAAGGAGAAACCTAATAAATGGATACTTGGAAACTCCTGGTCAAGAAATTCTAATGGACTTTTAAGTTGGACATTGGAATTCACCCTGTTCTAACTTCTCCTGGTCCCCCACCCAGATCATGTACCTAACTACTCCTGCCTTCATTTCGCTTTCATGGGCACCAGTCAAGGATTTTTTTCCTTCCGTAGTTATGCTTGGGTTTTTCTTTTTTAGATAGACCCTCTGAATGGGGGATACCCCAGTTGCCACACCCAATGTCCCTTTTAAGCATGGAAGAAGTCAGAGCAGTTGGTTGGCAGCATCCAGATTCCTTTCTGGCAATTGGGGTGACCCTTTTCAGAGGGTAACATAACTAAACAGGAGCTAAAAGTTGACTAGGCAGTGTAGGTATGAGCCCCCCCCCCCCCAAATTAACCAGACTCTTTCTCAGCTGAGAACTCAAGGCTTCCTGGACTAGCCAGTAAACACATATCCTTCTGGTAGCCCTGAAAGAGCAGGAAAAGAAGAAAGAAAAGGAAAAGGGAAGAAAAAAAAAGAGAAGTACATACCAAGCCCCACAGATTGATTCTTTATTTCACCAGAATAAGAAATGGAAATTCACTCTCCTTTTTTGTTCTTGTTGCTTTGTTTTGTTATTGTGATTTTGTATTGTTTCTATTTTCCTGTGAAAAGAAAAAAAATAAAGAAAAAATCTGAAAAAAAAGTCTCTGATAGAGGGAGACAAACGAACACCAAGAGAAGTCTTGTTCAGCTGACCTGAGATGTGGGAGAGGAAATTTACAGGGTTCTGGAGCATGAGAAAGAGGATTATGTCTCCCTTCATCCATCTTTGCCAGGGTGGAGTTGGGGCCATAATCCTCGTTCTTTGGTTCTTTGTACTCTGGGAAGATGCCATTATCCCTGAAGTGGACAAACCGGATGGGCAGGTATGTCCAAACCACCTGCACCTGACCTCACAGCACCTCCCATCTCATCTGGATTCCTTGCAGAACATTTATCCCTTGTCACTTGGTACTTGTGAGGTTCTGTCCTCTACCATAACTGTGCTGGACAGCCCCTGAACCCCTCGGACAGGGTCTGAACTTCATGTAGCTCTCTCTAGGTGATCTCATAGGAGCTGATGGTACCTGCCTACCCCAGAAAACTTTGAGAGGGTGTTCTGAGGATGTTACAGCTTTGGTCTAAAAGGCATGGAAAGGAAGGCTTTGGAGCAAGAAATGACAAAAGCCTCAACCAGCCTGTCCCTTGCTTGTTATCTTCTAGTGAAAATAAAGAAAGAAAAGAAGAAAAGTCTGACTTGAGCCTTGCCTTCTTTTTCCCTCTGCCAGTGATGGCTCTTCCTTGAAGAAAATCTATCCACAGAAGAGAATCAACCTGGAACTTGCAATTTAAACCGAAACATTGCTAATTACAGCTATCCTTTGGTGCTCCCAGATGACTGAGAGTGGGATTGGAAAAACTTCCTGCTGGTAATCATTTTGATGAGCTTTATGCTCTGTTTTGACCCTTGGGCTTTGGCTCAGAAAAATCCCTTTGTTTTACTCAAGTCTCCAAGTGGGTGTGGAATTTTTGGACAGACAACTGCAATACCAACCTATTCCACATGGTGACAGGCTATGCCCGGGAAAAGGATTTCCGTGGTCCCTGCCCACTCCCTAGCAGAGGAAGGTTTCACAGGATTCATTCCTTCACAAATGTAATTTGTATTGATTGGTTTTGTTAATGCATCAGAGAGAATGTATGCTTGTGATACATTCTTCATGATGCCTTTTTTATTTATAAAAAGAAACTTAAATAAAGCGTTCGCCATTTCAGTGCATCCTTATATTATAACGGATCAATCAAAATAACGTTAGCAGGGACGTGGAAGGGGAAGGTGAAAGGAAGCAGGGATGTAGAAGGGGAAGGTGAAAGGAACAACTCCGGAGAACAATGGCTGAAGAGTCTTCAGTGCAATTCTTTCTCTCACTGTGACATGGTTAATAACTCAGATTTGCTTTGCTTTAAGTAATTCAGAAAGTTAGAAATGTTTTTAGCAGTCATTCCCTGGCATTGGCAAATTGGTGCTGAGTAACTGCTGATGTGGGAGCGACCCCCCCCAACCTTATACTCAAAAGCTCCTACTTTTTCCAGAGCTGCTAATTTTTACTGGTCTTGTAGCTACTTTCTATTTTAGGTGGTGATAACTGTTATTAGAAACGTTTTCTAACAAAGAAATAAAAACACACCAAAAAGAAGTATCATAATTGAAATAAAAAAAAAACCTGGCTAAATGGACGCTGGCACTGTCTTCTTGTCTGCCTTTATTTTCAGCTTAAAAGACATTAGGCAATGCAAAGAAATAAGTAATAAATCTGAAAACATCATTTTCATCATTAAAACAGCCCTCTGGTTGGCATATACATTGCCAGACACTTTTCTTACACTTAATACATATTTTGAAATCTCAAGTACATTTATTTTACTTTTCATGATGATACTGATTTGAAATCTCTTGTGAAGGAGACAGGTTTGGTGATAACACACAGCTAAACAATGAAAGGAGAGTTTCCCTCCCTGTGGAGGCCTGACTCCCTCGCTCTCATTTCCTTCATTCCCAGCATCTAATCGCCTGGTCATGATCCATTGCTGGCTGGCAGGAGCCTAGCAGGAATAGTTCTATTCCTGGAACTTTGAGTTGTGTGACTCAGAAGGCCACAGAAGCCTCTCAGACCAGAGGCAGATGTCACCTAAATGACTCACAGTCAATTACCCAAAGAATAGCTCAGAAGGGATCTTGCCTGGGAGCAGACAGCAGAGGATGGAGGCCAGCAGCCCAACACAGGAGAGGAATAGAGCAGGGCACAGGTGTAGACTCCTGACCAGACACAGGCCAGGTGCTCTGAGCTGACTTACAAATCCAACAGCCAAATATTGCTTACCAGAGGCTTTCCCTGAAAACATTTTCAGGAGAATGATACTAAAGAATATCACCTTTGTTCAAAGTTCTGGGCCCAAATATTCAAAAGCAGTTCCTTGGATTCCACATCTATTGTTCAAAAAAGTTCAAGCTAGAGAATGAATAATGGGGGTTTTGGAGTTGAGGCAGGTTCCACACTGCAGAATCAATTTTTACTGGCCTCTAAAATACCTGGCAGTAGAGCCTGCAAGCTGACTCTTGCAGGCCCAGTAGCCTTGGTCTGTTGCTACCCAGGCAGGGGAATTTGCTTGAAGAAAAGTATATACCATGTGCACTGGTCCCATCTGACAACCATGAACTCTGAACTTTAGTGGGTCATAACATCTGCAATGGCTCCACCTCTGCCTGGCAAACCACTTTTCCACTTTTATACACATTTAAGAAAAGTTCTTCTCATCTCACATCACTGAACTTCCCTCCCACCTATTCCTGAAGGACACTGAAGAAAATAGGAGGGGTTTCCCCAGGCTCCGACCTTTACATCTAGCCCTTAGGATGCCTGTATTTTGCCATGGATGAGCCCTGTGCTCTTGGTACTCCACACTGTGGGCTCTCTTTCTCCCACCTGAATTAAGGGTTCTAGAAATATCTCATACTCTGTTCTTCTGGGTTATTCCAGTAAGCCTAGAAATGTGGTTATTTCTTCCATTTTTAATTCAACAAAACAAAACATTTTTTAAGCTTACTTCTTTGATTAGCATTCCCTTCAAATTTTGCTTCTTTTGCAAAAAATATGTCCATCCACTCTCACCTGAGTTCTCTCCAATTAGGCTGGTTTTCCTCCACAATTCCACTGATCCCCACCAGTGGCCCCTCACAGCTTTACGTCCAGCGGCTGGTCCTTACTTCCCTCCCACGTGGTGAGTCGGCAGCCTTCTGTGCAGCTGTCTGGTCTTCATCCTGGCTGTCACACTATTCTCTGGTTGGCTTCCCACTCTTTGGCTCCTGCTTATTTTCTCCTTGGCCTCCCTGCTGGTACCTCCATCAGGATGACTTTAGAGCCCTCCTTCGTTCCAACATACTCATGCCCACAACTCTACTGCCTGCAGACATCAGAGCCCTGCTGACCATCACACTCAGCCGCCTGCTTTTCGTCCCTCTCTTTGGAAACTACTAGCCACTGTCAGCCTAACGTGCTTGTTCTGCTCCCACTGGTGTCAAGTAGCCTTTCCCTTCTCCCCTTAGCTAACTCCTTCATTCTGGTACCCAGGCCAGCAACGCATGAGCCACCACTCTCTGATTCTTTTCTCTGTCAGTCTATTAGAGAACTCCGTAGCCCTTCAAAATACACTCAGAATCTACCATAGCTTCCAACCTGGTCCAGGTCATCCCTACCCTCGTTCTCTACAAGTAGACAACAGATTCTATATCATGCCACTTCACTGACCCAAACCTTCCCCATAGCCCCCAAGTAAAAGGACATCTAGTCAATGGCTTCAATATCTAGCAGGAAAACCTGGCTCTGTGTGACCCCCTCCCACTACCTTCCCTTCTCCAGTTCACGTCTCGTCTCTCTCTACTACAGCCTGCAGGCTCTTGTTCAAATAGGCCACGATCCCCCCCCCCCACCTGCAGCACTCACATCCTCCCAGGAGTTGACTTAGCTCAGCTCCTCCCACTTCCCAGCTCTGTCCCGAGCTCTCTGTTCCTACTGGCTCGGACTGTCCCCATTGGACTTAGCTTTGCTTTTTCTGGAGCACTTGTCAGTAGTCATGTTTAGACTTATGGATTATGTTTGTTTTCTGCTTTCTTCCCACTTTATGAAAGCTCTGCAAGACAGGGATCTTTGTTTTATCCGCGGATTCAAGTACTCAGCAGGAGATATTCAATAGCTATTTGGTAAGGAGCGAATATGTGTTAGTCAGACTTAAAATACCTGGCATGGTCAGCTTTAAAGGAGGAAAGGTGACCATTTAGCTCACCATTAGTAGAAGATTTAGTTCATTCTTTTGTTATCTATCTATGAGTTTGGATATTAAAAATCTCATGGGAAAACAGCACATTGTGGTAGGAGGGCAAACAAAGTTACCTAACTCATGAAAGTCAAGAAGGAGAGAGAGAGAGAGAGAGAGAGAGAGAACAAGAGACCCATCAAGAGCATATCCCCCACTGACCTAATAACTTCCCACAGGTTCTGTCCCCTAAACATTCCACAGCTTTCCAATAGTGACTTGCTTTGAGGAGCTGGTCAGACCCCCAGGTCTAGCAGGTGGTAGAAGGCTGTCAATAGAAACCAGAGTCCAGAAGGCCTAGGTGCAGGAGCTCTTGGGGAATCAGAGAGGAAAAGAACATCTTGATGTTTGTTTCAGTGCTCAGGTCATGAACAATGAGGAGCTTTAAGATCCATTCTTGTGGATGATAAGGGCCCGAGTGAAGAAGGAGCTTCTAGACTCTGCTTCATGGATGCACAGACAAGGGAGATGCACTCACCATGGGATAGCCAGCTTTTACTGAAGTGCCTGTAAGGTGGCAGGTGGCACACAATTGTCTACGGAGAATAGAATATTTACTGAAACGGGTGTAAAGGGCAGGAGGACATATACCTGAATTCCTGAGGACCAGCCAGACCCAATGGCCTTCTCCTTTTCCCAGGCCTTATCAGACAAGCTGGGGAGGCTTTTCCTAGCAAGTATGACCTGCTCTCTCATCTTCTCCTGCCATTCTAGAAGTTTCCTATGCATCTTTTCTGCACTTGTCCTCATGGTTGAGGTTTTGTGTCTTGTCGCTTTGGGTTCCTGAGGTAAATGACTGTTTCCTGTCTTTTGTATGTCCTTCATATACTCTTTGCTTTTATTTAGGCTTTGATTGCATCATCTGTAAAATAAGGATAAGAGCAGTAGCAACTTCCAATTGTTGGTGACAGTTCACAAACACAGTGTTTATTCTTGAGTAGAAATCTAAAGCATCACTCAACACATTCCAAGGCTTTATATAACACACGAAGAGGGACTAGATCATATATCCTCAAGGCCACAGTAACCTGAATAATAGATGAGTTTGTGAGTTAGAGCTATTGCTGGGATTTCTGCAGTAGTAATTGGGAATGAGGGTTTGGACAAGTGCAGAAAGGATGAATAGGAAACTTCTAGAATGGAAGGAGAGGATGAGAGAGCAGGTCATTCTTGCTAAAAAAAAGCCTCCCCAGCTTGTCTGTAAGTATTTGATAGAGCCTCCACCCGGGATCTCCACTCCGATTGATATCCTTTAGGCCCTGCTCCTCAGGGGTCTCTCCTGAAGGGAGTCCCTATCCTATGTTGGCAGAGGCAGTGGGCATTGCCAGCTGGTTTGTAAATCTTGGTTTTTGATTATTGTCTTCCAGATGGCCATGTGAACATGAGCAGGACATCCCCATCCTCAGGGCACTTGGGGCCTGTGGGAGAATGTCAGACCTGGAGGGGGCATATACCAGCAGCCCTAAGTGCCATGACGGATCCTGGGCAAAGGTCACTCCATCAGGGAAAGATTCCACTTCCCTGTTTGAGCTGTGAATGAAGATGTCTGAGTGCTAATGACCAGACAAAGTGTGGAAAGCAGGGAGCCAGGAGGTGCCCTGGGCAGAACTCATATGTGTGCACACAGGATGGAACATTGGAAGTGCACAGGCTAGTTTAAGGCAAGTCTATCCCTGGATGGAAACACGCCCACAGCAGTCTAGGCTCCCATAGGCTCTGGGAACCTCTACCACAGAAGGCCGGTCATGAGAACCACTGGCTTGACTGAAAAGGTGGGCAAATGCAGTACTGACGTTACTGTACTCTCTGCACAGTGACATGTCCCTGGCATAAATAACCACATCAGACTCAATCCAAATGCTGGGGGGAGGGGACTATACATAAGTTTCCGACATTGGTTGACTAGATCAAAGCAAAGCTTCAAAGAGCCTCTTTCAGTGTGCGTTTGGCTCAAGCTCCCTGGAGGTAAAAGAAGGGAAAGAGACTTTGGGAGGTACTGGCAGAACTTTGTGAGTGGCTTCTCTTTTCTTGACAGATCCCACGAGGAGCAATCAGGGTACCGGGCTTGCAGCCACTTCTGTCCAGGGTTCTAACCTCTTCCCCATCTTGGGGAGCACTGAAGGCTGTTGTCAGATTTTTTTTTTTTATTTCTACAAAACAAACTGATGAGCCTATACTATCCAGTCTGTGCGTGGATCTACTCACCCTATGACATTTCTTTCTTCCTCTTCTCCATTCTTTCCCAGATACCAATTCCACTCACACCGATGGCTCTGCCCACCAGGGGTTTTATTTAGTCAATGGGAGGACTCATGCCCATGAGGGGGTCCCCGACTCTGTGATGGTGTCACCACTCCTTCCCCTAAGTCCTCTCCGATGCTTAAAGCCTGCGGTTGCCCCTTGCATCCCTTTCTCACCGAACAAATGTGATTATTCTGTATTTACTAGTATATGTACATAATGTGACTATACAATTACATTGGGTTCTCTGGAAGCTTTCCATCATGGTGACTGTAACCCTCACACTGCGAAGAAACAAACCCTTTCTTCCTTCCTTAAGCTGCTTTTGTCTGGAATTGTGTTACAGCAAAATGTTGTTCCTTATGGCCTCCCAGCCTATTGAGTGGTACTCTTCCATTCAGGGTGGGTCATCTCCCATCAGAATACTGACATACGTGCAAGTCATCCCTGGAATCACTTTCATGGGCACACCCTACAAGGGAAGCAGAGCACATAATTCTGTTCTACACCTCTTTTACTCCAGCCAAGTCGACAACTGATATTAATCATCACAATGTTTAACTTCTTTTGTACCAGTTCTGTTCTGTCTCTATTTTTACGTCTTTGGCTGAATTGGCTAGTTGTAAATTACAAATCATAACTCAATCGTATGGCTCTTGTCAGCACTCTCATTTACCAGGGTTGAGTAGGACATTTGAGGGCTACAGGGCAATGGGCAGTGAGAAGCAGTCTTGGGGCTTGGCGACCTTTGCCTGGTATGCTTTCTAAGTGCTTAGCTCAGTGCCTGGCACATACTGGCCATGCTTACTTGTCAGCAAGCAGTTGGGACAATAAAGTTGCTTTCACAGCTTAAATCCCTGTGTTGATAAAAATGAGATGATGAGTTGACAGTTCTATTTTAAGAAGAGTAGTGCTCGGGATTGTGGCTGAGTCACCAAATGAGTTTAAAACAATGTCCTAGAAGATGTGCCAGTGACCTCAGTCAAGCCTGCAGAACAGTGGGTACAATAGGAATGACAGGGAAAAAGCAAAGAGCAGGTTCTCCCGAGTGAGGGTGGCGACCCCCATTCTCAGGAGGAGGTGAGCGCCCAGCCCATCCTGCTCTTAGACAGCCTGGCTGCTTTCTCCTGTACTGTGGAACCAGGACTGGGGTGGATGTCTCTCTATTCTCAAGAGTGGAGGACATAAAGTGTCCCTGACTACTGACTTGCTAGGACTTGCTCTAGTTAGATTAAAGCCTCCTGATGGGACACATGGAGGATTGGCTGTTTACCCCATGGCAGAGGCTGCCAAACTCTATGAAGGGCAAAACCTAGGCCTCCTGGCAAATACTGAGCTCCGTTTTGAGTGCAAAAGCAACCACAGGAATATGCATGCTGCGTGGCTGTGTGCTGGCTGCATTGCACATGCAGAATAGCTAGCAAGTGAATTTGCCTCACAGGCTGCAGTTTGTTCACCTTGTCTCTGAGCTTATCACACTAATGATATAGAATCCTGTCTTTTTAAGTTGATGCATGTGTATGGTGCATGTGTATATGCGTATATATATGTATGATGTATGTTTGTTTATGATGTGTGTGTGTGAATGCAGGAGCACATGTACCGCAGCTCCCCTGTGGAGATCAGAGGATAACTTTCAGAAGTGGGTTCTTACCTTATGCCTTGTTTTGAAGCAGGGTCTCTCTTGTTTCTTACTGCTGCTCTGTGTATGTCAGGACAGCTGGTCCTTGAGCTTCTGGGAAATTCTCCTGTCTTTACTGCCCATCTCACAGTATAAGGGTTAGGATTATAGATCCACACTGCTGCATCTGTCTTTTTATAAGGGTTCTCCCTGACTCCATTATTTTGTTTTGTTTTGTGTTTTGGCCTTGAACTTCCCACCCTCTGCCTCTTCCCCATAAGTGCTGGACTATGTATCACCACACTCAGCTTCTAACTTCAGTTTGCTCTCCCTGTTCCTGACTTTGTTTTCTGTTTTTCAGTCCCACAGACTGAGTTCCATGTTTCGGACTCCAGTTTGGTGGCCCTGCCACAAGCCCTGGCATTGTCCTCTCTTCTGACGGGTTCGCAGTGGCTCCAGCCTCTCCCAACATCCTCTGCCCCTTCTCCAACATCCAGGAAGCTGTCGTGGTGCATGATAAGTGCAGCAGGTCCTCAGCTAGCACATGGGTTTTAGAGAGAGTGCCTTAGAAGAGAGGATGGTCACCTGCCTTCTGCAAGAGGGGTTCCATCTTCTCACTCTCCATCCTGGTGCTGTAGGCAGAGCCTTACCATCAGTATTCTGTCTCTAAAGCACATACTTGCATGGTGGGAGACTGTGGCTATTCTTTTATTTTATTTTTTAAATTTTATTATTTTTGTATGTTTATGAATGTACTGTCTGCCTATAGGTTTCTGCACCCGTCTCGTGCAGTGCCTCGGAGGTCAGAAGAGGGTGTAGGATTCCCCTGGAACTGGAGTTAAAGACGGTTCTCAGCTGCCATGTGGGTGCTGGGGATTGAACCCGGATCCTCTGCAAGAGCAGTAGGCACTCTTAACTGCTAGGTCATCTCTCCAGTCCCCTCTTCTTTTATTTTTAAAAAGGCAAACATGAAATAAAAACAAGAGACCAAGATCTAATTAAGAGTTCATAAAGCAGGAGCTGGTATCTCCATTATCAGGCTGGAGCAAGATTGCTGTTTTCTTTCTACCCTGTCACTGATATAAATGAGTTTTTAATTCCTCCTTTTGTGAAGAACAGGTTATCGTACTCCTATTCATTAAGTGACTCTCGGCCCTGCGGCAGGGTTTAATGGTTTAAATTAGCAGGCTCAGCCTCTGGCACCATGGGAGGGGCAGGGGTAGAGATGCCTGGGAAAGACAATGAATTCACCTATATATCTATCCAATCTGGATTTGGGTGCTGAAGCATGCACAGGTGAGTGAGTGACCTTGGAACTTTAGACAGTCTCACCAAGCCCTCCAGTACCTAGAGGGTGAACATCAAAGCCATTTCTGTGAGTCTCACACTGTATCCTAGGCAGCCTCTCTGTCTTACTTTAACAGATCCTTCTTCCATTTTCCTCTTCTCCCAGCATGGTACTCAGCTGCCTGCATGACTCACTCTCTGGGTGGCCTCTGACATGTCCTGCTTCTGGTTTTCTGGTCATTTCTGTGGCTCTTCTCCGAGTTCAAGCCTCTCTCCTCTACCCTGCTTGCATCCACCCAGCAATTTTCAAGACTTAACTCACACCCTAACTTCCTAGACATAGCTGTAAGATTCCTCCCTTGCAACTTCTCTTGGCTTTGAAAACGGTATAGTAATTGGCCACCGTACATCTTTGCTAGTCTTGCCTGGATCATGGGCCCTGGGGGTTCTATACTCCGCTAGATGTTCACATGTAGACATTTGTGCCCATCCATGACTGAAGAAAGGGTCCAGAACAAAGGGAGAAGGGAAGGCGGACAATGTAGGCCCTCAAGAGGAAGTGGCCATGTCTGACTCAGCGATCAATGAGCCTGGGGTTGGGCTTCTTGGTGCACTAACACCATGTGACTTCCATCTGTTACTGCAGCTTTGTCTTGCTCTGCATTGTCTGTCCTTGAGTAACCTTTGCCCTCGTTTGTTAGTTAACTGGTTTCTTTATCCTTCAGTGGTAGGAATGGAACCAGGGACTTGGACATGCTCTACTGAGCTAGGTTTCCAGTCATTTGTTGGATATGTGAACTCAGGGAACACAGGTGGACCACTTTGAAACTGGAGACTGAAACTGGGTGAGATCCTGTGTGGAGCATCTCCTCTTCTCCAGAGACCCTGAGTACTGTGAGCCTTTGTCCTTCAAATCTCTGCAGATCTCTGGTTTTCACTCGTGGAAAATCTCAATGAAGAAAACTGTTTTACTACTATTCCTATTATTTTGTGAAGCCTAGTCAATGTGCATTTTAAGTCAGATCAAGGATTAGTGTGTAGGGGTGGATTAAGGAGATGTACCTGGTGCAGATAGGAGGAGAGGGAAGCTAGCTGAGGAGGCCTGAAGCTGCAGGGTTTCTAGCAGCTCCAGACCGGGGAAGAATGGGCCTCCACACTTCCACGTTAGAGACTAAGGGAGGAAGGAGGGTAAGCCCCAGCACTTCGGTTCCCTGTGCTCAGGGACAGAGTGGCTCTGGCAGTCCAAGGGAAGTCCTAAGAAGGGAGCGGGCCGGCCGTTAGACTGTACACGCAGGTGCAGGAGGTGGGAGCGGGCAGAAAGGGGCTGCAGAGCTGGGAGAGAGCTGTCAGCCTCACCACTCAGAGCTTTAGAGAGCACAGCCTTGCCAGCCTGTAGGGGGGAAACAAGGTCCAGAGAAGGAAAGCCACTCCTTCAAGACTGCACAGCTTTTGAGCGGCAGAACTGGGACTTGCACGGAGGCCGTTGTGCCTTAGTCTAGTCCTTTCCTCTGACATCAAAGCCATCTGCTACCAGACCATAAGCAAGTTATATCCATGCCATCACACTCAACATATGGCTCCAAATCTATACATTATTGTTTCCAAAGTAATAGTGTAGCAAGCAGAGTTCTTCACTTTAAGAGAACTTCCAGGGTTGGGGAGAAAGCTCAGTAATGGAAGTGCTTGCTCACAAAGACAAGGACCTGAGTTCAAACCCTAGAACCCAGGGAAAGAATTCTGGGTGTGGCTGCACCTGCTTGTAAGCCCAGTACTAGGGAGGCAGAGACAGGCAGATCCCTGGAGCTTGCTGACCCAGAAGCCTAGCTTGCTTAGCAAGTCCCAGGCCAGTGAGAGGCAGAGTCTCAAAACACAAGGTAGGTGGGACCTGAGAAATGACACCTGAAGTTGACTGTGGACTCTCAGTGCATGCACACACATATGTGAGTGGAGAGAGAGAGAGAGAGAGAGAGAGAGAGAGAGAGAGAGAGAGAGAGAGGCTTTACAGGTCTCCAGCGAATCCCAACATCTTCTAGTGTCTATAAGGTCAGATATCTTACAAGACATTGAAAGAGCTCAGAAGCTGAGGACACAAGCTTTGTTTTGGGTTTCAGGTCCCTTTCCTCTACCTTAGCACCCCTGTGCTGTCCTGCTCTAAGCCATCGAATTGATGGAAGTGCATGTGATCACGTGACTTCTCTGTATTTCCATGGATGACCAATGATTGAAATGGGAAGAAAACATTGTTCCCAGCCCTGATCCTGAGGCTCAACTTTTATTCAGTCTCAGGTCTTAAGGGAAACTTTAGTGAAAGGGTCACGTAAGGTCGAAGGATTCAGCTCCCTGAGAGTGGGTTGTCTTGCACAGAATCTATGGAATCTCTGCACTTCAGTTTCCGAGTCCCACTGAGTCTTGAATACCAGCAAACCCAACCCAAGCGCCCTTTTTCTGTTGTAGCCCATTTTTGTGGGGTCTTTTCCAGACAGGGTCTCCCTGTAGCCCCAGCTATCCTGGAACTCTCTCTGTACACCAGGCTGTCTTTGAACTTGCAGAGATCCGCCTGCCTCTGCCTCTCGAGGGCTGAGATTAAAGGCATGCGCCACCATGCCTGGCTTTTTTTTTTTTGTACCGCATTCTTTAGCCAAATGTCTTGAGCCAGTTCCCAAGATGCTCCACATCCCCTTTCAAGCACACTGATTCTCCTCACCAAAGGTCTTTGAGGAGATGGAGAATTAACACACAAGGAACCACTTGACAACATACAGGAATAGCATCTTTTTTTACGTCTGTCACAGATAGCCATACTTTCGGGTGCAAAAGCCAGTTAGGGTGTTATCACAGCAAGTGTTGACAGTGTTACTGCCCTGCTAATAGCTTTTAAAAGGAAGGTTTCTGCTATTGAAATTCTTCTGAGCCCTATTAACAAGGCATAAGGAAAGGCAATATAAACGTTTGACAAAGAAAAACTTGATGTTACACTTCCTACAAATAAGGAGGACCTGCCAGGTGGTCAAAGGCAGGGAGGAGCCAGGACCATGCTAACACATACACATTTTCTCTGTGTTCATCTGTGCAAAAAGAACCAGACTTGTCAGGGGAGGGTAGAGAGGAGACTGCATCTGACATGGTCTAATTGAAAACCTGACAACGGCCAGTCACCAGTGCCAAGTAGCCACAGCCTCATAAGCTGAGAGACTGCTCGCTCCTCCCAGAGAGGAGAACTGCCCACCCCGTGTTCCAGGCAGTGATCCAAGTGCGGTTCATATCCATGGGCTTCGGAAATTTGTTTGAAAGAGGTGCTCTGAGGGGATTGCCTGGTTTTCAGACACTACAGCCTTGATTTCTTTTCAATAAAATTGAATATTTGTCACTCTGAGGTTGAAGAAGCCTTAGGTGCATGGCCAGACACTGGAGAAATATATTGGGAACTTGGCAGTCTCGCCCCTGGCATCCCTATATTCCAGCTCTCATTGCCGGTCTCAATGGAGTAGTTGCTCATTTATGTTTCATCTTACTTTAAGTGTAGTTGGAGTTATGGATTTCTTAGCCAAAATGTCTGTGGTATCCCTCAGTTGCTGAGAATAATAGGGAGAATGTAGCTTGGGATGATTTGGAGTCTCTGATTACGGGTTAATTTAGTGGATTTTCCATGCTTGATAAGTGTATCACTGCAAAAAGAAAGGTTCTTGCAACGAAAATTCAGAACCCATATGGGGATAGATGTGCCCAAAGGCAGTAGTGAAGTCACCTCTAATCTGCAGTTATTAGGCTTCAGACTCTAAGCAGGTGAAGGAATTAGATCACAACTTTGTCTTGAAGCAACTCCACCTTTAGATATCAGAACACTGTGAAGCTCATATTTTATACCAGTGTGCCTAATACTTTCCTCTTAGTGTGTCTGGGCCCACTTTCTCATTTCTTTCTTTCTTTTTTTTTTAATTAAATTAGTTTTTATTGATGCTTTGTGCATTTCATACATTTTTTCCAATTCAGTTCAGGCTTATTTCCCTTTCCCTCCCCCCCACCCCCACCCCATCCCAGATCATGCATTCTGCCATAACTGTCCTGCATCTTTCTCTCATTTTTTTTTTTTTTCATTTTTAGCTATAAGTGATAATCCATGAGTACAAGCATCCTTCATGCAAAACCTATCTGCAGGCTGTTGTGCCCAAACACCTACAGCCCCACCATCCAGTGGGGGGTGACAGGTTGTTTGTTCAATCAAGTTGATCAAATGAGTGTCCAGACTACATTGCTGTAGTTTCACCATTCACCCCAATCGCAGCCCTTACATTCTACCACGCCCCCTCTTCCGCAGGTTGTTCCCTAGGCTTAGAAAAGGGGCACAGGTGGATGAGAGGTAAAACAGTCCACTCTCTCTGGAGCTGTTGACTTGGACTCTGGTCAATTCTGGCTGTTTCCTTTCATGGGCTGACAGTTTGTCCAGGAATAACCTTTCGATCCTACTAATGAAGAACAAGCAATTAGATATATAGGTATTTAAGCAGCACTAATAGTTATGGTAGGTTACTTTAGCATAGACACATGTTTGGATATGTTAATCCATGAATTACAATTTTCCCCCCTGTTAAATATGACAGGGTCTTACTGTGGCTTATAACATCTCCTAACCTGTAGAGGATGTAAGCTTGTGGCATCAGCCATGGGTTATTTCTCCAAGGGGAGAGCCAATAGCCAATTAGATTTGGGATATACAGGCACATGGCTGCCTCTGCTGCACAGTATTTCCAGGCAGGTGAGGTGTAGCTGGTGCTGACGGTGGAGTCTTGCTTGACTCAGGGAGACCCATATTTGCTTTATTGGTTTAGTGGCCTTTGGTAACACTCTCTGGCATTCCAGAGGCCATCTGTACACTTGCATGTGTGGTCTCAATACATCCCTCCCATGTTAACGTCAGGTCTTCGGCAGCAGGGTCTTATTGCCTCTCCTCCTGTAGGTATCCCAACTTAGAGGCAAGGAGCCCTTACCTTTTGTGGGGCCTTGGATCCCCTGGCCAACATCCACCTGGTAGAACAATCCATTGCTGATGTCAGAGCTCCTGTATTAATATATTTTGCCTGAGTGCATAGCCCTAGGACTTTAGTATTATATTTGGTTCTGAACAGAGAGTAATCCCTTCCACAGTTCCCATGTCTAGTAGTCAATTAAAGAAAGCAGTTTTACCGGTTTTATAAGAGATTACCTCTACAATAGTTGTCTCCAATTTACAGTTGGGGAGCGACCTCATCATTGTCATATTTCTCCTTGTTCTATGGGTGGGAAGGCAAGGAAGTCTCTCATATCAGAACCTTTGTGGCACCTAGAAGGTAAGTTTCATTAGGACTCATTATAACTAGTTGTTACATGTAGGATCCACAGAGGGGTTCGATGTTTATGGCAATCTGAGGCTTTTCTTCCTTTGAATGTTCAGACGGGTCAGCCTTTCCGTTGCCACTTTTTGGTACATCCTACTCAATGCAAACCTGTATCTTTTCTTTCTCAGCCGTTAAGTTGGTGACGTTTTGTCCTGTTGGAACAAACAAATCTTTTCCCATAGTTAGTTTTAAGATTTGAATTGCAAGGGTTTGATGAAAAGGTTTCATGTCTTTCTGTATTCCCCCCCCCTTTTTTTTAGCGTATGAGTCTCCAGAAGACAGTTGTATTATACATGACTATAGGGTGGAGTCAAGGCACAGATTTCATCAAATTCACCCATGTTGTTTTGGGTGACTATATATGATTAACTTGGGAAGCAAACTTAATTTTTACGTTAAATCATCTTAAAGAGAATGCTACAAGGTGATACTGTACAACAGAGAAATTATAGAGAACATTTGTATGTGTCAATCCCAAAGTTCTTGCTCTACAGATTTTATGTAAAGCAAATGTGGGCAACAGCGAATTATATCTCCATTTAATTCAGATGCATTACCATTTTTATCAGATTCTGTAAACCAATGTTGTTTAATATACACATGTTTACTTTTACTTTTACTAAGTCCTAAAACACCATGTGTCCTGTAGACAGTGTCTAGGCGAAACTGGGTACTTGCTGAGCTCACGTCAATTAAATATGCCTTAATCGAATATACACCCGTGTCCCTCTCCCACCCATCCCCCCTTTCCAATTCACCATTTCAGTCCATTTTCTGATGCAGTCTTTCTGTTGTTCTTTTACTATGCCTCCCTCTCCATGAGAAATATTTATATCTGGGTTGTTGGTACTAGCATCCACATATGAGGGACACCATTTGTCGTTTGTTTTTCTGGGACTGTGTTACTTCACTTAACATAATGTCTTCCAGCTCCATCCATTTACCTGCAAATTTCATGATGTTGTCCCTCTTTACTGCTGCATAGTATTCCATTGTATACATGTACCACATTTTCTCTATCCACTCGTCAGTTGAAGGGCACCTGGGCTGGTTCCAGCTTTTTGCTATTGTGAACAGAGCTGCAATAAACATAGCTGTGCATGTATCTTTGCAGTAAGTTGTGTCTTGTGGGTATATACCCAGGAGTGGTATGACTGGGTCAAATGGAAGGCTCATTTTGAGTCTTCTAAGGGTTCTCCACACTGCTTTCCATAGTGGCTGTACAAGTTTACATTCCCACCAGCAATGGATGAGTGTTCCCCTTTCCCCACAACCTCTCCAGCACTTGGTATCATTCATGTTCCTGATCCTAGCCAGTCTTATTGGAGTAAGGTGATATCTCAGAGTGGTTTTAATTTGCATTTCCTTAATTATCAGAGATGTTGAACACTTCTTAAGATGTTTCTCGGCCATCTCTAACTCCTCCTCTGTGAAGTCTCTATTCAGATCTTTGCTCCATCTTTTGAATGATTCATTTGTTTTCTTTCTTCTTTGTTTTTTGAGTAGCTTGTATACTCTGGAAATTAATGCTTTGTCAGATGTATCTGCTGTGAAGGTTTCCTCCCACTCTGTGGGTCTTCTCCTCACTTCCTTTATTGCTTCCTTTGATGTACAGAAGCTTTTGAGTTTAATGAGGTCCCATTTGTCAATTGTCGATCTTATTTCTTGTGCAGCTGCTGTCTGATTTAGGAAGTCTTTTCCTACACCTATGTCTTGTAGTCTGCTGCCAAGCTTCTCTTCTATCACCTCCAGAGTTTGGGGTTTCACGTTGAGGTCTTTGGTCCATCTGGAGTTGACCTTTGTACAAGGTGAGAGGTAGGGGTTTAATTTCATTCTTCTACAAGTGGTGATCCAGTTTTGCCAGCACCACTTGCTGAAGATGCTGTCTTTCTTCCATTGTGTCTTCTTGGCCCCCTTGTCAAATATGAGGTGGCTGAAATTGTATGAGCTCAGGTTTGGATCTTCAGTTTTATTCCATTGGTCAACTGGTCTGTTTTTGTGCCAGTACCAGGCTGTCTTTATGACTATAGCCCTATAGTATAGTTTGATGTCTGGTATAGCGATCCCCCCTGTATTGCTCTTTTCACTCAGGGTTGCTTTGGCTATTCGGGGTCTTTTGTTTTTCCAAATGAAATTGAGGATTTTTTTTTCCAGGCCTGTGAAGAAACTCTTGGGGATTCTGATTGGGATCGCATTAAATCTGTACACTAGTTTGGGTAGGATGGACATTTTTACTATATTTATTTTCCCAATCCATGAGCATGGGAGGTTTGTCCATCTTCTGATGTCTTCCTCAATTTCCTTTTTCAGGGGTTTAAAATTTTTGTTGTAGAGATCCTTGGTGTCTTTGGTTAGGTTTGTTCCTAGGTATTTTATTGTTTTTGAGGCTATTGTGAGTGGGAAGGTCTCCTTGTAGTCCTTCTTCAATTGCTTGTTGTTGGTGTACAGAAAGGCTACTGATTTTTCTAGGTTTATTTTGTATCCTGCCACTTTACCACTTCTTAAATAATACTTCCCTCGTCTAAATGGTTTAGAGGCTCTGAGAGTTAGATACTATGGCACATGGAAGCTAGAAACCCTGCGAGTCCCCAAATGCTCACAGCTGTAAACTGTTATTATCATTTCTAAGGAGAAGGATGCCTTACCTAGAATTAAGAAATCAATATCAAATATAAGAATATGAGGGGTTGAGGATGTAGGTCAGTAATGGAGTGCTTGCCTAGCATGCATAAAACCTTGTGTTTAATTCCCAGGACTGAAGTGTGTGTGTGTGTGTGTGTGTGTGTGTGTGTGTGTGTGTGTGTGTGTGTGTGTGTGATGTATATTGTTTCTCTAGAGAACACAAAGACATGGATCGTATTTCCCCCTTTGTCCTATTCAAGTACATGCAGAACCCTGTGAGAATTAAGAATAAGACAGTGCAGAGAATCAGAGATCACCCAGAGAAGTTCCTGTGCTCCCCACCTGCCCACTGGGAAGAACTTCTTGGCCTGCATTTGTACAGTACCTGCCACAGGCAGTCATGCCATGAATTCAAAATTCTTGCTCTTTCTGTATTCTCTCTCTATTTAAGTGAAGAGAATCCAGTTAGCATGGCTTTCATTTCAAGGCATCTGATCGCTTATTTTTCCTGGGCTCATTTCTCATGTTATGCTTCGTTATGTCTTCCTTTTTGTTCTCATTTTCTTCTCTTTGGCTCTCTTAGGAGCTCTTGTTAAGGTCCTTGGTATGTGCGCTTTCATTTTGACTTGTGCTGTTAAGTATATCTGTCATGTGTTAATGTGCACATATGTTAATATTTGTAGGTGGACTCATTTTTTACCTTTTTAAATGGAATTTTTGTGAATTTTGTACAACATGTTTTTATTGTATTTAGCTAAAAAATGAAAACTGAAGTTTCCATAAGACAGAAACTGCAACAAAGTTCAGCATGGACTCCTGTCTGAGAGTTTTGAGCCTGCCCTATGGATTTCAGTCTTGTTAGCTCCCACAATCCCATGAGCCAATGCCTGGAAAAATCTCCATCCTTCCTTCCCTTTTTTCTCTCTTCCTTACTCTCTCCCTCCCTCCCTCCTTCCTCTCTTGTTATGTAATAGTATATATGTTCATGAAACTGCCCATAGAACATATGATCATGTATAATATACATGATGTATAACTGACATAACTGTAGTACTTGCTTCCCCCTTTATCACCCCCTGCCCAATTTCATGTGCTCTATCATATGTATTAGGCCTATAGAATTACATTGTGTTTCCAAATGTCTTTCAGTGAGTACCACCCACTGGAGCCTGGTTAAGCTACCAAAAGTCACACCCAAACAAGAGACTGAGTCCCTACTTCCCAAGATGGACATTTTTAATTCATCGATATGTAGTCTCTCTTCCTTTTGATCCGTGTTCTGGTCTGTTGCTTGTCTAACTGCTGTGGATTATGTCATCACATGGTATGTAGCTTTCAAATGTTTGCCAAGCTTAGAGATAAGTAACACTGTGTGGTCCAATTTGCTTTTCTCTAAGTCAGAGATCCTCTTTGTTGTAATTGGGAATTTCTCTTCTCTAAGTTGCTTATTCTCAGTTTCTGACTATTTTTTGTTTGGACTTCTGACTTTTCTTCTTAAGTTTTTGATATTTAGAAGTTTATAGAATATTCTCAATATTAATTGCCTGTTAGTTTTAGGTGTATATTTTCTCTCATTTCACTATTTGTCAAGTAATTTTCATTATACAAAAATCATTGTTTTATTATTTTTTTGGAATTGGTGGCAGGTGTTGTGGCACACACCTTTAATCCCAACACTCAGGAGGCAGAAGCAGGTGAATCTCTATGAATTCTAAGCCAGCCTGGTAAACATAGACAGTTCTAGGACAGCCAGTGCTGTGTAGTGAGATGCTGTCTTAATAAACAACAACAACAACAACAACAACAACAAAATCATTGCTTTTTAATGTTATCAATTCCATTTATTTCCCCCCTTGTATTTTGCGGACTTTGTTTAATATTACATCATATAATATTTGTATTATTATTTATTTATATTATACTTTATTTTTTGCCTTTCATTATCCATCCATCTGAAGTCCATCTTGACATTTATGGTTAGGTAACAATCTAGTACAACGTTTCTTTTCCTTCCTTCCTTCCTTCCTTCCTTCCTTCCTTCCTTCCTTCCTTCCTTCCTTTTTCTTTTTTTTTTTAAACAGGGTCTCTCTGAAGCCCCAGATGGCCTGGAACTCACTATGTACTCCAGGCTGGCCTCTATCCACACCTGACTTAAGTACCATTTCTTAATTTAGTCATCCTATGTTCCTAACATCATTCATAAACTTCAGTTGCAGTCTGATTTGTGGAGATGTACAACTCTCTCTCTCTCTCTCTCTTTCTGGATTGTTTTTGTTCTGGTATATGTTTTATTATTACAGAGTACTTAGCTAGTATATAATTTATAATCACATATCTTAGTTTTTGGTTTTATGTTCAGAAAGGGTCTCACTATATAGCCCAGGCTATCCTCAAACTTGTGGTCTTCCTGCCTCAGCCTCCAAAAACTGAGAAAATGATGGCTGAGCATACAGCACAGGCTTGCCACAGTTTCAGGGCAATGTGAGGACAAAGCATTCCATTTCAGTCCTCATTATCAAAGTCAACAGTTTTTCATGAACTTTATTTGTCTCTATGCAACTTTCACATGTAAAAACTAGATTTTATACAAAATTTGTATAAAACGGTATGTAATAAAAGTAAAATACAATTATTCATGTACTTACCCCAGTCGATGCAATGCCATATGTGTGGGCTTCCTAATCTTCCCAAGGCTTGTTTTCAGAGGTGAACTCGATGCTGAACTATATTTTTTTCATCTCATTGCTTATCTTATAATTTGCATAACTAAATATACATTGTTTATATTTGAAATTTTTATCTTTAGCATTATGTAAAAATGTTATGGCAGTGTAATATACTGGATATATTCTCCTGCTTTCTTCCCCTCCTTAACATTATATTGGAAAGTTAATCTCTGTTGTATGGTCATTTATTTTCAATGTATATTATTCTGTTTTGTGACTACACCACATTTATTGATCATGCTGTAACCGAATGACTTATAGATTTTGCTATTACTAGCATTACTGCAATAAACATTCTAGTATATTTTTTATACTGTTCATGACCACCTATTTCTCAATAATGGAACTTCTAAATAGCTTAAGGGTGGCTTCATTTAAAAATTATTGAAGATTTGGGGGCTTGAGAAATGGCCTAGTGGTTAAGAGCGCAGACTGCTTGCAGAGGACCTGGGTTCGATCCCCAGCACCCACATGGCAGCTGAGAACCACCTTTAACTCCAGTTCCAGGGCAATCTGATACCCTCTTCTGACCTCCGCGGCACTGCATGACATGAGTGCACAAACCTACATGCAGACAGTGCATTTATACACATAAAAAATAAATAAAAAAATTATTGAAGATTCTTAAGACTTAAATATCTTTTGTTTCTATTTATATTTATTTTATTGTAAATTAAAATTAATGAAATTCGAATTTATTTATTAATTCATTTTAAATCTTGGTACAATTGGTTAGCCACATGCTGATGAATAAAATTAGACCCCTACTTTCCATTATATATAAAAACCATCTTGGGGCTGGTGACATGGCTCAGTAGTTAAATGCACTAGTTGCTCTTGCAGTGGACTTGGGTTCAGTTCCTCAAACTCACATGGTGGCTAGTTGTAACTAAAGTCTGCAACTCCAGTTCCAGAGGATCCTATATCTTCTTCTGTCCTCTGTAGGCACCAGGCACATACGTATATGCAGGGAAAATATTTATTCTAAAAATATTAAAAACATCTCAAAATAGTTAAATAACATAAAACCTGAACATGTAAAACTACCAGGAGAGAACACAGAGGGAAAGTTCCATGATATTGATCTAAATGATAGATTTTTGGACATGAGCTACAAAGCACAGAAAAGTGAAAATAGACAGATGGAATTACAGGAAACTACAAAGCTTCTGTACAGCCAAAAGAGCAATCAACAGGGTGGACAGTCAATCTATGCAATAGAAGAATTGATCAGAAGAGTAGACAGACAACCCATGAATTAGAAGAAAACATTTGTAAACCACACATCTGCCAAGGGCTAATGTCCAAAAGACACCAAGAACTGAAAAAGCTCAATAGCAAGGAAATAAACAACACTACTTAAAGATGGGTAAAAGATCTGAATAGATATTTCTCAAAAGAAGATACACAGATAGTCAAAAGATGCTTAATACCACTAATCAAGGAAATGCAAATAAAACTAGTATAATAGCTATGAGCAGGCATTCATATCTACTGGAATGGCTATAATGAAAACGATGAATGATACGTAGTGTGGACGTAAAGCAAAGAAGGTCCTGTACATTGTTTGCAGGAATGTAAATTAATATAGCCATTATGGGAAAGAACATGGTTTCAACAAAAACTGAAAATACGACTTACCATCTGCTCCAGAAATCCAATAATTAAGTATACATCCCAAGCAAAGAAAATACTGTGTCAACGAGATGTCAGGACTCACATGTTTAACTCAGCACTGTTCACAGCAGTCAAGACACTGAATCAACCTTATTGACCATTAAGGAATGAATGCATCAGGAAATGTTTATATAGACTGAAGATGAAGTTTCATCTTTTTTTAATTTTCATTTTTTATTGATGCTTTGTGTATTTCATACATCATTTTCCAATTCAGTTCAGGCATATTTCCCTTTCCCTTCCCCCCACCCAACCCACCCCATCCCAGCTCATGCATTCTGCCATAACTGTCCTGCATCTTTCACTCATTTTTTTCATTTTTTAACAATAAGTGATAATTTATGAGTACAAGCATCCTTCATGTAAAACCAGTTTGCAAGCAGTTGTGCCCAAACCCACACAGCCCATGGGTCCCACCATCCAGCAGGGGGGGCTTGTATGTTCAATCAAGTTGATCAAATGAGTGTCCAGACTATATTGCTGTAGTTTCACCATTGACCCCAATCACAGCCCTTACATTCTACCACACCCCCTCTTCTGCAGATTGTTCCTTAGGCTTAGAAAAGGGGCACAGGTGGATGGGAAGCAAAACAGTCTACTTTCTCTGGAACTGTTGTCTTGGACTCTGGTCAATTCTGGCTGTTTCCTTTCATGGGCTGACAGTTTGTTCAGGAATAACCTTTTGATCCTACTAATGAAGCACAAGCAATTAGATATACAGGTATTTAAACAGTACTAATTGTTATGGTAGGTTAGTTTGGTATATAGACACAGATGTTTGGATGGTATGTTAATCCATGAATTACTTTTTTTTCTGTTAAATATGATGGGGTCTTACTATGGCTTATAACATCTCCTAACCATTAGAGGATGTAAGCTTGTGGCATCAACCGTGGGTTATTCCTCCAAGGAAAGAGCTAATAGCCAATTAGATTTGGGATATACAGGCATATGGTTGCCTCTGCTGCACAGTATTTCCAGGCAGGTGAGGTGTAGCTGGTGCTGGCGGAGGAGTCTTGCTTGACTCAAGGAGACCCATATTTGCTATATTGGTTTAGTGGCCTTTGGTAACACTCTCTGGTATTCCAGAGACCATCTGTATACTTGCATGTGTGGTCTCAATACATCTTTCCCATGTTAACGTCAGGTCTTTGACAGCAGGGCCTTATTGCCTCTCTTCTTGCAGGTATCCCAGTTTAGAGGCAAGGAGCCTTTACCTTTTGTGGGGGCTTGGATTCCCTGGCCAACATCTCCTTGGTAGAATAATCCATTGCTGATGTCAGAGCTCCTGTATTAATATATCTTAAACCTGTTTTAAACTTAAAAGCCTTAAGTCAGAAATGCATTTTGTTCTAGTTTGTCTTCTATTGCTGTGACAAAACACTCTGACCAACACCACCTTGGGGAGGAAAGGGTTTATTCAGCTTACATCTCCTGGGTCACAGTTCATCACTTAGGGAGCCCAAGGCAGGAACTCAGGGCAGGAACCTGGAGCCAGGAGCTGAAGCACAGGCCATGGAGGAATGCTGTTCACTGGCTTGCTCCCCTGGCCCATGCCCAGCCTGCCCTCTTATACCATACACAGCAACCTGCCCAGGGTGGCACCACCCATAGTGGACTGGGCCCTCCCACACTGCCCAACAATCAGAAATACTCCACAGACGTGGCCACAGGCCAATCCAATGGAGCCAATTCCCCAATTGAGGCTCCGTCAACCCAGGTGTGTCAAGTTGACACTAAAGATATCCAGCACACACTTAATATACATGTGGTGGTCATCTTTAATTGGCAGCTTAACACAGCCTAATATTACCTAGAAAGAGAGCATCAATGAGGAATTTTTACATCACTTTCACCTATAGGCCTGTTCTACAGGATTTTCTTGATTGCCTTATTTTGTGGGAAGACCCAGCCTCCATATGGTAGCTGCACAGGTGAACGGACATGGAAGAAGGGAGGCTTGTTTTCTCCTTACTTGGCCTTCACTCTTGTTGACCAGTTCATGCACTATGTAGCTGATTCCTTGCCTGCAGATGTTTTGGGTCTCTATATGAACTGAATACCACCAGGTGTCTAGGAACCCTCCAGGCCTTCTCAGCTAGATTGGGAGCTGAGGCACAGTCTCGTGGACTGCACAGCTACTGGGAGCCATTGCTGGACTACTCCAACCAAATTGTGTAAGCTAAAGTAGTAAATCCTTTTTCATATATATTTATTCTGTAGGTTCTGTTCCTCTAGAGAACCTGAAATAAACAACACCTAATTTACCAAATATCATTGCCTATCAACACCATAGAACAGGAGGATGTAGAACAAGTCATCTGTCTTTCTGACAGTGGTGAATGGAGCTGTGACTTACTGTTGCTTTCTAGCATCATAAAACAATGTTACACTGTATCGTGATAGCCTGGGAAAAGATCAACCTTCAGAATTAAACTATAGTTTCTTCTGAATGTGGGTCTCTTTCACATAATTGTAAAGTGAAAACTTATAAGTCTTTGTACATTGGGAACTGTATGTGGACATAACAGAACACTATTTATCCTAAAAAAAAAAAGAAAATTTGTCATTGTGATGTCAGGAAAAGACCTGGAGGACATTATATTAAGCGAAATAATCCAGACACAGAAAAGCAAATGTCACATGATCTCACTTAATTATGGAATGTAAACAAGTTGAAATCATATAATTAAAGAATGAATTGGGGATATGGCTCAGTGGTAGAGCACTTGGCTAGCATGCACAAGGCTCTGGGCTTTATCCCTAGTGCCCCCACCCCCCCCACACTCCTACACACAATTCTCGAGAGTAGAATGGTAGTTACCATGCTTACCATGCTTCTCAAAGGACACAAAATTTCCTATATATGAGAAGAATAAATTCAGGAAGTCAATTGTACAACATGTTAACTATAGTCCTCAGCAATGTGTTATATTCTGGAAAACTGCCAAGAGTACATTTTTAAATGTTATTGCCCCAAGGAGCATTAAGCATGTGAGGTAATGCGTTATAATCAACTCACTTAGCCATCCTACAATATTCACGTATTTTAGACATCGAGTTAACACAGTAAATACATATGTATTTGTCAAGTAAAACAAATAATCTATAAACAACCACAAAGCCAGTATATTTTGATGTAAAAAGTATTTTCAATAAAAAGTAACTAGTCTATCAAGCAAGAAGAATTAATAAAGAAGAGCACAGTTTTACACTTTTGAAAACCTCCTTAACAGGAGAGAGCTAGTTCCTTATATCTGCTTCAAGAATTATGACTATTTGGTTGAAATATGTGAAGAAAATGTGTCCTTACTCAGATTTGTAGTTGGGAAAAGTGATAGTATTTTCATAGTCTTTTCAAGTAATTGAGAATATTATTTTTTGATAGTCCACCAATTTGTCAAATAGTAGTTTCTTAAAGGTTAGTTGCTGTATGGAATCGGAAACCATATCCACGACCTTTGCATACTCTGTTACAGCAAAATTTATTGGTTTAGCTTTGCCTTGGAATGAATTCCTTGCTTATGCATGATTTTCTAGCATCATGCATTGAGCATTGGGGTACCAGTTCACCAAGATATACAGGTATTACAAATAGTGACATTTATTATAGCATATTATATTTGTGAATATCACAACTGCTTTCAGCAGAAAAGTCTACATATATTGTGATATTTCCCCAATTTCCATTTTTCTTAAAATATTGAATGCCATCATTAATAAATAATGTCAGTTTTTCCAAAGAAGTATTTCATTCATTTTGAGAAGCTGTTTGTTGAATAATATTCAAGTCTGAGTGATGATGGATCTTCAGTTGGTGTTTATTTCATATGAGCATAGCTACTTTCGCATCGCTGTGATGAAACACTTGACAAAAGCAATGTAAAGGAAGAAAGCTTTGTTTGGCCTCATGACTTTAGTCCATATTGCAGGGGAGGTATAACAGAGTTTATGGTAGCGGGAGCTTGTGTTGGAGACTTCTCACATGGCAGTGGACTAGGAAGCAAAGGCCAGGGCAGGAGGCAGGGACAGGTCTAATCTTCAGAAACCTACTTCTGATGGCCTAGTTCCACTAGCTAGTCCATATTTTCTAAAGGCTTCACAGCCTTCAAAATAGCATAGTAAGTTACCGAAGAGAAATGCTAGAATCATGAGTCTTGTGGCTGGAGAGATGGCTCAGTGGTTAAGAGAACTGTCTGCTCTTTCTGAGGGCCCAGGTTCAGGTCCTAGCACACGCATACCAGCTTACAGCCACCTGTAACTCCAGTTCCAAGGAATCCAATATCCCCTTTTGGCTTCTATGGGCATTGTATTACATGGGTGCACTTACATACAAAGCAGGCAAAACACTCATACGAATAAAATAAAATAACAAATAAAAAATTTAAAACAACAGCAACAACATGAACAAACATGTGCCTGAGTTCTAGCCCAGCACAGGCTATAGAATAAGACTGTCTCAAAAACCTGCTCCCACAGCAAAAGGAGAGAGAATTGGTGGATGATATTCTGATTCACATCAGAACACAATGGTGTTATATGAAAATATGCTTAGTTTATCTCCGAACTAAACATTTACCTAAGGACTTTATTGCTTGGGGTCTTCTCAGTTCATCCCAAAGAAGATTTAAAATGTGTTTGCGACAGCTTGGAATTTAATAAATTGAATTCATTTCACTGTTGCAGCGATTTTTAAGTAATATTTCTTTTCTTTTTTGTTGTGTAGCTCTAGCTGACCTAACACTCCAATCCTAATGCTTCTGTCCCCATAGTGCAGAGATTACAGGCACACATATATACCCAGCTTGCATTTTTTTGATTGAGTATACATGTGGATCTGAAATCTCCTCCCCACAGTCCCATGTTGAGGGGTTGGTGCCCAGTGCCTCAGGGTTCAGAGGTATGGCCTTTAGGAGGCAAGTGGATCACAAAGGCTCTAATCTCATCAATGGACTAGTCCATTTGCACAGGACTGTCCTTTGATAGGAAGACCATGGACAGATACCATCCTAAGCTTGGGTGCACCCACGTGCCTAGGATCCTCACAGCTAAGCTTTTTACTATTAACAAGAAAGGAGGGGCAAGGAGAGTCAGCTACATCTCCCAATCACCCAGTCAGCCCTAGGTGCAAAAGGAGGAGGGACCAAAGGCATATAAACCAAGGAAGAGGAGGGGAGGCTCTTTCACTGTTTTGTGTGGCTGTGGGGAAGTCACCATTGACTCTTGTTACCCACATTCCTGTAAATAAACCTTCACCTGTTGCTCTGTAAGTAAGCCCAATAAACTCACTGGTTTCTCAAACTGCACTTTGGCCAAATTATACCTCAGTTTGTCATAAGGTTCAAAAGAGGAGGGGTGGATGCTGTTTATTCCTCCCAGAAGGAATTTTAACCACATCCATATTTATGGACTTAGTGAGCTATTTTGGAGTGTAGAGTGTGAAAAGTTTAAGAAGTGGAACCCAGCTAGAGGAAGCAGATGTTGGGGAAGGACGTGCCCTGGAGGACTGTGTGTCCTGCCTCACCCCTTCATCTTTTTCTCTGCTTTCGACCATCCTGAGCTGAGCACAGACTCCCTACTGTGCTGTTTTGGCTCAGCACAGGTCTAGCAACAATGGAGTGCAGAGACCATAGACTGAATGTGGAAAACAAAAGACACTGACCCTCCTTTAAGTTGATTTTCCCCAGCTGTTTTGTCACAAAAGAAACTGATTAATAATTTATACAAGAATAACAATATACCAAGTAATGTTTAAACCAGTGGAAGAAAAGCAAGTTATGCCTAAATAATAGCACACACCAAGTGCAGGTGCTCTCTCCACCTGGGAGTGGAACTGCTGTTCCTCACTCTTCACACCCATGGACCATGTCAATCTGTCCTCCAAATGATTGCACCAATATCCAAAGCTTCCATTGTGGGGGATGGGGTGCAAGAGATTTTTCCCTGTTCATCATTTTCTTTTTTTTTTTTTTTTCTTAGCAAAATTGGATACTTGTTGAACTCACATCAATTAAATATACATTAATCGAATATACACCTGTGTCCCTCTCCCGCCACTCCCACCCCTCCCGATTCACCATTTCAGTCCCTGTTCATCATTTTCACCAATACTTGGTATGATTAGAATAGTCTGTCCATTTGGGCTAATTATAGTAGGTGTGTGCATGGCCTTCTCCTCTTGGTTTAATTCTCATTATCCTCTATAGTGTCTTCTTATATGTCTATTGTTTCTGTTTCTTCTTGCATTGAGTATTTTAGTGTTATGTCTAATTGTCTTGAGGCTTTGCTTTCTGCTGCAGTTTGTAGCTCTTTGTATAAAATGGAATTCTACATTTATTTTGTCTGTCTAGAGTTCCTTCCCTTTGTTTCATTGTCCTTTTTAATCCACGAGTTGTCATATTTCTCTATGGAAATTATATGTTTTCAATATTTTGTTTTTAGTCCTTTACATCTTAGGCTGTTTTTCTGCTAGGAGGCCTCAGTTTCTCTAGTATAACCCAGGCTGCTGTGCTAGGGTGTGTTGTGGCTTCCATGATCAGATGGTTTCCAGAGGAGAATGAACCCCAAATCTTGGATATTTCTCACTAAGAGTTTGTCCTAGGCTTTTGCTCTGTTCAAGGCTTAAGCTCATTGCATAAACTATTTTGCTGACACTCTGGGGAAGGGAGGGAAAGGAGAGATTTCAAAGAAAAGACACGGGAAGGAGTCTCCAGTAGCTGATGGCTGCAGGACATGTAAGCTGTGGCAACATGCAACTCCTACCATGGCAACTTCCGAAAGGGGCACATTATCAAAGGGGAGGCACTGCAGAATTCATGCCCAAGAGCAGTGGAGAAAGGAAACTTCAGTCTTCAAGGATCCACAGGTCTCCAACGACCATGGACAATGTATAGGTAAGTGCTGGCTGTGATGCTGTGGGAACTGGAGCCCTTGCACTATTTCCCCGGCATCTCATGAACCTGAGCTCTCTGAAGAGACACTGACATGCAGGAGGAGTGAAATAGTGTGCCTCTTATCATCCTGAAGGGATGAGCACTTAGAATTTAAAGAGAAAAAATAAATACATTAGCATTTCTAGCACACAGTTTGGGGAACTGATATTTTTATGCCTGTTAAAATCCTCGCTTTGATTCTACTTGCTATGATTGAATACTCGCCTTATTATGCTGAGAGCGCACACTTCATCCCTGGCCTTGATCCAAACTTCCTACCTTGACAAATAACAGGTCCACAAGCAAGTTAATCACTGAGCCTGGAGATGTGTATGGGGCCCAGGAGCCTGCACTCTGACAGTCCCAAGTGATTCCAACACCAGCACTAGGTTTTAATTGCTATATTTCTCCTGAAAATTTGGTGTTTTAGGCTTCTGTTTTGTTTAAGGCTTAAACTCATTGCTTAGATGATCTTAGTTGCTGTGATGAGAAAGCACAAGAAAGCAGATACTTTAATGAGAGGAGACAGGTGGAAGAGACAGAGTGACAAAGTTTCATTCTGTCCTGCTTCAGTTCCAGTGTGCTAAGTTAAAGATAGTATTGGCCAACACAAAGTAGAGGGTCAGGCAATGATGTGTTATGCTACCAGGGAAGACTATTGGGATGTAATCTGAAAAGTTGGAAAGCAGTTGAACAAAGAAAAGTGAAAAGAATTGTTTTGGTCACAGGAAAAAAAAAAAAAAAAAAAAAAAAGGTTATGAGAAAGCCTGACACATTCCATGCAGCCAATTACGGAGTGTTAGAAGCTGCCCATGAGGGAGCCTGCTGGAAAGAAAGGCGTTGATCAAGTCTTCTGTGCAGGGATTGTCTATGGAAGATGGTATGATTTGCAAGTTGTGGAGACAATGAGCCATGTCCTAACAATACATCCTCACTTATCTGACAGGGCCTTGCTGTGAGAAGTGCTCTCTCCATGGTCCTGGAGCCTCGGAACTGTGCTTTGTTGACTTCTTTAAGACATGGTGGATAGTGTCATCTTATAATTATAGCAACTAATTAAAATTGTATTGACAATATCATGTGGAAAATCCATTAGACTTCCTGGCTCAAAATATGAAGAAAAAAAAAAGCTGGCCTATACTTAAGTTACCACTGTCTGCATGCTCAGGGAACCCAAGGCCACATCAAGGGCACTGGATTATATATGATCACTGGATTATATATGATACTTTCTGAGTTCCTCTTTCTAAGATAAATCCTCTAAGGTAAATAAAATGTCCTTGACTTAGGGAGCAGCTATCTAATCTCAGGAAGGGGTAATATGCCCATGTATCTCACCTAGGGAACAAAACGGAGACAGCACGGCAAGCTGGCCAAACCCCCTGCTTGCCTCACCTGATGGCTGCTGAGATCCCACACCCTCTGCTCCTGGGACCGCCTTGCCTCCAGCCTCTGGCTTTCATCTCTGGTTGACTGCTGTTCCCATATCTAGAGTAGGGTCTGGCAACTCTTAGGCAATGACAGATCTGCCAGATGAATGAGCAGACTGACAGAAAGCATGCCACTTTTGCTGCATATGTGTCCTTCTGGGTCTATCCAGCCCTCTCCTGCTCTTCAACCTCATGTTGACTGGCCCCTTCCACAGCCTGCAAAGGGAATCACAGTATTCATCTTGTAAAAGTAGAAAGGCTCCTCTGGCCCTCCAGCTAATGTTTTAATTACTTTGTCTCATCTTCCATTTATTTCTCAAATGTCTTTAGTGGCCTCTGCCTCCCTCACTCTGAAGCAAGAACCCTCCCAGAGGTCATGTTGGAGAAAGTCTACTTCCTAGTCTTTGGGAATGAATCATTACACTTTGCTTATTTCCCCCCCAGTTTTCAGATTATCCTGTCTTCCTCTTTCCCAACCTCAAGCCTTCATGTAAGCCGCCCAATCTGTGAGCTCCTTCCAGCTCTACCTCTCACCGTCTCTTCTCATTCCCTGCTTTCTGCAGGGTTAACCAAGACCCACATGATGCAGGCATATACATTTTAGTCACCAGCCTCTCTTCCATTGCAGACTATGGGCCACTGGACACATCCCAGGAGACCTGGGCATGTGACCAAATGTTGTGGGGTACATCTGTCTCCCAAGATCATCTGTGTATAGTTGTGTAAGTTCAGTTAGGGCCCAGGATATGTTGGAGTGGATTTACTATTGAAAATTTGCTAATGATTACCAGAAGACTGACAAAGCAAAGTGGAACACTCCAAGAAAAGCAGCAAGCAGCTACCCCACGAGGGTGGGCAGAAGTTGGTGTCAGTGGGACCCAGCAATGTGAGGGGGGCTTGGTGGAATTGAGACTCATGCCAGGAAAAGAGACCACAGCCCATTTGCTGCCAAAACCTCAGGAGACTTAGTGTCTAGTTGCTTTAGGTCACCAAGACCAAATTCCTATTAGAAAGAATTGAGACAAAAAGATTTCTTTCTTTCTTATTTATTTATTTATTTATTTATTTATTATTTATTTAATATGACTATATTGCTTGCATGTATGTTAGTGCACCCATGTCATGCAATGCCTGTGGAGGTCAGAAGAGAGTGTCAGATTCCCCTGGAACTGGAGTTAGGGATGGTTGTTAACCACTATGTGGGTGCTGGGAATCAAGCCTGTGTCCTCTGCAGGAGCAGCCAGTGCTCTTAACCACTGAGCAATCTCTCTAGCCCCAAGAGAGATTTCTTTTAGCTGATGGTTTCAGAGGTTGCAGTCCACCACAGTGGGCAGAGCATGGCAGAATGGTACTATGACCACAGGAAGTGCACTGTGGAGACTCCACACATGGCACAGGCCAAAGGTGGATGTTACAGCTTCCATTCCAAGGTTCGAGATGGTCATTCCAGCTCAGTCTGTGGGTTCGCATCCCAGTCAGTGGGAAGGAGACACAGGTGGGTGAAGGGCACATTCCAAGGGCACCTTCTTAAGACCACACTCTTGTGAGATCATTTTCTCATGCTGCTATAACAAATCACCACAGTGGGTGGCTTAAAGCAGCAGAACCACATTCTCTGTCTTTGTGGCCTAAAGTCTGGGATTTATACTTCCTCTCGAGTCTCTAGGGACCAGTGTATTCCAGCCCTTCCTCTGGGGTTCTGGTGCTGGGACAACCCTTGGTGCCGTGACTCACAGATTCTCCCTCCTGTCTCTATCTCCATCTACATGGCACTCTCTTCTGAGTACTTTTTCTCAAGATACTACTCTGTAGCAGAGGGTGATCCTAACCCATTGAAACATCATCTTAACTAATTATATCTGTAAAGATCCCATTTCCAGATCAGGTACATTCTGAGGTTGTAGGTGGGTACAAATTCTGTGCAACAATACTTTCACTGTGAGAATCAGTGTCTAGTATATAGGAGGAGCTGACAAAGTATGTTCAGAAGTGAATAGAACTTTCGACTGGCTTCCAGTGTGTTTGATTTCAGTTCTCATCAATTAAAATTCCCTACTTATTTTTCCCACAGGATGGTTAATCATTTTGTGACATTTTCCCATGAAAAAATTAGAATTCAATTAGTGTGGGATGACTTCCTGGTGATATTCACATTCCTTTTGAATTTAGCTTATTATTTTCAAAATAAGACATGGACATAGTTTAAAAGTAAAATAATGTTTCCAAAAATCAGGAAAAGTTAGAAAAAGTAGAGCTTTGCTCTTTCCACGTCTGAGCCCCACTCTCTGATGCAGTGCCATTGAACTCTTCCTGTGGGTGGCCAGTTGTATAACTCTTTATTTTCTAAGTAGCTGTATACACTGCTTTCCTTGGAGCATGCATTTATTTGCATGTGACCTACCCAGGCCTACCCAAGCCCAGCAGGTCTTACTCTTGAGCAGCTGGCCTGTGACTACCTGTCAATATTTACACCTCTTTGCAAAGATGGCAGAGCTAACTCTGAGTCATTCACCAGGGCTTCCTGTAAGGGGTTTGTGATTGATCATGTGCTCTTCTTTGTTTGCCACTAAAAATACCTTTGTGTATGTGGCAAAATACACATGGTATAGAATTCACCAATTTAACCATTTTTAAATATATAGTTGAGCAGCACAAGTATCTGGACACTTGGACACCCATCACCTCTAACCATCATCAAAGTTTTTCATCATCTCAAACTAAAACCCTGGAGTCATTAAACAAGTCCTCACCCTCTCCTCCAGGCCCTGGAAACCATTTAAATTTTTTTTTAATTTTATTATTTTCGTATATGTATGAATGTATTGTCTGCATGCAAGTCTGTGCACCCGTGACGTGCAATGCCGTGGAGGTCAGAAGAGGGTGTTGGACTCCCCTGGAACTGGAGTTCTCCTGGAATTGGAGTTTCAGACGGCTCTCGGCCGCCATGTGGGTGCTGGAGATCGAACCTGGGTCCTCTGCAAGAGCAGTCGGTGCTCTTAACCACTAGGCCATCTCTCCAGCCCCCTGGAAACCATTTAAACAAGCTTTAATCCAAGCCTCATCCACACCAGTATGAAAGAGATCCAGAAGAGTGAAGGAAACTGTGTAGGTTAAGGCTTGTGACAAGAGACAGGACTGTGTCTATTCACTGGAGATGTTGGCTTCTGGGGAGATCTGAAGGGAGACAGACATTCATTATATTGACTTCCTGTTGTGGTACTTCATTCATTACTTTATTCAACCATTATCTGTTAATGATCTCCCATGATGAAGAACTTTGATGATGGTTAGAGGTGATGGTTATGCAAGTGTCAATGTACTTGTGCCACTCTACATGGCTGCTTCACCTATAATAGAACAAAACGGAGAGTATGGAGAAAGTCTCCAGGTGGGAGGTGCAGTATTTCAGCCACACTGGAGGAAGCACAGAGCTGAATGTGGTAAGGGAGGGTCATGGTCCCACAGGGTCAGCTGCTTGTGCCAACCCATCCAGCGAGGCAGAGGCACTTAGTTGAGGGTTAGCGTTCTCACTCTTTCCAGCGATGTGTGCACAATGCTCCTTCAGTCTCCTCTATGTGGGTACTGCTCTGGATAAGCTCACGTTGCTACACTGGTGGGCTTATGCAAATACTGTTTACTATAAAGACACCAGATTTATCAGGGTTATATTTTTGCTTTTCCATAAACTTTGTCTTTCTTAGAGTTAGAAATACCTTTCATTAGAATGATGCTGGCTTCATAGAAGGAGTTTGGGAGAATTCCCTCTGTTTGTTTCCTTCTAAACAGTTTGAGTAGCAATAGTTGTAGAACCTCTTTAAATGTTTTATAGAATTCTATTGTGAAACCATCTGGACCAGGGCTTTTTTTAGTTGGGAGGTTTTTAATTACATCTTCAATTTCCTCAAATATTATGGGTCTGTTTAAACTGTCACTCTCTTCTTGGTTAAGCTTTGTTGGTGCCCAGGATTTCAGATATTCATCCATTTCTCTTAGGTTTTCAAATTTAGTGGAGTATAGATTTTTGAAGTATTCCTGTATGATTGTCTGGATCTTTCCTTTGTTGTGATGTTTCCCCTTTCATCATGAATACTATTGATTTGGAGTTTCTCTCTCTCTCTTTTTTTTTTTTTTTTTTTGGTTTTAACTGGGCTAGAGGTCCATCTATTTCGTTTATTTTTTCAAAGAACCAAATTTTGGGATTCATGATTTTAATGTATGTCTTTCTGTTTCTACATTGATTTCTTCTTTGATTTGTTATTTCTTCCTCTGTTTGGTTTAGGGTTCATTTTTGTTGTTGTCTCTCAAGTGTTTTTTAGTTGCAGTGTCGGAATGAGTGTCGTTTATTTGTTCCCTTTCTGTTTTTTTTTTTGTTTGTTTGTTTGTTTGTTTGTTTTGTTTTTGTTTTGTTTTTGATGTGGGCACTTAGAACTATAAATTTCCCTCCCAAGACTGCCTTTAAATTATCCCACAGGTTTGTTGTGTCATATTGTCTTTTCATTCATTTCCATGAATACTTTTTTTTTTCACTCTTTTTTTTTTCCCTGACCCCTGCATTGTTTTCGGGATTGTGTTGTTTAGTCTCCATGTGTCCTTGTAAGCAGCTAGTTGGATTTATTCTTGGGTTCATATTGAGTTTTATTGCACTGTGGCTGTAGAATGCATGGAGATACTCTTAATACAAAAAACAGGCAAAGATATAAGCAAAAAAAGAAAGCTGTAGCCCCATCTCAACTAATTGAACATAGATGCAAAAAATTCTCAAACAAAATACCTTTACAAATTGCATATAGACCCACATCAAAAAGATCCCTTTCCCCAATTTCAATTTTTTTTGATTCAAAAAAAGGGTTTTTTGGATTCATACCAGAGGATGCAGGGATGCGCTTTCAACATACGTAAATCAATAAATATCATAAAACAATAACAGGACTGAAAGACGAAAACCGTAGGATCATCTCAATTTTGATGTAGGAAAAAAAAAGCCTTAGACAAGATCCAGCATACCTTCCTGTTTTTTAACATGTCCTAATTTAGGGAATAGTACTGAAAGGAACATATTCCTCAACATGATCAAAGCCATATATTACAAACCAAACTGCCAACATCATTCCTAAATGAGGAGAAAAACTGGAACCGTTTCCCTTTTAAAGGTAGGAACTGAGCAAGGCTGCCTTCTATCACCAATCCTCTTCAACATAGTGGCTTTTGAAACACTTGCTAGGGCAATTAGGCAAGAGAAGGGAAATAAAGGAGTCTAATTGGAAAAGAGAAAGAAGTTTAAGCTATTCCCATTTTGCATATGATAGGATAGTTTACCTAGGGATGCTTAAAAACTCCACCAGAAAACTCCTAGAAATGATTAAGAGTTTGGTTAAAGTGTCAGGCTACAAAATTAAACCTAGAAAAAATCAGTAGGCCTTTCTTTACACCAAAAATAAAACAAGTGGAGAGGAATATATGAAAGACCCTTCCCACTCACAATAGCCCTCAAAAATAATAGCCGATACCTGGGAACCTCTACAACAAAAAATAAGATACCAAAGACCTCTACAATAAAAATTTTAAAGCCCTGAAGAAGGAGATTGAAAATGAACATCAAAGATGGAAAGACCTTCCCATGCTTCATGGATTGGAAAAATAATATAGTAAAAATGGTCCCATTTTACCCAAACTGATATTACAGATTCAACACAATTCCCAATCAATAAATCCCTATGAGCTTCTTCACAGACTTGGGAAAAAAATCCCTTAAATTTCATATGGGAAAAACAAAGACCCTGAAATAGCTAAGGCAAACCCTGAGGAAAAAATTGCAATACAGGGGGGATTGACCTACCAGACTTCAAACTATATTTACAGTGGGCCATAGTTCATAAAGACAATACCTTTGGTACTGGCACAAAAACAGACCAGTTGACCAATGAACAAAATGAAGATCCAAACGTAAACACATACAATTTCAGCCAACTCACATTTGACAATATTGGGCAAAAAACCCTTCAATGGAGAAGTATAGCATCTTCATCAAATGGTGCTGGCCAAATTGCATCATCATATGTAGAAAAACAAAATTAAGTACCTACCTCCACCCTGTTATACAAAATCAACTCCAAGTGGATCAAAGATCTCAACGTGAAGCCTGAAACCCTGAATATGATAAAAGAAAAAGTTGGGAAAACACACCTACAAGACATAGGTGTTAGGAAAAGGCCTTTCTAAATCAGACAGCAGCGCCGCCAGGAAGTAGGGTCAACAGTTGATAAATGGGACCCATAAAACAAAAAGTTTCTGTACAGGAAAGAAACAATCAAGGAGGTGAAGAGAAAACCCACAGAGTGGGAAGAAGACTTTATCAGTGACACGTCTGTCAGAGCATTAACGTCAAGAATATATAAACTACTCGAAAAACAAAGAAGACAAATGACCTACTCAAAAGATGGAGTAAAGAGCTCAACAGAGTCTTCACCAGTGAGGAATTAAAGATGGCTGAGAAACATCTTAAAAAGTTCAACATCATGGGGTTGGAGGGATGGCCTAGCAGTTAAGAGCACTGGTTGCTCTTGCAGAGGACCTGGGTTCGATCCCCAGCACCCACATGGCGGCTGAGAACCATCTGTAACTCCAATTCCAGGAAAACTCCAGTTCCAGGGGAATCCGACACCCTCTTCTGACCTCCATGGCATTTCACAACACGGGTGCACAGGCCTACATGCAGACAGTACATTCATACACATGAAAAATAAATAATAAATAAAAAGTTCAACATCATTAATAATTAAGAAAATGCAAATTAAAACCACTCTCAGATATCATCTCACTCCAGTACGGCTAGCTAAGATCAAGGCTACGTAAGATCAAGAAAACAAAGACAACAGATGCTGGAGGGGTTGTGGGGAAAGGGGAACACTCATCCACTGCTGATGGGAATGTAAACTGGTACAACCACTGTGGAAAGCAGTGTGGAGAACCCTTAAAAGACTCAGAATGAGTCTAGCACTTGACTCAGTCATACCACTCCTGGGTATATACCCCAAAGACTCACCCTACCACAAAGATACATGCACATTCATGTTTATTTCAGCTCTCTTCACAATAGTGAAGAGCTGGAACCGACCCAAATGCCCCTCAACAGAAGAGTGGATGAAAAAAAATGTGGTATATCTACACAATGGAGTACTATTCAGCAGTAAAGAAAGATGGCATCATGAACTTTGCAGGTCAATGGATGGAGCTTGAAGCCATTATGCTGAGTTAAGTAACACAGTCCCAGAAAGACAAACAGAGAATGGTTTCCCTCATTTGTGAATGCTAACACCAAATCCCCCAGAGGAAATGCAAGCTGAACGACATTATGGTTTATCTGAAAGCAACTATGTTGGTATAATGTGAATCTCTCAACGGGCTCTAGAATCTACCCACCAATTATTTTCAGACTCTGTAATTACTGTATATGGGTGAAGAGTATGCATCCATATTTTAGAGTAATATTAATAGAGGAAATGTGAATTCCTAAACATAAAAAAAAAGACTGAGAGAAAGATGCAGGACAGTTATGGCAGAATGCATGATCTGGGATGGGGTGGGATGGGGTGGGGGGAAGGGAAAGGGGAATATGCTGGAACTGAATTGAAAAATGATGTATGAAATACACAAAATATCAATAAAAAATTAAAAAAGAAATACCTTTCATTTGTTTAGTTTAGTCTTAAGCAATATTGAACCAAAGAAGCAGGACTGCTAGGTATTTTTCCTGTTTTGTCATGGTTTTCACTTCTACTTTTCCCCAGAGGTATCTTCCTGATGAAATGTTCTGCTCTCCAGATCCCTTCTCTGGGCTTGTGGCATTGTGGGACTCGTCTCTGATTAGCACCCTGTCCTGGATCCAGTCTTCCTCTTTCTTGTTTTAGTCTCCTCTTCTTTTGCCTCTTTTTTATGTATGTATGTATGTATATATGTATGTATGTATGTATGTATGCTTGTGCACCTATCTCTCCATGTATATTTATGTAGATGTGTGTGCCTATATGAACTATGTATGTGGGCATGAATGTGTGTATATATGTCTATATGGCATATGTTTATGCATGTATTACATATCTACTATACATATGTGTGCATGTGTATATGTATGTATATATGCATGTGTATAGACATATGCATGCATATATGTGTACATGTGTGAATGTATTGCTAAAGCTCATCTTTTAGTAGTTCATAAGATTACTATAACCTGTGTCTTGAAAATATCTTGCTTTTCCCTCAAACTTGTTTTCTGGTTAGGCCACATATTTATTTTTAGATTAAAAGTCAGTTTCCCCCTGAAAACGTTGAAAGCATTGTCCCACTGCTTTAGAACACCTAATGGTGTCACTGAGAAACCCAGTGCCACTCGTATCCCCAGTGGAGAGCATGCAGCCTCTTCTCCTCTCTCTCTCTCTCTTCCTCTCCTTCCCTCTCTCCCTTGTCCTGCTTCATTCTCTTCCTCCTTCCTGTCCCTCATTTCTTCTTCTCTTCTTCCTTCTCTTCCTTATTCTCTTCCTCCTCTTCCTTATTCTCTTCCTCCTCTTCCTTATTCTCTTTCTCCTCTTCCTTCTCCCTCCTCTCATTTCTTCATTTTATCTTCATGTTGTAGAATTTTATGATTAGGGTTTTGACCTATAAATCTTTGTTCAATGATTGCATTAGTTACTAAGTAGGCCTTTGACTAGTCCCGACATCATTCATTGCTTTGTTACTATCATCCTATTTTCTGTTTTGTCTCCACACAACTTCTATTTTAATTACCGGACTTCCTGAACTACTCATTGAAGTTTCCTTATCTGCTCTTGGATGGCCATGCATTCATTTCCTCCCCCTCCTCCTCCTCCTCCTCCTCCTCCTCCTCCTCCTCCTCCTTCTTCTTCCTCTTCCTCTTCCTCTTCCTCTTTGTACTTCCTGGGATAGTTCTATAGTTCTGTAACTTAATAACTCTTTCATGGGTTTCAAATATTTGGATATTTACAATTTATTTTATTTATTTTTTCGAGACAGAGTCTCCCTGTAGCTCTAGTAGGGCTTGAACTCACTATGTGGATTAGGCTGGCTTTGATCTCACAGAGATCTACCTTCCTCTGCCTCCCTAGTTCTAGTTCTGGGATTAAATACATGTGCCACCATGCCCAGCAATGTTTATGGTTGGGTTTTAGGTAAATTTATTGTTTGGTTGGTCTCAATTTGGTATTTACAACCTGTTCTCATCTCTTGGATAATGTTTCTGTTTTGTATATAAAGACGTTGCTAATCTTTGGAAATTTCTTCTTATTTACTGATATTTAAAGTAATCACATATTTGTATTGGTCATTGTAGTAGAAACTTATTAAGATCTATTAATATTCCTCTATATACTTGTACTTTGGAATAAGGACTGCCATTATTAATTTTCATCAACTTGACACACTTCAGAAAAGGGAACTTCAATTTCTTCCAGTGTATTGGCCTGTAGGACATTATCTTAATTGTTAATTGATGTAGGAAGCCCCAGGCGATGGTGGGCAGCACCTTCCCTGGGCAGATGGGCCTGGGTTATTTAAGAAAGTTAGCTGAGCAAGCCAGTAAGCAGAGTTTCTCTGTGGTCTCTGTTTAAGTTCCTCCCTCTGGATTCCTGCCTTGGCTTCCCTTCATGATGGACTGTAACCTGTCAGCCAAATAAACCCTTTCCTCCACAAATTGCTTTTGGTCAGTGTTTTATTGCAGGAATAGAGAAGCAAGCTAGAATTGAAGTTGGTAGCCAGAGTGGGATGTTGTTATGATGAAGCTGAACATGTTGAGTTTGGGCCAGATTATGGAAGTGTTTGGAACTTTGGGCTAAAAAGGCCATCTGGTACTCAGAGCATAATGGGCTACTGTGGGCACTTAGAAGACAGGAATGTTGAGAGAGGTACAGTCTATAGAGGCCTGGCTGGGGAAATTTTAGAGGGAAGTTTGAGAGTCCCTTAAAGACTCTATCAGAGAAGTTTGTATAATATTGTGAATTAAGAATCTGTGGCTTATGGTCAGGTGGGACTGAATAATTGACTGTGATTAACAAGAGATTAGCAACACTAAAGTGAATTCTTTGCTTTCCTGGGACAATGGGTGCTGGTTAGCTGGGACTAAAACATCAGCCACGCTTAATAGACCAGCATCATTGAGGTGAACTCTTCTGCTGAGTATTTTCTCAGGGCCAGTACACAGAAGCTGTGGTCCAGAGGAAGCCAAGACTCCATCTCAAGCAGGAAACCAAACTTGACAATGTATAAGAGTCTCTAATGTGGTATTGGTTTTGAAGGCATGTAGCGGTCATGAACAGCAGCTGGAGCTTGGTACTGTGACGCCAGAAGAAGGCACTGCCTCAGCTGCAGTGAAGACCCCAGGATTGAAGGGGTCAAGGAGACAACCTGAGGCTTCACATTGTGAGAGTCCAGGAGATGCCATTGGTGAGGGTGCATCTCAGTTGCAACTGGAAACCCCAGGATATTGGAAATTCCAGGACCATGGGATAATCACCAAGGACAGAAACAGTTGTGCAGTAGAGCCAGCCTGAGCCTACCAGACAAGCTGTGTGTGTTGTGGATGGCAGAGCTGGAGAAATGGGATTTCCCAAGCCCTTTGTAGCCTAGAAGACCATGAATGAGTCATAGGTGTCAAATGCTGACCCTTTACACTGTTGGATTTTGGTTTTGGTTTGATTTGATTGTAGCCATGATCTTGGCCCTTCCCTCTTGGAATAAAAAAGGATATATCTTTTTAAAAATTATTTATAGGAGCCCACAGGTAAGACGCTGAACTTTTAAAGAGATATTGAAATGTAAAGTGTTAGAGTTCTTAAAGACTCTGAGACTTTTTTTTGGTCTTTTCAAGATAGGGTCTCCCTGTAGCCCCAGCTGTCCTGGAACTCACTCTGTAGACTTTTCTCCATGACACACTATAACCTGTAAGAGGTAATAAGCACTTTCTTCCCCAGGTTGCTCTTGGTCAGTATTTCCTCACAACATCAGAGTTTCAAGCTAGAAGAAGGATTGAATGTGAGTGTGAGACCATCCGACAGAAGCAGGTACTGCCCTGACTTCTGCTCTGGGTACAGCTGCATGGTAGCTTCTTCACTGAAAGACCCTCACAGGCTTGTTATTTTTCTTTAGGTTGATACTTATTGATGAAAACCTCTGACTCTTTAGGCAAGGTTTTCCCACCTACCATCCAGGGCTATATATCTATTACTAGCTGTATTAGTCAGGGTTCTCTAAAGAAACAGAAGCAACAGGATGAATATATAGCTATATACAATTTATTGATTTGCTCACGTGACAGAATTCAAGGAGTCCAACAGTAGCTGCAACACACTGGAAAGGCCGAGAATCCAGGGAACTGCTCAGCCCGCAAGGCTGGATGTCTCAGTAGTCCCAATCCAGTGCTGAAGGCCCAAATGGATTCCAGGAGATCTGCTGGTCTCAGTACACGCTGGGATCCGAAAGGTTGATCACAGCAGCAAGACAAACTCACCAGATGAGAGAGGCAAGCCACAGGAGAAAAAGGGACCAGCCCCCTCTGTCATGGCCTCAAATACTGCTTGCCAGCAGAAGGTAACGCCCACATTTGGGGTGGGCCATCCGGGTTGAGGCGGTCCAATCAGAAGACCCTTTTTCTCTTATTTGTTCCTTAGTCCAGTCAAGTTGACACCCAGGATTAACCATCACACTAGCATTTGGGATATGTATACCAAACAGAAGAGGCTGTGAGTGGAGGGGATTGTAGATGTTGAGAGGATAAGGACTTGTCCTGTGGACAGACATCATTCAGCACCATTCATCCTGGCAGCTCGCGTGTCTGCCATCACACCTAAGTGCTCTTCTCTGAATCCGCCTTCAAAGCTGAGGAGGCCATTCTCTCACCGTGCAGGTTAAGAGCCTGATTGTCCTATATAAATCCTACATGCAAAACTGCTTTCAATTTCTTCTCTTCCCACCTTCCCTCAGAATCCTAGACCCTTTGGATGAGCCGATGGCCCAGCTCCCCCTGTCCTGCAGTGATGGGCGCTTTTCTGTCATCTCTCTGACTTTTACAACTTTGCTGGTAAGGCTCTTCCAAAGGTTCTTCTCTTCCTGCTGTCTTCTTAGGTTGGCTCCTTTTTGTTTTCACTACTTTCGTATTACATAACAGGCATTTCGTGTGAAACAGATGTAAACACCCATGCTCTTTTCACACACTTAACTATAGAGTTTGTAGTGCTCATCTGCACTGGGCACTGCACTTCAGATTACTTGCAGAATGCTTAGCATAACAGGAACAGGGAGGAGTTTGAGACACAAGCTATGGACTGGACTATACATTTGGTGTTCTCTTTTAAAATTATGTTCTTTTTTTATTGACATTTTGTATATTTCATACATCATTTTTCAGTCCAATTTGGATACATTTCCCTCTCCCTGTCCCTTCCCCTCCCCAGCTTATGCATTCTGCCATACATTTCTTGCATCTTTCAGTGTTTCTAAGTACTTTTTTTCTTCAGAGGCTTGTTGTTTTGAGTAGAATTTAACTATCGGTCAGTTCTTTGACTGAGTCCTTATGTTGTTGGTGTTCCCTTTGTATTACTCCAAATTATGCCTGTTTAAACAATACATATGTATCAAAATTATGACCTTTGGGAATAAATTGTCTATTAATTCCAAAATATGTTTTGGGGTTCACTTTTTTCTTTTAATTTTATATTATTCTAGAATATGAACACATATCTTCCACCCCTATATGGTAATTACAGTGTCTGAAAATAAGTGGTAGGTCCATTCTAGAGCCCGTTAAGAGATTCACATTATAACACACAGTTGCTTTGAGATAAAAAGAAATATAATAATAAAGTTGCTCAGTTTGCCTGCCAACTGGGGATTTGGTATCAGCATCCACATATGAAGGAAACCATTCACCTTTTTTTTTTTCTGGGACTGTGTTACTTCACTTAGCATAATGGCTTCGAGTTCCATCCATTTACCTGTAAAGTTCATGATGTCATCTTTCTTTACTGCTGCATAGAACTCCATTGTGTAGATGTACCACATTTTTGTTATCCAGTCATCAGTTGAGGGGCATTTGGGTTGTTTCCAGCTCTTCGCTATTGTGAAGAGAGCTGCAATAAACATGGGTGTGCTTGTATCTATCTCTGCAGTAGGATGAGTCGTGTGGGTATATACCCAGGAGTTGTATTATTGGTTCAGGTGGCTGGCTCATTTTGTGTCTTTTAAGGACTGTCTGCACTGCTTTCCATAGTGGTTGTATAATGTTTTCTATGGTATATATTAGCTGAGTGTCCTTGGAGATGTCACACCCTTATGTGTTTTTTTTTTCCTAGTGTGAAATTGGGGATTATAATGCTTCTTCTCCCACAGGTAAACAAGATTATTTTTGTAAACTGCATCTGAGCACAGAATTGATGTTAAGTGAACTGAAGTACTTAATGTAATTAATGTATCAGTGTATTTCTTGGAGACAAGAAAATCTCAAAGTACCATCTATCATCAATACATCTAAAATTAAACACATTAAGAAAACAAGTGAATTACAGAAGTACTTAATGATCTTTTGAGCCATGTAAGTTATTTAGGCACTGCTACATACCAGTACTTTGCTGAGTACTGTAAGGAAAACATGAATTTTAAAATGCAGACCTTACCATTTCTGATGGTTAATCCTGGGTGTCAAGTTGACACTGGATTTGCGATTAAACAAAATGAATATTGGATCATTTGGAGCTGGAAGACCCCCTAAATGTGGGCGTTACCTTCTGATGGCAGCCAGAATAAAAGGCCCTGGCAGAGGGAGCTCAGCCCTTTTTGCTGCTTGTCTTCTCTCTCACTGGTGAGTTTGTCTTGCTTCTGTGACCAACTCCTCAGATTCCAAAATAGCCCGAAGACTAGCAGATCTCCCGGAATCCATCAGGCCTTCAGTGCCAGATTGGGACTACTGAGACATCCAGTCTTGTGGACTGAGCAATTAATTCTCAGTCTCTCCAGTGTGGTGCAGCCATTGTTTGACTACTTGTCCCATGAGTGTGTGTGTGTGTGTGTGTGTGTGTGTGTGTGTATAATTTTTTTTCACTTTGCTGATTCTGTTTGTTTAGAGAACCTTGAGACCTCATGGCTCACACTGGGGAACAACTAAAGAGCAGGTAGTCACCAAGTCATGAAGTGAAGTAGAGCCAGAAAGGGGCCAGGTATGGGAATAGATTATAAAGAACATGGCAGCATGGAGACATGGTCTCTTGTTAGGGTTTTTTTTTTTTAATTAAAAAAATATTTTTAAATTTATTTCTGTTTGTGTATGAATGTACTTTCTGCATGCAAGTGTGTGCACCCATGCCATGCAATGCTGCGGAGGTCAGAAGAGGGTGTTGGATTCCCCTAGAACTGGAGCTCTCCTGGAATTGGAGTTTCAGATGGTTCTCGGCCGCCATGTGGGTGCTGGGGATTGAACTCCAGTCCTCTGTAAGAGCGGTTGGTGCTCTCAACCGCTAGGCCATCTCTCCAGCATTCTTGTTAGGGTTTTGAGGAAGCAACAGTTCTATGTACAACAGAGGTAAGGAAGGGACCTCAGGGTGGAGGGCCCAGTGCTAATAAGGCCCTGAGGGAGGGGGCCAGGTGAAGGACCAAGGGAAGGTGTAATGCTGTCCTGAGTGGCCTAGAAAGTATGGAGCTGTGTTGGCCATTTGTGTGACAGAGACATTTGGTCCTCAGCTGAAGTCTGGTACAGGGTTGCCTTGGTTCTCTGGTTTCTATCCACACCAGTGAAGAGAGGGCAAGCTTTCCAAATCTGCAAAGGACTTGTCTGATGATGAGAAAACAATGTAGGTCATAAATATTGTAGGAGCAGGTGCACAGAATAGCAGGGTTCAGGGAGAGCTCTCCCCATGGGCCTGAGGAAAGTAACTCTCAGGGAGGGAGTCTGTCTGGACTCGCTCCTGGCCCCTGGGGGGCTTCTCCTAGGATTAAGAGCACCACGTCCCCCAGTGGCTCTTAGGTCAGCTTTGAGGCCATTTGGCGACATGCCTTCTCTCTGTTCCTAACTCTGGCTGGGGATCCCTGTCAGCCCAAGCAAGAGAAGGAGAGTGTCCCTTGTCCTTCTGCCAGCTCCCAGGGCTTTTTCTTCTGAGTCCTCACCACATGGGACTTCTGTTCTGAGCTTTAGAGCAATGTCCAAGCTCCTTCTGTCCCTGTGGAGAGGGCTTTTCCTCTTGCGTCCACCACACCTCAGAGCTGTTTGTCACACCACCGACTGTGGTGAGGGGTTGCTCCTTTCCTGACACTTGAGGCATGTGAAGCAGAAGCCAGGGCTTCTGTCTACATTTCAAAGTGTTGTCACGTGCCTGCCTCTGCACATCATTTCTGGACTCTGTCTGACTTTTAGCTGGGTTGTCTGGAAGAGAGGTATGCAGTATGCAGGGCAATGGCTGAAACTAGTGATCAGTTAAGGGCTGGTGGTGCTTGGGAGCTGCTGATAAATGTGTATCCATCAGCTCTTGTGGGGAATGGAGTGGTAGATGGGGTGGAAGTGAGGTTTAACTGATAAAACTTTGTGATTTCTGGTGTTTGGAAATTCCCCCTACAGACAGCTGAAAGCCACTAACAGAACATTGAATGGAAACCCACATGTGAAACTTTGCAAAAGGCTCACACTGTAGGACCCTTCTCTAGCTCACAGCACTTTGCTTCAGTGACCAATGTGCCTTTTCCATCAACCACAATGGAACCGTGGATTTTGCCTCTCTGTACCCCAGGCGGCCAAGAGCCTCGTGTTTGCCAACACCAGAAAACATCATAGATGCAGACGTTACAAACTTGAAAGGCGTGTTGGAGCATTTCTTTAGCTGCCTGATTGCCACATGGCACTATTTAATAACATGGCACTGTCAACTCCAAGCAGGAGGAAGAGCAGTCATGTCAGAAGTCCCAGGGACACAGACACCACTCTTCCTAATATCCAGAACGTTTCTGCATGTCCAACCCTGTCTGTGGGCCTACAGTATCGCTAGTTTACATCAGTGGGGCTTTCCTGCTGGACCAGGCAGTGCACCAGCTGCTGTACAGACATCATCTATTGGTCTGCAATGACTCTGACAGACTGGTATGATTTTTATCTTCATTTAAATCAAAAGAAAGTGGGGCTGTAGGGATGGCCTAGCAGTTAAGAGTGCCAACCACTCTTGCAGAGGACCCTGGTTGGATCCCCAGCACCCACATGGTGGCTGAGAACTGTCTGTAACTCCAATTCCAGGAGAACTCCATTTCCAGGGGAATCTGACACCCTCTTCTGACCTCCTTGGCATTGCACGACATGGGTACACAGACCTACATGCAGACAATACATTCATACACATAAAAATCAATAAAAAAATAAAATAAAATAAATCAAAAGAAAGCAAAGCTCAGAACATATAACATGGAAAGGTACCACAGCTACTAGGGGGCAACATTCAGACTCGAAGTTGGTTCTCTTTGAGTCTACAACTCATCATGCTTCTACCCACAACAGTTATCACCAAATATAAATCACTGCACCTTTCTGAAAATCCACATAATCAGTTGATGTGGACATGCCCTGTGCTACGTCTCTGTTTCTGGTTCTGTGGGGCGGGTACCCACACATCCTTTCTGCACTGGCCTTCAAAGACAGGCTCCCATGATCAGTTCACTCAGTGCCTGCCCCCACATCCAGCTTCACTGCAGTCATCAGGCCCGTGGAAGCTCAGGTCAGTGGACCACACGGATGGAGTCAACTCTTTGTATGGAGCTGAATTAAATTCTGCTGAAGGAGGAGGCCAGCCATCTGAGCAGGGGTCCTACCCTAAGGAGCAATTTGCCCTTGCATTGCTGATAAGCCCAGGGAAGTGCTACAGAATGCTGCCAGGAAGACTGCAGCGTGACTGAAGCCAGATAAACTGCAATCAAATGTCCATCCCCATGTTCTACTGTAATGGCAAGGGCTTTAATGACTGATACAGAATAGAGATCCAACAGAAGAGACTAAAGCATGCCACATGTCTCCCATATTACCTGGAAGGTGCAATTTCAAGTAGCCAGAATGGATTGTACAGCCGGAAGGCTTCCATTCCTGGCAAACGCAGCTCCATCAAGCTTTCCTAGCTTTACCTGACATGTGTCTTAAGAGCTCTCTGCTCATCTGTTCTGAGACCCCCAGGCACAGTCTGATACATTCTTATCTTTCCTGCATCCCTCCCCTCTCCTGTACCAGGTGACTTACTCATTCCCAGTCTCCCTGTCTTTGATAACCTTTTGTTCTCCTTGGACCAGCCCCCTCGGCATAAACCTCACACACTGTAGGAACAGTTCTCACACCACTCCCTCTTTCTTTTTTTCCTCACACTCCCTGCTGGAAGGAGCCTCCCTATGAACTGCCTTAGCAGATTTTCTGCATCTCTCTTATTCAACCTTCTCATCTGCATTGAATTTCTGGGCAATGAAGCTTCTGGAGGCCAAGGCTCCATATAACTTACCATTGTGTTCACCACAGTGCCTGGCACGAGGTCTTGTCTGTCATTTTATTCTGTGGTGAACCTGCCCACAAAGTGTTGACCGACTGAGTTGCCCTGCTAGGTTTCCCTCTTCCACTGCAAGGCTTTGTCAGGAACTTAAAAATTTGATGATGTGCATTTATTCCCGGATATTCTTAGATGAAGTAAAAATACTTGTTAATCTATGAAATAGAGACCCAGACAAACCCTGGACTTTTGTAAGCCCACTGCATGAAAGCACATAAGACACAGCTCAAGACAGGGTAATGTTCTTGTCTGATGTTCTAACTGGCAGTCTTTCCCCCAGAACATTTGCATTAATGCAGCTGCCTCCATTAGGTGAGAAAAGTCTGTGATAATGTGTCTAGCTTTGCACTTCAAAATAATTAAGTACAGAGTCTAGCTAGGTGGGAGATGCCAGACATGTAAAAGTGGTCCTGCACTGAATACCGAGTGTCTTTCCTTGGCCTAGCTCTCCTCTTTTCCACTGTGGTCTTTAAGTTCCACCTTGCTGAGAAGCTGAGCGGCATCTACTGGGACACATGTCCACATGCAAAGGGCTGATCAACTCTGTGCTCCTCATTTCATGCTGGAGACCTGGAAGAGCAAGGGAAGAACTCGGGGAGAGCCAGCCCATTCAGAGCATCGGCCTCCTTCCTGGAGACCTGTCCCAGGGGACTTCCAGCTGCAACTGCCGTGCTGTCCCAGCCTCCACCCTACTCACCCACATGGAAGCTAACAACTGTGTGTCCAGGTCTAGGGAACCCAGTACCCTTTTCTGACCTCCATGGAGATTGCATGACATGGGTGCACTTACATACATGTAAGCAAAATACACTTATACACATAAAATAAAAATATTAAATAAAATATTTTCTGAAACATAAACAAATGTTTACTATCTAGTAGTTTTTGTGGGTCAGTCAGGGGTCTGAGCCTGGCTCAGCTGTTCCACTGCTCGGAAGCAGAGGCCAATGTCATAGTGTCAGCTGAGAATACAGTCATGGGGGAGATATCTCATCACTTCCACAGTCCAGCTGCAATGGATTATTTGGAGGATTACATTAGGAGTTCCGAGTTTTGAAATTTCTTAATATACTTTTTATTATTTTAATTTAATTTATTATTTCATGTGTATGAGTGTACTGTCTGCATGTAGGTAGGTGCACCCATGTCATGCAATGCTGTGGAGGTCAGAAGAGGGTGTGGGGTTCCCCTGGAACTGGAGTTAAAGACGGTTCTTAGACACCATGTGGATACTGGGAATCGAACCTAGGTCCTCTGCAAGAGCAGTCGGTGCTCTTAACTGCTGAGCCATTTCTCCAGACCCAATACACTTTTTATTAAGTGTGTGTGTGTGTGTGTGGGGGTTTCCATGGTGTTAGGTCAAAGGACAACTTGTGAAGTCTGTTCTCTCCTTCCACTATGTGGGTCCCTAGGATTGAACTCAGGTCATCAGGCTTGGTGGCAAGCACCTTTACCCACTGAGCCATTTCACTAGATCCCCCGCCCCCTGACTTTGAGAGTTTTAGATATAATTTTAGAATGCTGATTTGTGGTTTTTGGTTTCTTATCCCAAGTTCCAGGGCTCTGGGTTTGATAGAACCCCGGCCATGGAGCTATGGGGAGACTCTGAAGTGTATGGAATTTATCACTACAACAGAGGTCTCTCAACCAATGAGGAAAGGAAGTCAGATAAATAAGGCCCTGGCCTCCTGATCCTTGGGTGAGACAATTGTGGGAAGAATTTTGCTCAGTCTTCCAATGGCTACCCAGGATTGGACTCGAGGTCCAGGGCAGAGATTCAGCCATCAGTGTGCCTAGGAGAGCTTTAGGCTCTCACCTCTAAGTACTATGTGCTCCCACTGTGCTTCCTGGGGCCTCTTTTTAAACACCACTTACAACCAAATCATGATCTCAGGATCTGCTGTGGTAAAGCCCCCCAAAAGCTGGGTTTGAACTTCATTATGTGTCTATCTTGTTTTTCCTTCAAAATGAAGTCAGCTACCCACACATGTGGGTGGGCCTGCTTCTATTGCTCAGTGTAGCCCTTTGGTCTCTGGCATGCTTCTCTCTCTTTCTGCTCTACCCTGGTAGTTTTGGATCCTGATAATCAATGGTCTCCAGGAAGCCACTTCCCCACCCTGTACTCTTCCTGGCTGGAATAGCCTTACACTCTGCGAGGGGATTGTCCAGCTCCCACAGCCTATTTATTTCCCTGTCTATACCCCTTCCCCTTCTGCCATGCCTCCCATCCTTCTCCTAAGATATTTTCTTTCCTGGCACACAGACAGGCTACAGACTTCAGGATGGTTCAAAGGCTGACTTTGGATCCAGCTATTCCACTAATCTCAGTCCTCTCCTTGACCTGCCCTTCTGATGCTGCTGTAGTCAGTTTCACATTCTCCACTGACTGTGCTGGAGGCCAGCCTCCTCCCAACATCCTTGAATACAGACTCCACCTCACTGACCTTCAGTTACACCATGCAGACAGCCAACATCAATCTTTAACTTCTGTGCCTTTGACTTTTCTATAAGTTCTTCTTCCTACAGAACATCTACTGCTGCTACCACTAGATTCTTTGTAACTTGCCAAAGCCCAGCCTTCTTGCTCCCTTTATGTGCTCCTTCAATGACAACATAATCCTACCTGTTGTTTACTCTATCATGAGCTCCTTTGTGTGGTAGCTCCTCTGACACAGTGTTGTTGGATAGAAGCATAGATAAAAACCATTCCGTTTTCTCACAGAGGACTTTCTTTGATTTCAGCAATGAGACCTGGAGATGAGGCAATTCTTAGTGTTACAGAGATGGAATATGAATGTGGTAAGAGAAGGCTGGCTGTGCTCTGGGAGCTGGGAAGATAGGATTCTCAGCATGGATGTTCTATGTGTATTATCTAGCTTTTTCTCTCTGCTGAAATAAAATATTTGACAAAAATATCTTAAAGGAGGAGAGATATTTGAATTCATGGTTCCAGAAGTTTCAGTCTGTCCTGCTGGGAGGTATAACAGAGCGGCTAGGAAGCATCGGCCTGGGGAAGGGACAAGACAACACCTCCATTGGCTTGCCTCCAGAAACCTATTTCCTCTGGCCAGGCCTGGCCTCTTCAAGCTTCCAGAACCTCTGAGGACCAACCCTCCAATACATGAGTCTTTTGGGGTGCTATTTTATATCCAAACCACAATATTCTCCCCAAAAGCTCCAAATCTACTACTTAGTAGGTCCAGTCATGACGTCTCAAACCCTGCTGTCTCCCCACAGGTATGTCCTGTCTCCCCACAGGTATGTCCTGTCTCCCAACAGGTATGTCCTGTCTCCCAACAGGTATGTCCTGTCTCCCAACAGGTATCCTACTTTTCAAGGCTGGAGCCATGAAGGGCACATTTTTGGCCACCTCCCATGGAAAGGCTCTGCCTCTTCCAAAGGCCTTCATCTACAATCTGAGGAATCACTGGAGACCTGCATGCTGAAAGTAGAGCAACAGGTATCAAGTGGCTGGATGAGGAGAGCAGCAGCCACAGGAGGGACCCTACGACAGCATGTGCAGCACCTCCGGAGAAGCAGCAGCTACAGAAGGGACCCTATGACAGCGTGTGCAGCACCTGCAGAGAAGCAGCAGCTTCAGGAGGGACCCTATGACAGTGTGTGCAGCACCTGCAGAGAAGCAGCAGTCACAGGAGGGACCCTACGACAGCATGTGCAGCACCTGCAGAGAAGCAGCAGCTACAGAAGGGACCCTATGACAGCGTGTGCAGCACCTGCAGAGAAGCAGCAGCTACAGGAGGGACCCTATGACAGCGTGTGCAGCACCTGCAGAGAAGCAGCAGCTACAGAAGGGACCCTATGACAGCGTGTGCAGCACCTGCAGAGAAGCAGCAGCTACAGAAGGGACCCTATGACAGCGTGTGCAGCACCTGCAGAGAAGCAGCAGCTACAGAAGGGACCCTATGACAGCGTGTGCAGCACCTGCAGAGAAGCAGCAGCTACAGAAGGGACCCTATGACAGCGTGTGCAGCACCTGCAGAGAAGCAGCAGCTACAGAAGGGACCCTATGACAGCGTGTGCAGCACCTGCAGAGAAGCAGCAGCTACAGAAGGGACCCTATGACAGCGTGTGCAGCACCTGCAGAGAAGCAGCAGCTACAGAAGGGACCCTATGACAGCGTGTGCAGCACCTGCAGAGAAGCAGCAGCTACAGAAGGGACCCTATGACAGCGTGTGCAGCACCTGCAGAGAAGCAGCAGCTACAGAAGGGACCCTATGACAGCGTGTGCAGCACCTGCAGAGAAGCAGCAGCTACAGAAGGGACCCTATGACAGCGTGTGCAGCACCTGCAGAGAAGCAGCAGCTACAGAAGGGACCCTATGACAGCGTGTGCAGCACCTGCAGAGAAGCAGCAGCTACAGAAGGGACCCTATGACAGCGTGTGCAGCACCTGCAGAGAAGCAGCAGCTACAGAAGGGACCCTATGACAGCGTGTGCAGCACCTGCAGAGAAGCAGCAGCTACAGAAGGGACCCTATGACAGCGTGTGCAGCACCTGCAGAGAAGCAGCAGCTACAGAAGGGACCCTATGACAGCGTGTGCAGCACCTGCAGAGAAGCAGCAGCTACAGAAGGGACCCTATGACAGCGTGTGCAGCACCTGCAGAGAAGCAGCAGCTACAGAAGGGACCCTATGACAGCGTGTGCAGCACCTGCAGAGAAGCAGCAGCTACAGAAGGGACCCTATGACAGCGTGTGCAGCACCTGCAGAGAAGCAGCAGCTACAGAAGGGACCCTATGACAGCGTGTGCAGCACCTGCAGAGAAGCAGCAGCTACAGAAGGGACCCTATGACAGCGTGTGCAGCACCTGCAGAGAAGCAGCAGCTACAGAAGGGACCCTATGACAGCGTGTGCAGCACCTGCAGAGAAGCAGCAGCTACAGAAGGGACCCTATGACAGCGTGTGCAGCACCTGCAGAGAAGCAGCAGCTACAGAAGGGACCCTATGACAGCGTGTGCAGCACCTGCAGAGAAGCAGCAGTGGCCAGGGGCCAGGCTGGCAGCTACTGGCAGCTCTGGGATCAATGTAAGAAAGGGAGGGATTAGGACTTCCAGACCTGGGCCCAGAGCCCAAGGAATGCCAAGCTATTCCCCAAGTGCAGCAAAAACTTCCTCCTAGTCCCCCAGTCCCTGCCATACAGACCTTCCATGGAGTCCACATCCTGACAGTTCATACTCCAGCCCACGGCTGCAATCAGAACAGCCTGGAAGCGCAGCATCTCCAGAGCAGCATGTAAGGTAGAGCTTTGGGAGGTAGAAATTGTAGTTTTGGTTATGAACAGCATCAATTTCAATAGGTTACTTTTTTTTTTTTTTGCCGGGCGTAGTGGCGCACGCCTTTAATCCTATCACTTGGGAAGCAGAGACAGGCAGATCTTTGTGAGTTCAAGGCCAGCCTGGTCTACAAGGAGAGTTCCAGGACAGCTGGGGCTACAGGGAGACCCTGTCTCGAAAAGACCAAAAAAAAAAATAGGTTGCTTTTTCAAGGAAATCTATTTCTTCAGAGAAGAGCCTGAGAGATGGAGGCCAGGAACGATTTAAGCTCTTCACTGCTTGTAGCAGACTGCTCCTGAGACTGTAGACTGTGTTTTTGATAGGCACAGGAAGTTAGCATTCCATGGTGACAGTGCCAGGCTCCAGCAAGCCAAGACAGTCTTTGCACACACTGCCCTTGGCTCCTCTCAGGTCCCATCCCAGTGGGCATCTGGGTGAGACAATATGGCCTTTGTTGGGGTGGCCTGGGGCCGGTCTCCATCAGCCAAAGCACTCTGCTCTCATGGAAGTGGCGAGGTAGCTTCTGCTCACTCCAGCGGCTGCCACGCTGGCCACACTGGTGTTCTCAGGAATCCCTCTGAGTTTCAATTAGGGAGATAGATTTACTGTTCTTCCTTATATCTCCTAATCAACACAGAAGTCCTGGATAGTATTCGTGGAGGGTAGATCTAAGCAGCAAGGACACGGCAGGAAGCCAGGCCTTTTCTGAATGCCTTGCAAGTCCTCACAGGTAGGTGCTGTGAGACCCAGTGCCAGGGTGCAGAGCATAAAGTAAGCCCGGAACAACCTGCATCCCCTGCAACACCCAGCCTAATGTACCTGATTCTGCATTCCTCTACAGCAGCTGCCCATGGCTGGTTGCACATCTGGGGCAGGAGGAGGGAGGCAAAATGGAAGGAGGTATAGAATCCTTGTGAGCAATAAGCCAATAGGGGCTGGATGGATTTCAGGGAAAAGGGTACAGTGAGAACCGCTATGGTTTTAGCGCCTCATAGACTGAGGTCTAGCCTATATATGGTTTTAACAGGTTATTAGCTCTCAGGAGTTTCAGTTTCTCTATCTGTAAAATTAAATAAGGATGCTTTCACTCACTTAATGAATAACATGAATATATTATGTTAATGTATCATATTATTATATCAATAGGTACTGTGCCCGCTAGAAGTACATATGCAAGCAAAACACATATCTCCTCTTAGTGAGACTACACGCTTGTGCAGAGGATGGAAAATTCCACCTATAGTATGGAACCAACTCTCCAAAGCTGTGGTTTCTGCTTTTGTGGATTCAAGCAAATGGACTGAAAATATTTTAAAAAGAGTTGTGTTTGTTCTGAACTGTGTAGTCTCACTTTTTCTTGTCATTATTCCCTAACTAATAGAGAATGGTGATTATTTTCATAGCATTTATATTGTATTAGGTGTTGTAAGTAATCCAGAGATCATGTAAATTATATGGGAAGGTATGTGTGGCAGGAATTTGAACATTCTTGAATTCCACATCTGTGGAAGGAGGGTCCTAGAACCTGTTCCTTATAGATTTTATTGGAAATCTGTCAGGGATTAGCAATAAATCAGGGCAAGAGGATAGAGGGTGCCAGAGTATGTGTGGAGTCTTAAAGCATAGTCAAGAAAGGCAGCTTTGTCAGGTTACTTAAACAGAGACTGGAAGAAAAGGAGACATAGATGTCTGGGCACAGGCAAGAGCAAGCACAGTGACGCTGGTCAGGGAGCCAGCAAGTGAAATCTAAGAGGAAGGTAAGTGCAGTAGACCAAAACTCTGTCCTCTCAGCTTCCAAATGATTGTGTTAGGGTGTGAAGCCCTCATGAGGCTTATCCTTCTGAGATGTGTGGTTGCAGGGTAAGTGGCTATCTGTGAACCAGGAAGTGGTTACTCACAGGACATGGAAATGTCCCTATCCTCATCTTCCTGCTTCCAGAACCTTGAGAAATAAATTTCTGTTGTTTATAACCTGCATACTTTACAGAAATAAGATGTAGCAGCTTGACTGCACAAGATAGTCACCGTGGGAGATGGTGAGATGCATCAGTGCATAAAGGCACTTGCTGCTCAGACCTGATGACCTGAGGTGACAACTTGTTTGATCTTCGGAAGGAAAAAGCCCAGTCTACGAAGTTGTCCTCTGATCATCACACATACACCACGGCATGCATGCGCTCACACACATTAAACATACATACAATAATAAATTTTTCAAAAGAAACCTGTGGAAGAGAAGGCACAGATTGTATGTGTGTTTGTGCATGTGTGTGTGCACATACGTATGCATAAGTGGATGTATGTGGCTTTGAGAGTACACATATGCATGTATAGAGGGGAAGGGATGGTCAGATCATAGGAAACCCAAAGTTAGTTTAGGTGAGAGAAGTACATGGCCTGGCACGCACACTGAGGATTAGCTTGGCTGCTGGGTGGCAAGTAGACCATTAGACTACTGCGGGAAAAGCAGGAAGACCCTGAGGGAAACTGTTGCACCTTTTGCTGAGAGATGGTAGCAGCTTGCCTTGGGGTAGTGGTGCTTGGGTTAAGAAAAGGAAAATGGACAAATCCACAGGTAGAATGCATGGACTTACTTGCAGGGGGCCATGAGTCATGAAGTGTTAGGCACAGAGAATGCATCCGTGGTCTTGTCCTGAGCAACTGTGGTGGGGTGAAATGAAGAGGCAGGTGGGAAGAGGGCATGTTGGTTATGGATCTGGAAACTAGACTTCTGTTTTAGGCACACTGAGTTGTGGGTATTTGTGGTTGACCATGTGGAAGTGCTGAGTGGGATGCCAGGTGTCTAGGGTGCAAAGGAGCAGCTGAGCTAGGAAATGAAATCAGAAGCATTGGTCTTTGGAAGAGTAACCTTTTAAAATCTTGGGACTGTGTGAGATCATCAAGAAGAGAGAGAGGTTAGAGAAAGTGAGTCTAGAATGCTCCACAGATTTGAAATCAGGCAAATGAGAAGGAAGGGCAAGGAAGTCCAGAAGACAGACTTAAGACAGCATGGCATACAGGTGTGCTCCAGAAAGCCCAACCTGGCATCAGCATCCACACTTCCAGTCAGGTGGAGGGTGGTGGAGCTGGAGAAAGAAAGCTGTGAAGACAGCACTAGTGCTGGGGTGCACCTCTCTCCCTGCAGCTATTTACTTCCTCTCTCCTCTCGCTGCCCTCATTCATGGCCTCACTGAACACGAAACAAGAAAACAATCTGAATATATTAGAATAATCATCCCGGGATTGCTCAAAATATTCCAGTTCAGCTGAAGTCTTTAGGGCATCTGTAGAATGATGTGTCATTTAATAAGTTTGAAGCTGAGAGGCAGGTTGGGGAGAGGGTGCTACAATGGCTTCCAACATTCTCCCACTCCCAGTGTGGCTTCAGGCAAGTCATATAAGGCCTTTACCCCTGAGGATGATGAGCTCTGACTATACCACCCATGTGACATGCCTGCCATTTGCTTTTCTGGTTTCTAAAATTCATGAATCTCAGTCTCAATTAGTGTGAGCTAAGGGTTCTCTGGTCTTCCCTCCCTCCTTCCCTCTCTGTCCTTCCCTCCCTCTCTCTCTCTTTCCCTTGTTTTATCTTTCTTTTTCCTTTCTTCCTTTCTCCTTCCTTCTCTTCCTTCCTCTTTCCCTCCCTTCTTTTTTCCTTCCTTCTACTTCCTTTCACCTTTTTTTTTTTCTATCTGACAGAGAAAGGATATTTGGCCTCAGGATCCTGCTGCCTTGGCCTCCTGGGTGCTGGAATTACAGAGATGAGCCACTGCACCTGCTTCTCTTGTTTTTCTTTTGAGGCCTAGTCTCTAAATTTGGGGCGTTTTCTCACCATAGTATAGTGAGAGAAGAACCAGGGGTAAATGCCCCAGGTCCCACATTCCATTCATTCCATGGGCACTCTGAGACCTTTGATGTCTTTGAACCACTAGAAGGCCAATGTCTTGAACAATATCAGTTTACTTAACTACCTTCATTGGATTGTATTTTAAGAATAATGCTTTTGGCTTTAATTAAACAGCCCTAAAACGACCACGCAAAGTTCACAGCCACATTTTCAGAAGAACTGTTACAGGCATCATCTTATACCATTCTGGAAAAAAGCCCTTTCCAAAGGTTTTCAGACATCCATATCTGCAAAATATTAATAGTGAAAGATCAGTAAGTTTGGAGAAGCAATGTCTCCTGAGGGTTGTCTAAGAAGCTTCACTAACAGGAAAATACCACCAAGAGTTAGAAGGAAATAAGCTATGCAACATTGTCCATTCCATCATGTTAGCCAGAGGATCATTAATTGGGACTCTATCTCTTGGGTTTTGTGCTGGTTAGTTTTTATCAACTTGACACAAACTAGATCTACATGGGAAGAGGGAACCTCAGTTGAGGAATTTCCTCCATCAGACTGGCCTGTGGACATGTCTATGGGGCTTTGCTTATTACTATTGATATAGGAGAGTCCAGTTCATTGTGGGTGGTGCCATCCCTGAGCAGGTGTGCCTGGGCTGTATAACGAAGGCAGCTGAGCAAGCCAGTAAGCAGAGTTCCTCTGGTCTCTGCTTCAGTTTCTGCTTGTGAGTTCCTGTTTGAGTCCCTGGCTTGGCTTCTGTTCAAGATAGACTTCTACTGTATCTTAACCTGTAAGCCAAATAAACCCTTTCCTCTCTCCAGTAGCTTTTGGTCAGAGTTTTATCACAGCAACAGAGGAACAAACAAATACCAAAATTGGTATCAGAGAATGGGTATTGCTGATAGACCTGATGACGCCTTTTGTGTGTGTATGAGGGGGGATTTTGAAGCTTTTGGAACTTTGGCCTGGGGAAAGCAGTGCATACATAGAGCCTAAGAAGCTGCTGTGGGAGCTCAGAAGACAGGAATAGTTAGAGAAATGCAGACAGCGGACGCCTGCCTTGTTAGCTTCTGAGTAAAGCTTGGTAATCACTCAAAGACTCTATCAAGGACATTTATATAATATCTTGGATTACAAATCTCTGGATTTGAACCCTCTTGTGCTTTAGGGGGACAGTAGAGACTGTTCAGCTGGGGCTAGAAAATTAGCCTTGATTAATCAGATACCAGTATCACGTAGGTGAGATTTTTCTGGGAAGTATTTACTTGGGGTCAGCACACAGAAGCTATGGTCCAGAAGGGGCCAAGGTTGGGTTTTAAGCTGGATGTCAAACTTGGTAATATGTAGGAATCTCACAGGTGGTACTGGTTTTAATAACATGCAAGCTGCAGAATTGGAGAGGTCATGGAAGGAAGCTGAGTCTTTGCATTCTGAGATGGCAGGAGAGGCCATTTGTGGGAATGCAGCCTTAACTGAAGTGGAGATGCCAGGACCGAAGGGGTTACAGAGAGAAACTGAGGCTTTGCACAATTGGAGGTCATTGGTGAAGTCATAACCCCAGTAATAGTGAAAAGTCCAGCATATTAGAGATGCAAGAACATGAAGGTCTGTCAAGGATAACAGAAGGTATGAAATGGAGGCAGTGGAGACTAAGAGAAAAGCTGTGTGATGCAGATGTCAGACCATGCTGAGCCTTTCAGAGACCAGGAGACTGTGAGAATGTCTCTGATGTCTGACTCTGAGCTACACTGCTGGGTTTTGGGTTTGGTTAGGTGTGCCTTTTGATTCTTCCTTTTGAAATAAGAAAGTACTTTTTTGTTTGTTTTTTGTTGTTTTTTATGCTTTCTTTTATTTCATTTTTTAACAATAAGTAATAAGTTATGAGTACAAGCATCCTTCATGTAAAACCAATTTGCAAGCAGTTGTGCCCAAACCCTCACAGCCTAAGGGTCCCACCATCCAGGTGGGGGGCTTGTATATTCAATCAAGTTGATCAAATAAGTGTCCAGTCTATATTGCTGTAGTTTCACGATTCACCCCAATCACAGTCCTTACATTCTACCATGCCCCCTCTTCTGCAGATTGTTCCCTAGGCTTAGAAAAGGAGCACAGGTGGATGAGAAGCAAAACAGTCTACTTTCTCTGGAGCTGTCGTTTTGGACTCTGGTCAATTCTGGCTGTTTCCTTTCATGGGCTGACAGTTTGTCCAGGAATAACCTTTCAATCCTACTAATGAAGCACAGGCAATTAGATATATAGGTATTTAAACAGTACTAATTGTTATGGTAGGTTACTTTGGTATAGACACAGATATTTGGATGGTATGTTAATCCATGAATTACATTTTTTTCTGTTAAATATGACAGGGTCTTACTGTGGCTTATAACATCTCCTAACCATTAGAGGATGTAAGCTTGTGGCATCAGCCGTGGGTTATTCCTCCAAGGAGAGAGCTAATAGCCAATTAGATTTGGGATATACAGACATATGGCTGCCACTGCTGCACAGTATTTCCAGGCAGGTGAGGTGTAGCTGGTGCTGACGGAGGAGTCTTGCTTGACTCAAGGAGACCAATATTTGCTTTATTGGTTTAGTGGCCTTTGGTAACACTCTCTGGTATTCCAGAGACCAACTGTACACTTGCATGTGTGGTCTCAATACATCTTTCCCATGCTTACATCAGGCTTCGACAGCAGGGCCTTACCACCTCTCTTCTTGCAGGTATCCCAGTTTACAGGCAAGAAGCCTTTACCTTTGGGGGGGCTTGGATCCCCTGGCCAACATCTCCTTGGCAGAATAATCCATTGCTGATATCAGAGCTCTCCTGTATTAATATATTTTGCTTAAATGCATAGCTTAAGGAGACTTTGGTATTATATTTGGATCTGAATAGAGAATAATCCTTTTCACAGTTCCTATGTCTATAATAATTAAGAATTTAACTTTTTAATTTTATTTTATAGGAGCCCACAATTAAAAAACTTTTGATATCTTAAACAGACTTTGAAAATTTTATGTGTTTGATTTTTTTTCATTTTGTTTGGCTTTTCTGTTGTTTTTATTTATATTTGTTTTATGTGTATGAGTGTTATGCCTGCACATATGTAAGTGCACCCATGTCATGCAATGCTTGTGGAGGAGAGAAGAAGGTGATGGATCCCCTGAAACTGGAGTTACAGATAATTGTTAGCTTCCATGTGCATGCTGGGAATTGAACTGGATCCTCTACAAGAGTAGACAGTGCTCTAGCCTAAGCGCTCAACTTTTTTAAGAGTTGATTCATATTCCATTGCATATGCAATGGAATATGAGTCAACTCTTTTTTTTTTTTTTTTTGACAGCACACAGGAGGCTTCAGCCATGTCAAGCCGTGCCAGGGCACACTCGAAGGGCGTGTGTGAGTGCGCACGTGCACGTGTGTGTGTGTGTGTGTGTGTGTGTTTGTGTGCGCATGTGCAGGAGTGTGTGTGTGCCTGAGTGCGTGTGTGTGTGTGTGTGTGTGTGCGCATGTATGTCATTTAACTTAAGAAATGAAATTATGAAATTCACAGGTAAATGAATGGAACCAAAAGCAATCATCCTGAGTGAGGTCAAACAGACTCAGATCAGAAAGACAAATGTCACATGTTCTCACAGCTGGATGCTAGCTTTGAAATCTTATATATACATGCTTCAATTTGAAAATTCAGAGAGGTTAAGAAATGAATAAATGGCTGTGGAGTGGGGGGAGGTTTCTGGGAGGGATGATAGAATGCAGTGTTATGAAAGGGGAAAGAGGAACATTAGAAGAGCTAAATGCGGTGGGGAATGGCAGGGCAGATGAAAGAATATGGGGAGGGATAAGTAACACTAAAGGTCTTTAGATAAAACCATATGGAAACTTACTACCATAGAATCTGCTTACTATGTACATTAAAAGAAAAGATTAAAAGAGTTATCCTATTACAGATGGACAATGCCCTTTCCAGACATCATAGCCTAATGAGAAAAAAAGTTCTTAATTCCAAGAATGGAGTTCCTCTCTTGAAGCTGTTGAACAAGGGTCCATCAAATCATACTGGCTATTGCCCCTACTCTTTGTTACCCACCAGAACTGGATAGTAAGACCCTATTGTTGAAGTTATTACATGCATGGCCTGTAGAATAAGCAAGGAGAAATCAAGCTGGTGCTGACTTTAGGGCCTCATTTCTATTGGCTACCATCTGTACTATGGAAAGGTGGATGTTACTGGAAGGAAAAAAATAATCATCAACCCAACCCTGATGTGAATCCTATGAACTATAGTAACAACTGGTCTAGCAAGAGATGCCCACTGGTACAATAGTGGCATGAATATCATGGGAGTAACCAACCACTCTTTAATTGGAATTAAGGTTCCATTTCATAGGATGGAGCCCATACCTGACACTGATATCAGGTCACAGACATAGGGGAGAACCTAACACTAGTTTTCTACTAAATAGTTATGGTATTAAACTGACTTCTAATGACTTACTGCTATAGCCATAGGTTAATGCATCTCACAACTCTTACCAGAGAAGTTTCCTTTTGCAGCAGATGGTGATTAACACAGAAACCCACAAGTAGCAGATGTGCAGAGAACAAGAGGCTGCAGAGTGCTCAACCCTGAATATGACACCTATTTCAAATTTCTGCCTCCCAAGGCCAAAGGATCATTGTGGAAAAGGGAGTGGGGTGGATGGATATAAGAGCCTTGTGGTGGATGACCACAAGGAAGTAGTTTTCCAGACAGGTGGTTGGTTATTCATATGACCTCACAGCAATAGTGATAGTATGTACAAGTCCCATGAAAACTCAAATCAGAAAAACAAGCATAGACATAGGCAAGTGGGTAAGAACCCTCAATCCTAACCTAAGGAAATTGTGGCAAGCAATGATTGCTGGGAGGGGAGAAGAGAGTCTCTTTAAAGGATGGACTTCTTGGTAGATGAACCAAGCTCCAATGGATGGACCCACACTGAAGTACAGTTGGCGTTACAAATTAGGCCCTATAGGTTTTATACACTTATATATAGAATTTTATGTACATATATGTGTGTATGTAATAGAGTACATTAAAGTGGGCAATGGTAATAATGGGGGGTATTTACATACCATCAAATTATATTATATGAAAATTGCAGAAATTCAATATAAAGGAAAAAAGTCAAGAAGTAAAGTGGGATTTTAAAGTTGTAGTATGCTTTAAATTGTGATTTTAGCATGGGATATTGGACATGATAAAAAAGGAAAGCTATAGTTTGACATGGATGGGTTTATATACCAAGGTGACAAGGGATGGGGTATGCTGGTTCATTTTTGTCAACTCGATAGAAACATCCATTTTTATCAACATCCAAGTTGATCAAAACTAACCAACATGGAAGGGTAAATGAGCAAGCCAGGAGTATACAGGGAGGGTGGCAAAATGCCACCTCTGTGGTGTCTGCTTCAGTTCCTACATCCAGATTCCCACTTTGCTTGAGTCCCTGCCTTGATTTCCCTCAAAGATGGACTAGCATCTGGATGTGTAACCTAAACAGGTACTTTCTTCCTCAAGTTGATTTTGGTTGGTGCTTGTCATAGCAGGCTAACTCTAACTACAACAGAGTTCCTCTCCACAAGCTCAGCAAAGAAACCTTCATTTGTTTCATGCTCAGTCAGGAGAGGACCATTGACAATACACTGAGGAGGGCTAGATAGGCAGTTAGCAGGGACCTGAATGGGCTGATGGCATCTCGCCTCTCTTAGATACCACCTTCTTCCATTCACGATGATAGGGGTCCAGTTCAAAGATATCACTCAGTACTCACCTGTGAAATGATGTAGAAAGTGAAACTATTGGAGCCACAATTCAGTGATGAGACAAGGGGACAGAGGTGGGTTAGTTGTTAGCGTTTCGGAGGAGTGATGAGGTGCGATGCTGACCAGGTTAGGAGACATTGCTTCTTGGGACAGTCCTGAGTCTCCCTGTGATCTTTTGAAGATGTTTTCCTCTTCATTTTCAAAGGTATGTGCCTCCCGAATCCCTGACTTTTAGTCTGAGGCACTAAGTAAGCCCTGAAGGATTAGCTTACTCTTTATACTGATGTTTCTCCAACTCGAGGAAACATCAACCAGGTATGTGTGCACACTGCGTGCCTCCCATCAATGGGAGGTTAATTATTTAGAGGCTAATGGTTCTGCTTTAAAGTGGGAATTGAATTATGTTTTGTTAAGTCTTCCAAAGTGGAGAGGAAGAAGCAGGAGGTCGTGGATCAATGAGTAAATGCAGGCCTCCCCTTTTTCCTATGGCTTCTCGGCCAGGAGGACCAGTGGGGATAGTCACAAAGCGCAACTCCCCCCTCCCCCCCAACAGGCTAAGCGGAGATTGCAGATGGGTACATGGTGACGGGAGAGCTTTAAAGGAATGCTCAGCACATCCTGTAGCTCTCGGCCACACTACCTCCAATTTCATTATTAGGATGCAGCTCATTTTTAGAGACTTTTCTGTGTTCAGGGGCTTATGGAAAATTCTAGAGCTGGGGTTTCTCTGCTTGCTTCTTGGCTGCCTCTACAACCCACACCTGCCATGATGCACTGCCTGCTCCAAGGCCCCAAGGCTGTGGGGCCAATTGACCTGGACAAGAATCTACCACGCCATGAAACAAAATTAATTTTCTTCATTTTAAGCTGGTTAACTCAGGTATTTTGTTACAGTCACATGAAATGGACTGACACAGGAGATCTGAATAGATGCCGCAGGAAGGTGTTTCTCAACGTGAGGAAACATGGTATTCCAGAGCTAGCTCACTGTAAGTATTCTCAGGCAGCCCAAATTACAGCACCCTGGAGAACCAGCAGTTCCAGGAGGCCTCCTAAGGCTGATGGGGTTGTGTTGAGGCCTTTATCAAAGGTCCCTGGGATGTAGGCAGGGAGCTTGAGTCACCAGAGTTTACTGAGGCCCATCACCACAGTGGGGAGCAGTAGAGAGCCAGCTGCAGGCAGGCAGGGAGGAGATCCTACGCCCATCTTCTCATCCTGTCTCTTTCTTTTTTTTTTTTTTTAAATTAATTTTTATTGATGCTTTGTGCATTTCATACATTTTTTCCAATTCAGTTCAGGCTTATTTCCCTTTCCCTCCCCCCCACCCCCACCCCATCCCAGATCATGCATTCTGCCATAACTGTCCTGCATCTTTCTCTCAGTTTTTTTTTTCATTTTTAGCTATAAGTGATAATCCATGAGTACAAGCATCCTTCATGCAAAACCTATCTGCAGGCTGTTGTGCCCAAACACCTACAGCCCCACCATCCAGTGGGGGGTGACAGGTTGTTTGTTCAATCAAGTTGATCAAATGAGTGTCCAGACTACATTGCTGTAGTTTCACCATTCACCCCAATCGCAGCCCTTACATTCTACCACGCCCCCTCTTCCGCAGGTTGTTCCCTAGGCTTAGAAAAGGGGCACAGGTGGATGAGAGGTAAAACAGTCCACTCTCTCTGGAGCTGTTGACTTGGACTCTGGTCAATTCTGGCTGTTTCCTTTCATGGGCTGACAGTTTGTCCAGGAATAACCTTTCGATCCTACTAATGAAGAACAAGCAATTAGATATATAGGTATTTAAGCAGCACTAATAGTTATGGTAGGTTACTTTAGCATAGACACATGTTTGGATATGTTAATCCATGAATTACAATTTTCCCCCCTGTTAAATATGACAGGGTCTTACTGTGGCTTATAACATCTCCTAACCTGTAGAGGATGTAAGCTTGTGGCATCAGCCATGGGTTATTTCTCCAAGGGGAGATCCAATAGCCAATTAGATTTGGGATATACAGGCACATGGCTGCCTCTGCTGCACAGTATTTCCAGGCAGGTGAGGTGTAGCTGGTGTTGACGGTGGAGTCTCTCTCTGTGGATCCTACATGTAACAACTAGTTATAATGAGTCCTAATGAAACTTACCTTCTAGGTGCCACAAAGGTTCTGATATGAGAGACTTCCTTGCCTTCCCACCCATAGAACAAGGAGAAAAATGACAATGATGAGGTCGCTCCCCAACTGTAAATTGGAGACAACTATTGTAGAGGTAATCTCTTATAAAACCGGTAAAACTGCTTTCTTTAATTGACTACTAGACATGGGAACTGTGGAAGGGATTACTCTCTGTTCAGAACCAAATATAATACTAAAGTCCTAGGGCTATGCACTCAGGCAAAATATATTAATACAGGAGCTCTGACATCAGCAATGGATTGTTCTACCAGGTGGATGTTGGCCAGGGGATCCAAGGCCCCACAAAAGGTAAGGGCTCCTTGCCTCTAAGTTGGGATACCTACAGGAGGAGAGGCAATAAGACCCTGCTGCCGAAGACCTGACGTTATCATGGGAGGGATGTATTGAGACCACACATGCAAGTGTACAGATGGCCTCTGGAATGCCAGAGAGTGTTACCAAAGGCCACTAAACCAATAAAGCAAATATGGGTCTCCCTGAGTCAAGCAAGACTCATCCTGTCTCTTTCAGCGCTCTCCTTTTGTGAAGACCTCAGTGCCGAGCTCACAGCAGGAACTGCAGCTGCTCCTGCCATAAAGCACCTGGATTGGAAGTGGGGAGGAAGGCTGCACATATTTTTTTTAACCCAACAGCAGCTGACACTGGCTTTGTATGTCCAAAAAGCTTGCCCAGTGACCCTGCCCAACCTAGGAATCCTGAAATATTTAGAAGCTGTAATGCTTGTGTGAAGGAAGAGCACAGCCATTTGGACAGGAAGTTCAATTATTCAGGAAGAGAGTTCGCTGGGTGTCTTGAAAAGCAGGAGCCCAAGGAAGCCGACCTCATTGTGGGGTGATTGGAGGTCAGTGTGCTGCAGGGCTCTAAGTACCTGCGCAGCCCCTTCATCTCCTCTGCTCCTTCCCTGAGTGCTTCAGCCCTGGGTGCTTCCTCTACTGCCACAAAGCTCATAATTAAAATGCACCAATAGCTCTTTCTTCTGACAGAGTGCAAGTCTGATTCCACCGAAGGTTTGGCTTGGGGCAGATGCCTCTTGCAAATCTTTTTAGCTGCTGTCAGTGTCTGACGCTTGTGAGTTCTGTGAATCTGAGGTGATTGTTGTTCCTCCAGAGCCTTCCATCTTCTGCACCTGTAAACAAATGTGTATTCAGGTATACTAGCGGCGTCCACCTCTTTCTCTGGGAAGTATGGTTTTCAGCGGCAGCAGCCTGGAGAGATTTATTTCATTATTTCAAGTGTCCTGTGGGGGCAGCTGTCACACAGAATTATTCCAGCTGCCCAAAGCTAACACAGAACAATGCAATGGAGAACGCTCCACAGCACAAGTGACAAGGGGGATCAGTTAAGAATCCTGCCACTGTTTGTGTAGGTGCTGAGGGAAAAACTTCTAAAAGGATGAGATTGAATTGGGGTTAGGCTAACATGGTTGGATATGGCTTGGCATTCTCTCTCTCTCTCTCTCTCTCTCTCTCTCTCTCTCTCTCTCTCTCCCTCTCTCTCTGTCCCCCTCCTTCTTTCTAGCTTGCTCTTTCCTTTGATAGCACCTATCCTAATATGTGCCAGACATCTAAGAAAAGAATTATCCTCAAAGGGACTGCAGTTGTGTGATTGAAGATGTACTAGTTTGGTTTCTGTTGCTGTAACAAAACACTGACTAAAACCAACTTGGGGAGGAAAGGGTTTGTTTCATCTTACACTCCCAAAGCACAGTCCATCTTTGAGGGAAGTCAAGACAGGAACTGAGAGACAGAAGTGAAAGAAGACATCATGGAAGAGCAGTTGCTTACTGGCTGGCTCTCCCTACCTGTGCTAGGCCTGCTTTCTTATACAACACAGAATCACTTGTCCAGGGGTGGGCCTTCCCATAGGACCACCTACAGTGGGCTGGGCCTTCCTACCCAGCATTCAAAAGATGCCTCACAGACTTGGCCACACACCAAACTGATAGAGGAAATTCCCCAATTAAGGTTCCCTCATCCCAGGTGTGTCAAGTTGACAGCTGAAGCTATTCAGCAACAAAGCAGAAACTGTATAAATCATTTCAAAACAGTGTGAAAGTGCTAGAAAAGAAGGCTTTTTTTCCCCCTCTTCATTTACATATATGTCTGTATATTTCCCAGGGTAGGCTTAAACTCATGGACTGAAGTAATCCTTCAGCCTCAGGTGCCTGGGTTATTGGGACTGCAGGGGTAAACCACTGTCCATGATCTCCTTTGTTCATGTTTTCATTCATTCTTCACCCATGCTTGATCTGCTGACTATCAAGCTGGAGCAAACTCTTTACCAATGAGAACAGGACAGGATACGGCAAATCCCATGGCTTCCCTCAAAGGCAGAAGAACCTCCCCACCCCTACCATCAAATTCTTAGCAAAAGTAACATGTAGCTGTGTTTATTCCTCCAGGAGGCTGCCACATCATTTTCTGTAGAAGTGAGAAGACACACACACTTACTCTGTGCCATGTCTCAGGGTCACTCAGCAGCTATCTTCACCATCCATGGGGCTGTCTGCTGTTTGCTGGCTTTCCAGATCCACCCCAGGGGGAAAGACCCACAGCTGTGCCTTTGTAGCTACTTGTCTTGATTCAACCACCAAGTGAAGACAAGGAGAAGGTCAAATTCCTGAGAGATGCACATTGCAGTGTTGAAGCTGCAGTCCTGGTTCCTAGACCTCCTATACCCCAGAGCCACCAAATAGGTTGTACACATGGCTCTTCCAGCTCTCAGTCAGTTCTGAGGATGATGGCATTTGTTAAACAATTATCTTTTAGGATATCAGGACCTGCCTTACTACAAGCACAAACACCAGGTGTTGAAATGTCCAGTGGAAACTTCAGAAGTTTCAGAAGAGCAAAAAATATGGAAGCAGAGTGATGGATGAATGAGGGAAGGACATGATAGAACACTTATAGTAGAAGGAGTCATATGCACAGTCCCCCCCCTCCAAAGATGTCCTGCCACATCCACCATGGAGGAATGGAATAGATGCCCTGCCACACTCACTGTGGTGGAATGGAATAGATGCCCTGCCACACTCACCATGGCAGAATGGAATAGATGCCCTGCCACACTCACCGTGGTGGAATGGAATAGATGCCCTGCCACACTCACCATGGCAGAATGGAATAGATGCACAGTGACATCCAAAGATGCCATGCTGCACCAATGAAGAGTAAAGTATAAATCTGAAGTCATTTTGATAGCTCATTATACTGATGGAAAAAGTTAAGAACAAATCCCAACTCTGTTGCCAAGAATTCAGAAAAAGGGTGTTTCAACTGTTGCAGCTCATGAAGGTATAAATTTGTCTATATTTTCTAGAAAATATTTTGGCAATTTGTATATGAATAGTCTTAAAATATTCATGTACTTTGAGCTAGCAATTTTACTTTTAGGGCATAATCCTAAGGCAATCATCAAATTTATGTATAAGATTTATGTTCAACAAACATCTCAGCCATTAGTGTAATAAAAAAAATATTAGAAGCTACCTAAAAGTCTCACAATAGGAGGTTGGATAAATAATTGAGGGCAGAACCACAGAATGGAAAACAGTTCATTCATTAAAATGATTTTCTCAAAAATATTTGATGATGGAAGGAAATAGTGAAAAAACAGGGCATGAATGCTAGATGGAGTATTTCAATTTTCTTAAAATGCTGATAATATAGCTGCAGAAAGTTATTAAAAACAGCAGGACTGTGATGATGAGATTATTTTCCCTTGTTTTCTCACTTTTTTATTGACATTTTGTGTATTTCGTACATCATTTTTCAGTCCAGTTTGGATACATTCCCCTCTCTCCCAACCCCAGTTTATGCATTCTGCCATACATGTCTTGTATCTTTCTCTCAGTGTTTCCAAGAATTTTTTTTCTTCAGAGGCTTATTGTTTTGAGCAGAATTTAACTGTATCAGTCAGTTCTTTGACAAAGTCCTTATGTTGTTGTTCCCTCTCCTTTGTATTACTCCAAATTATGCCTGTTTAAACAACACATATGTGTCAAAATTATGACCTTTGGGAATAAACTGTATGTTAATTCCAAAATATGTTTTGGTGTTCCTTTTTTTCCTTTTAATTTTGTATTACTCTAGAATATGAATACATATCTTCCACCCTACATGGTAATTACAATGTCTGGAAATAACTGGTAGGTCCATTCTAGAGCCCTTTAAGCAATTTACATTGTAACAGCACAGTTGCTTTCAAATACAAAGAAATATAATAATAAAGTTGTTCAGTTTGCCTGCCAACTGGAGATTTGGTGTCAGCATCCACATATGAGGGAAACCATTCAACTTTTCTTTTTTTTTTTCTGGGACCGTGTTACTTCACTTAGCATAATGGCTTCGAGTTCCATCCATTTACCTGCAAAGTTCATTATGTCATCTTTCTTTACTGCTGCATAGAACTCCATTGTGTAGATGTATCATATTTTTGTTATTTACTCATCAGTTGAGGGGCATTTGGGTCGGTTCCAGCTCTTCACATTGTGAAGAGAGCTGCAATAAACATAGCTGTGCATGTATATTTTTGGTAAGATGAGTGTTGTGGGTATATACCCAGGAGGGGTATGACTGGGTCGGTGGCAGGCTCATTTTGAGTCTTTTAAGGATTCTCCACACTCCATTCCATAGTGGTTGTATGAATTTACATTCCCACTAGCAGTGGGTCTGTGTTCTGCTTTCCCCACAATCTCTCCAGGATTTGGTGTCTTTTGCTTTCTTGATCTTGGCCAGTCTTATTGGAGTGAATTGATAGCTTAGAGTGGTTTTAATTTGCATTTCCTTAATTATTAATAATGTTGAACATTTTATTTTATTTTATTATTTTTTTATGTGTATGAGTGTACTGTCTGCATGTAGGTCTGTGTACCTGTGTTGTGCAATGCCACAGAGGTCAGAAGAGGGCGTCAGTTTCCCCTGGAACTGGAGTTCTCCTGGAGTTGGAGTTACGGATGGTTCTCAGCCGCCATGTGGGTGCTGGGGATTAAACACGGGTCCTCTACAAGAGCAGTCGGCGCTCTTAACTGCTAGGCCATCTCTCCAGCCCATAATGTTGAACATTTTAAAAGATTTTTCAGCCATCTTTATTTCCTTATTGGTGAAGTCTCTGTTCAGCTTTTTACTCCATCTTTTGAGTAGGTCATTTGTTTTCTTATTTCTTGTTTTTTAAGTAGTCTATATATTCTGGATGTTAATGTTCTGTCAGATGTATCACTGGTGAAGGTTTCCTCCCACTCTGTGGGTTTTCTCTCCACTTCATTGATTGTTTCTTTCACTGTACAGAAGCTTTTGAGTTTGATGACATCCCACTTGTCTGCTGTTGACCTTATTTTCTGTGTAGTTGCTGTTTGATTTAGAAAGTCTTTTCCTATGCCTATGTCTTGTAGGTTGCTGCCAACTTTTTCTACTATCACCTTCAGGGTTTTGGGTTTCAGGCTGAGATCTTTGATCCATGTAGAGTTGATTTCTGTACAGGGTGAGAGGTAAGGGTTTAATTTTGTTCTTCTACAAATAGTGATTCAGTTTTGCCAACACTATTTCCTGAAGATGTTATCTTTCCTCCACTGAACTTTTTTGGCCCCTTTGTCGAATATGAGGTGGCTGAAATTGTATGAGCTCAAGTTTGGATCCTCAATGTTTTTCCATTGATGAATGGGTCTGTTTTGTGCCAGTACTAGGCTGTCTTTATGACTATAGCCCTGTAATATAGCTTGAAGTCTGGTAAGATAATCCCCCCTGTATTGCAGTTTTTGCTCAGGGTTGTTTTAGCTATTCAGAGTTTTTAGTTTTTCCATATGAATTTAAGGATTTTTTCCCCCAAATCTGTGAAAAAGCTCATGGGGATTTTGATTGGACACAGACACCCACTTATAGGCAGGGGGCGGGTCCTCAGGTACAGAGGAAGTGGTCAGAAGATTGACGGCCTCTGGAGGAAGTGGGTGTCTGTGTCCCTTGGGATTCTGGGAAGCCCAGACCTAACACCCTAGGTAAACTATCATATCATCTGCAAAACGGGATAGTTTTACTTCCTGTCTTTTCTAATTAGTACTCCTTTAATTTCCCTTTCTTGCCTTATTGCCCTACCAAGCATTTCAAGCACTATATTGGAGAAAAGTGGTGATGGGGGCAGCCTTGCCAGATTCCTGCCTTTAAGGGGAATGCTTCCAACTTTTCTTCATTTAGGATGATATTGACCGTGGGTTTGTTGTATATGGCTTTGATTACATTGAAGAATGTTTCTTCCAGTCCAATTCTCTCTAGGACTTTAAGCATAAAGGGATGCTGTATTTTGTTGAAGGCTTTTTCTGCATCAATTGAGATGATGGTGTAGTTTTTGGCTTTCAGTCCATTTATGTGTTTTATGATATTTATTGATTTATGTATGTTAAACCATCCCTGTATCTCTGGTATGAATCCAACCTGGTCATGATGGATGATCTTTTTGATGTGGGTCTGTATGCAATTTGTAAATATTTTGTTGAGAATTTTTGCATCTGTGTTCATTAATAAGATGGGTCTATAGTATTCTTTCTTGTTTGTGTCTTTGCCTGATTTTGGTATTAGAGTGATGCTGGCTTCATAGAAGGAATTTGGGAGATTTCCTTCTGTTTGTATTCTTCTGAACAGTTTGAGTAGTAATGGTTGTAAGACCTCTTTAAATGTTTTATAGAATTCTGCTGTGAAACCATCATCTGGGGCTGGGCATTTTTTAGTTGGGAAGATTTTTATTACATCTTCAATTTCCTCAAGTATTGTGGATCTGTTTAAACTGTCAATCTCTTCTTGCTTAAGCTTTGGTGAATCCAAGGATTTCAGATATTCATCCATTTCTCTAATGTTTTCAAATTTTGTAGAGTATAGGTTTCTGAAGTATTCTTGTATGATTGTCTGGATCTTTGTCTGTTGTGATGTTTCCTCTTTCATCACAAATACTAATGATTTGGAGTTGCTCTTCCTTTTTATTTTTGGTTAACTGGGCTAGAGGTCTATCTATTTTGTTTATCTTTTCAAAGAACCACTTTTTGGATTCATTGATTTTTAAATTTTTTTTTGTTTCTATTTCATTAATTTCTGCTCTGATTTTTGGTATTTTTTCCTGTCTGTTGGGTTTAGGTTTCATTTGTTGTTGTCCCTCAAGTGTTTTTAGCTGCAGTGTTAGATTGTTTATTGTTCTCTTTATGTTTTTTTTTTAATGTGGGCCCTTAGGGCTATAAATTTCCCTCTAAGTACTAAATTGAATGTATCCCACAGGTTGTGTTGTGTTGTATTGTATTTTTCATTTAGTTCCATAAATTCTTTTATTTAATTCTTTATTTATTCCCTGACCCACTCATTATTCAGGATTGTGTTGTTTAGTCTCTATGTGTTCTTATATTTAGTAGGGCTTATTCTGGTTTTAATATTGAACTTCCTTGCACTGTGGTCTGATAGAATGCATGAAATAATTTCAATCCTTTTGCATTTGTTGAGATTATTTTTGTGTCCCAGTATGTGGTCAATTTTGGAGAATGTTCCATGGGGCACTGAGTAGAAAGTATATTCTCTGGTATCTGGGTGGAACATTCTGTAGATATCTGTGAGGGTCCATTTGATGTATTGTATTGTTCAGTTCTGATATCTGTTTATTTTTTGTCTATTTGACCTATCCAAGTGTATTGAAGTCCCCCACTATTAGCTGGGATTAATCTGTGTCTTGAGGTCTTGAAGGGTTGTGTTTATAAAGTTTGGTGCACCAGAGTCTGGTGCATAAAAATTTAGGATTGTGAAATCTTCCTGGTTAATTGTTCCATTGATAAGGATATAATGGCCTTCTTTGTCTTTTCTGATTATTTTCACTCTGAGGTCTATTTTGGCTGATATTAGAATAGCAACTCCTGCTTGCTTTTTGGTACCATCTGCTTGGAATATATTTTTTTCATCCTTTCAATCTAAGGTGGTATCTGTACTTGAGGATGAGATGGGTTTCTTGTAGACAGCATATAGATGGGTTCTGTTTCCTAATCCATTCTCCAAGTCTACATTTTTCGATTGGGGAGTTTAGACAATTAATATTTAAGGTTATTATTGATGTGTGTTTTTTCCTTTCAACTTATTTTTTGTGTGCATTCTTGGTCTAGGTTTTCATTTACTCTGTTATGCTTTTGTTAATTTCTCTCTTTAGTTGCTTGGGATAGTTGCTCTTTTCCTTTGTTCTTTGAATTGCTTTGAGTATTTTCTGAAATGTTGGTATTTTTTTGACATGTGTCTTTCATTTTGTTTATATCATGAAAGATTTTTCTTTTTCCTTCAACTATAATTGACATTTTTGCTGGGTATATTAATCTGGGTTGGCATTTAAAGTCGTTTAGCATTGGGATTACTTTGGTCCATGTTCTTCTGGCTTTCATAGTTTGCACTGAGAAGTCAGCTGTAATTCTGATGGGTTTCCCCTTATATGTAACTCGTTTTTCTCTTGTGGCTTTCAGTATTTTGACTTTGTTTTGAACATCTAGGGTTTTAACTTTGATTTGGCCTGGGGAATTTCTTTTCTGGTCTTGTCTATTTGGTGTTCTATGTGTTTATTGTATTTGTACGGGTTTGTCCTTTTTCAGTTTGAGGAAATTTTCTCCTATTATTCTGTTGAAGATCTGATCAATACCATTCTCTTGGGATTCTTCTCCTTCATCTATCCCTATGATGTGGAGGTTTGGTCTTTCCATGGTGTCCCATATTTCCTGCTTGTTCCACTCTTGTTTTTTTTTTTTTTTAATTTTCATAATCTTTACTTGTGGTTTCTAGTTGTGCCATGTTATACTGTAGGTCTGATATTCTTTTTTCTTGTTCATCTCTTCTGCTTCTGAGGCTTTTTCCCAACCTTTCCTGCTGATTGGAAGAATGTTCAATTTCCTTTTCCATTTCATCTGCTGATTTCTTCAGTATTTCCAATTCCTTTTGGAGCTTTTCATTCTCTTCTTGTAGCTCCTTGCTTCACTGGCCAGTTTCATTTTTCCTTTCAGCCTGAGATCTTTACAGTGTTTCCACTTCCTTCCAGAGTATGTCAGTCTCTCCCTCCAGTTCTTTTCAGAGTTTGTATTTCTCTTCCTCTAGTTCTTTTCAGAGTTTGTGTTTCTTTCCCTCTAGTTCTTTTCAGAGTTTGTATTTTTCTCCCTCTAGTTCTTTTCAGACTTTGTATTTCTCTCCCTCTAGTTCTTTTCAGAGTTTGTGTTTCTCTTCCTCTAGTTCTTTTCAGAGTTTGTCATTCTCTCCCTCTAGTTTTTTTTTTCAGTTTGTCATTCTTTCCTTCTAGTTCTTTCATGAGTTTTTCACTCTCTCCCCTTAGTTCTCTGATTTGTTCTTTATATTCTTTGATTTCTTTGAATATGTCTATAATTGTTCTTCTAAAGTCGGTGTCTTGGTTTCCTTCCAAGGAGAACTCATTGTCAGGATCTTCTGCAGGACTGATAGAGTTCGATGGGGATTTATTATAAGCTTTTCCCATATTGCTGTTTTTCTGTTGTATCTGGATTTGTGGGGTTGTTTTTGTTGTTGTTTGTTTGTTTGTATTCTGGTGCTAATCTTAAATGTTAGTATGGAGGACTGGTTGGTCACTCACTCTGTGTGGTGGTTTGAATGAGAGTGTCCCCCCATAGGCTTTAAGTATTCAGACATTTTGTCTCCAGTTGATGGCACTGTTCTTGGAGGTCTTAGAAAGTGTGGCCGTGCTGGAGGAAGTACGTCACTGGGGGCAGGCTTAGTGAGTTAAACAAGCCTTGCAGTCTCCAGTCTCTCTCTCTGCTTCCTGTGCTCATTGTGAGATGTGACCTTCAGCTTGCTTCTCCAGCCCTGGCCACCATGCTTCCCGCCAAAATGGACTCTGATTCCCTGGAACCGTCAACCTTAAGCTCAAATAAACTTCCTTTTATAAGTTCCCTTGCTCATGGTGGTTTTATCACACCAACAGAAAAGTGACTAACACAGTTATTTGGTACAAGAGAGTGGGCTGTTGGCTGTGAAGAACCAGACCATGTGGATGTTTGGAGAAATGTGGAAGACTTTGGAACTTTGGGCTAGAAAAGCTGTTGACTACTAGAGCAGCTGAGGCCAGGCAGAGTGCAGCAGGGGAATCCCTGAATAAAGAAAGTCCTGATAGACCATTGCATGAAGCTGTGAATGTGAAGTCTGGTTGGCAGTGGAGACCCCAAGAAGACATTCAAGATGCAAGGCCTGTGAGATATTTGCCAAGGAGAGCTGCATACAGGGAGTGGTACCAGCCTAAGAATGAGATGTATGTTGCAAGCAAAGCTGGAAGAGCTGAGCCATCTAAGCCCTTTGGATGTCAAGTCCCAGAAGTTGCACATGGAGCTACTGGACTTGGTGTTTGCCCTGCTGGTTTTCGGTCTTGTTTTGGTCCAGTATTTCCTCACTATGCCTCTATTCTTCCCTTTTTGAATGGGAGTGTGTATTCAGTTCCACTGTATGTTGGGAGCATGTAATTTGCCTTTTGATTTTACAGGAGCTTACAGTTAAGAGCTTGGCCTGTGTCTCAGAAGAGATTTTGGACTATAGACATTTGAATAGAATTGAGACTGGTAAAGACTATGGGGACTTTTAAGGTTGGACTAAATGCATTTTGCATTTTATATGGCCTATGGGGGCCAGGGAGTGGAATGTGGTGGTTTGAATGAGAGTGTCCCCCCATAGGCTTTAAGTATTCAGACATTTTGTCTCCAGTTGGTGGCACTGTTCATGGAGGTCTTAGAAGGTGTGGCCATGCTGGAGGAAGTACATCATTGGGGGCAGGCTTAGTGAGTTCAACAAGCCTTGCAGTCTCCAGTCTCTCTCTCTGCTTCCTGTGCTCATTGCAAGATGTGACCCTCGGCTTGCTGCTCCAGCCCCAGCCACCATGCTTCCTGCCACGATAGATTCTGAGTCCCTGGAACCGTCAACCATAAGTTCAAATAAACTCTTCCTTTTATATGTTCCCTTGCTCATGGCGGTTTTATCACAGCAACAGAAAAGTGACTAATACACTCTGCTTCCTGCTGGTTTCTTCCTCAGTTGGCTATGCAGACTAGAATCACTGGCACTGCGCCTGCTGGATCATTCCAACCAGAGCACCAGCAGCTTATAGTCTCCACCACAGTATCAGTAACTTGAGCACATGTGTGTGTAGATTGTTATTCCTTTGGGCCAAGTGCTGGTACTTCATCTGGCCTGTCTACTGAGCCTGGGCCCCTCCTGTCTGCCTTTCTATCCACACACACAGTTCTTTTCTCTGCTCCCTGAGGTGGAGGGTCGAGTTCCTGACTAGGCAGCAAGGCTGTCCACAGTGTCTCACCTGGCCCACCCGCTGAGTCTCTTTCTTACTTTCTATTTACAATAGTGGATCACTTATCCTCACCATACCCCATTGAATTCTGTCCATGGTACCCTTTTGCAGCAAACAAGGAATGGTCTATAACATCATCTATACTTTCCAGGGGGACACCAAGTCCAGATATGGATCCACAACAATTGTCCAAGTTGTCCCTCTACACCTTAGTCCATTTAGTGCAGCTATAACAAGAACACTTTATAAAGGAATGAGGGTTATTTAGCTCACAGTTGTGGATCTTGATAGGGTGACCCCATCTGCTTGGGCACCAATGAAGGACTTCTGGCTGTATCAGGTCATAGTAGTATCTCACATGGTGGGAACACAAGAGAAGTCACAAGCTGAGAGAGGAATCAATCAGGGTGGGTTAGGTCTTTAATTGCAGTCTGTTCCTGTAAGTCCTAATCTACTTCATGAAGGTGGAGCCCTATGTCCTAATTATCTTGTACCAGGCCCTGCTTCTAAAGAGTTCTGTTACTTAAACCTTACCATATGGTGACTAACTTTCCATCACATGATTCTTTTTGGGGGACAAATCACACTGAAAACATACTAAATTCCCGCTCCATTAAATTTTTTTTTTACTTTATTTTTGATTATGTGTCCCTATGTCTGTTTGTGTGTTGATATGTGCATGTAAGTCCAGGTGCCTACTGCAGCCAGAGCCATCAGATTCCCCTGTAACTGCTGTTACACGTGATTGTAAGCTCCCTCTTGTAGATGTTTGGAATGAAACATGGGTGCTTTTCAAGAGCCATATACATTTTTTGTCTTTAAAAGACAATCTTAAATCTTAAAGATTTGATTTCTAATTATGCATATATGTGTGATCTGTGTATGGGTATGTGCATATGAGTGCAGAGGCCAGAAGAGGGCATTGAATCCCTTGGACCTGGACCTATAGACAGTTCTGACCTGTCTGATGTATATACTGGAACAGAACTCAGGTCCTCTATAAAAGCAGTATGTGGTCTTAAACACTGAACCATCTCTCCAGCCCTGCCATAGCACTTTTTATCAATATATCAAAACAATTCATTTTAAAAATCAAAGTCATTTTTACTTAATTGTAATAGTAACATTCTTTTATTCTTGCTACAGATTCATGACTTTATAGTTTCTTTTGACTAGGGCCTTCTTGTCCAGTTGAGAACATTCTCATTCAAATTGCAGGCTCTGTTGATCTTCAGCACATCACCACTACTGCCATCAGATTACTGTGTTTTGGGATAATATATGAGGTATGTGTTTACCAATTACAGAGCTTTACATTCACTGGAGCTGCAGCAGCTTGAAGCCCAGTTTTTTGGCAGAGTCTCTGTCCATGGTATTGGAATAGTGGCTTTACCGTGATGATGTGTGCAAGGTACCTGTTGCTTTCTTTCTGTGGGAAGTTTTCAGCTCTCTTTCTCCAGAGACTCCATTTGACTCTGCTCTGAGGCCCACACTCTTTGGAGGCTGATTCACGTTCTGAACGTTTTGATGGGAAAAATAACTTCTAGATGAGGTCAGAATTAAAAAGGATCTCTTCTGCACAAAAAATAAAAGATAGGCAAAGGACACTATGAACTATCCCCTCTGGCTGATAGTCTGGAGTTATATTAAGCAACCAATTCATACCTATTAACCATGAAGGCTTGGCTAATAAGATCATCTTAGAACTCTGAATGGGTGCCCAGAACAGGTGGTAAGGTAGGGAACTGGCAGTCTGCCTTGTCCATGTATGAGGGCATCTTCTTTTTAAACTGACGCTTTCCTGCCTATCCTTGTTTTGAGGCAAAAGCACCTTCATAAGCTGAAGTGATTAGAGCAGCAGAGAAAGAGAACAACAGTGGGAGACATTATTATTTACCAGTATAGGAATATGAGCTCCCAATTTTGCAAAACATACTGGATTATGAAAATTTGCAATTCAAATAATGCAACTGTTGGCAGGAAGAATAGATCACCCAGAACTTGTGGCACTGGCTGGGACCCAAAGGTGAGATACCTCTAATTCTATTGGCTATTCCCTTTCCTCCTTCAAAGAGAAATGTGAGGAGGCATACATATCATGTTGGGGCTGCATGACTCCTCTTTACTCCTACATAAGCCCAGATTCAAACTGTGGGCTTAAATGGCACAGGGTTGTACACATGTGGGTAGTGCAGACTGAAACACTTCTCATGGCCAGGCTTCTCTGGTTAGGGAAAATGTAAGCTCCATGGCAGTGTACTTGAGCTCAGCTGTGACCCTGTCAGTGGTAGATAAGGTGCCTCTCTGACCTGATTTCTCTCTAAGCTGGAGATGATCCAGTACAGTGACACATATGTTTAATTCTAGCAATTGGGAGGTGGAGGCCACTCTGGACTACTTAGTGAGTTTCAAGATGGTGGGGGTTACACTTAGAAACCTTGTTGAATAAATAAGTAAATAAAAAATGAAATAAGGATGACTACTGATCTCCAACTCCTCACCATTCAAGGACCTGTGAAGGCTCGGATGGCTACTGATCACCAACTCTTCACTTTCCAGGGACCTGTGAAGGTGAGGCATGCAAGGGCATAGAAAACTTTACAAATAAGCTTAGTCAAAGGTAGCGTTTTTGTCCTTTCTGCTCCTTTCATTCATTTCAGGAAAGAAATCCAGCTTCCTCATAATACCATGTTGTCAGGAGGTATTCACTGGTGATACAAGGTTTACTTTTTAAAATAATCCATTTACTGATTCCTTGATCATATTCAGACGGCCTCCCCATTTCCTCTCTGATCCACCCCACCTCCCTACCACTTTTCACTTCATGTACTCTACTAATAATTTATTTTATTTTATTTTTTGGGGCGTGGGAGCAGTTTATTGGGAAAATAGATTGCTGGGCTGCCTCCTGCTGGGATCAGAGAAAGAGAGAGCGAGAAAGAGATCAGAAATGAGCAGCACAAATAATTGCCTTTATAGGCAATTAGAGTCTTCAGCAACTTTCCATGCTGTAAGCTGGGCAGCATAGCCCATGATTTGTTTGTCTCTCAAAGGCAGAGGAACTTGCCCCAGCTAAGCATGGACCCACTATTTCAGATTATTGGGAGCTTCACCACCATTTTAGTAACTCACTCTGTAGACCAGGCTGGCCTTGAACTCACAAAGATCCACCTGCCTTTGCCTACCAAGTGCTAGGATTAAAGGCGTGTGCCACCATTCCTGGCTTATTTTTATTTTTAAGGTCAGTTAAGGATCTGCTCCTCAGGGGTTGCATGGGTTTGTGTGGTGCCTCTGTTTCCTCAGGCCTTTCTTTTATGAGCTCCATCTAAGTGAGGATAAGTCGGAAGGTCCTGCTTGATCGTGGCTTAATTTGGAAGCACTAAGAAAACTCTTTCCTGTCCTCACTCTCCTGTTTTTAGACTGGATACTGGTTTAAGTCCTAATTGGGTCTCCATGGTTTCATTTTGAGAGACAGCCCATAGTCCCCTGTAACTTAGTTGACTTTGGAGGACAAGAGACAAAAAATTCTTCCTTTAAGTCTCTCTGACTGGATTACTATACACCCCAAAGTATGGTTATTAAACATCCAAGAAGGTCAGTTGCACCAGCATAGTATCTTTAATTACTGTGTAATATGTAACTAAAACTTGAATAAAGACCCAAACATTTTAAGTTAGTCTTTAATAAGAATTAATTTGTGATTCGACTAAGGTTTAATCTTGGAAAAATTTAATTATTTTAGTAGATTTAGGTATTGTTCTGGTTTGTCTTCAGTTGCTGTGACAAAACACACTGACCACTAACAACTTGGGTAGGAAAGGGTTTATTCAGCTCACATCTCCCAGGTCAAAGTTCATCATTCAGGGAGCTCAAGGTAGGAACTCAGGGCAGGAACCTAGAGGCAGGAGCTGAAGCACAGGCCATGGAGGAATGCTGCTTACTGGATTGCTCTTCTGGCCCATGCCCAGCCCACTTTCTTATACAGTACATAACAGCCTGCCCAGGGTGGCACCACTCACAGTGGGCTTGGCCCTCCCACATTGCTCAACAATCAAGACAATACTCCACAGATGTGGCCACAGGCCAATCCAATGGAGCCAATTCCCCAATTGAGGTTCCCTCAACTCAGGTGTGTCAAATTAACACCAAAGCTATCTAGCATAGGCATATAAAGGGATAATATAGGAAGAGTAGTCCTAAGTTAGCAAAAGGGGGTTCAACATTATAGATCAAGTAGGCATAGCATAGGAAAGGAACTTAAAATAATGTTTTGGGTTTATTTTAGGCAAATGTATTATAAATAAAAGCAGTTTTTCTAGTAAATGTTGTATTATAAATTAAAGCAGTTTTTTCTATTTTCTAGCCTCCTCATACCTTGATTTACAGTTTTCAGAAGGAAGGGAGGGGGTCATGTTACATACCTATAGACAGGAAATAAGTCAGTTAGGATTCAGACTAAGCTCAGTGAAATTTTCTCTTTTCTGGACTGTACCATCTGATTTAAAGAGTTGAAACTTGGCTCCTCTTGAGCCAAATTATCTTGTTATGAGCAAAAGAAAGTACCAAAATAACATTTGTATAATACGGAAAAACATAAAGCACATTTTTAGTAGGTACAGGTAAATCCAATACTTGTCTTCCTCCATTTAATCTTAGACACTGTAGTACTAGTCAGGGGAATGGACTTAAAATTTTGGCTGTGATAGTAATTATAATAACAACATTATATTTCTCTAAGCCTGTTAAAACCTAATAAACTTGCTTAAATGATCATTATCCCTTCTATTTTGTAAATATCCAGTAATTTTAATTTTTATATAAATTCCCTTTACCAAAATATTTGTTTCATACCCTTTTACCAACTGTTTAACCCTTTAATTTTTTATTAATACCATGAGACACCATAACATTCAAAAACAAACTTACCATTTGTTGTGAGAATTTACTGATATATATATATATATATATATAGAGAGAGAGAGAGAGAGAGAGAGAGAGACAGCGAGAGAGAGACAGAGAGAGAGAGAGAATTGCTTAAAATTAATTTATAATCCTAGGTAATAGGAACCATGTTGTAGAACAGAATTAAAGAGATAATACTTTAACCTGGAAAAATATTTTTGGGTTAACAGTTTTAGGTTCTATCAGACTTCACTTATGAATCGATTTGATCCAAGTAAATTAATCTTAAGAAACATAAGCTTGTGTTGACCTTGCATAACTCTATTATTTTTTTGGGGTCTTATTATTTTTTAAGGCCTAATGAGTCTAATTTGTGTTTCCCAAATACTCTTGCGTGTGGGTCTATCCCTGGAGCCAGATCAACCTACCTGGTGTCATATCTGTAAATGAAACTGACGTTCCCTCTCCCAGCAACTATCAATCAGCTGCCCACCTTCCCCCCATGCTGGATGTTTGTCAGGCCTGGGTTTTCACAGGTTCTATACATACTATCACAAGTGCTGTGGGTTAATTTGTGTTACTACCCTGTTATGCACTCACCCACCACTTCTGGCTCTTACAGTCTTTCTGTTCTCTTTTCCTCAATGATCCCTTAGCCTTGTGAGAAGAGACTGTGATATAGGTGTTTGATTTAGCACCAAAAACTCCATGGTCCCTTATTTTCTGCATATTGACAAGTTGTGGTTTCTGTTATTAATCACCATCTGCTGCAAGGAGAAGCTTCTCTGGTAAGAGTTGAGAGATGTAATAATAAGTTATTAGGAGTCGGTTTAATGCAATGTCCATGTAGCAGGATAATAATAGTAGGTTCTCCATTACAACCTGTGAGTTGTCTAGCCATAGGTTCTTGGCCGTGATATAGTACCAGGTATGAGCTTCATCTTGTGAAGTGGTTAAATCCCCCCAGAGGTGGTTGTTTACTCTGATAATATTAGTGCCACTGTAACACTAGTGGGCATATCTTGCCAGGCCAGTCAGTATTGTAGCTCACAGTGTTCAAAGGTGGGTGGGTATAGTTGATTATGTTTCTCTCCTGGTAGCATGTGTAGTACCTTCCAGTACTATGAAAGCCAGTTAGCAGAGATGAAGCTTCAGGTCAGTACCCACTAGATTACTTCAAGTTTTATGGCTCAAGTATTTATTGTCTCTTCAGCAGCAGGAGCAATGGCAATAGCCTATGGGGATCAATGGGGTCACAGTAGCTAACCTGAAGGGAGATAATCCATTCTTGGTGCTGGAGTTTTTATTTGCTGGAATGAGATGCCTGGTTAAGGTTTTGTCCCCCTGTTACAGGTCAACTGCATTTAAACTCCTTATACCTGTACATGTATGTATTTTAGAGACCTTCTACAGTTGGGGGTTTCCATATAGTTTTTTAAAAAGCCTTTAGTATTAGTTACTCCTCCTCACATTTCCTCCTCTGGCTTACTTACCTCATTTAATCCTTCCTGTACCATTATCCCCCCTTTCCTATTTATTTATTTATTTATTTATTTTTTTATTTATTTATTGAATTTTATTCTTTTAAAGGGGAGAGCACAAACACAGTCCCCTACTACCACAAATTATGCAGTTGAGTTTCCTGCATTTGGGGAAATCGCAGGGGTCAGCACATCCCAAGTGCAATGGATGAGCCTCACCTTGGGAAAACCACCTTCTTGATCATGGTATCTCCCCTGCCAGGTAAGTATAAAAATTATTTATTTATTTATTTATTTATTTAATTAATTAATTAATTAATTAATTAATTATTTATTTATTTAAGACAAGGTCTCCCTTTTAGTCCCAGCTGGTCTGAAGCTCGCTCTGTAGACCAAGCTGGCCTTGAACTCACAGAGATCTGCCTGTCTCTGCCTCCCGAGTGCTGGGATTAAAATCATGTGCCACCATGCCCAGCACTAAAGACAGTTCTTAGCCACCATGTGGGTGCTGGGAATTGAACCTGGGTCCTCTGCAAGAACAGTCAGTGCTCTTACCTGCTGAGCCACCTCTCCAGCCCCCTTTCCTCTTTATATCATTCTATTCTACCTCCCTTCCCTTGAAAGATCCCTTCTTGTCCATGGTCTCTTACTAGTTTCCTAACTACTATGGGTATTCCAAATGAAACACACATACCTAAAGTGTCAAAGCTAATATCCACCTATGAGAGAAAACATGTTTGTCTTATGGGTCTGGATTAACTTGCTCAGGATGATTGTTTCCAGTTCCATCCATCTACTTTGCCTGAAAAGTTAATGATTTCATTTTTCTTAATAGTAGAATGTGGGGCCCCATATTTCATTTGACTGAAGCCATAGGGAAGCAGGCCTTTGCCAGATAACCTACAAAGATAAACTTGCAAAGAATGGGGATTCCAGTCAGCTTCTGCTCGCCCATTGATAATCAGCCCTGCAAACTCCCTTGAGGTTTTGGGTGAAAGGTGTCACATTCCTGTAGTTTCTAAAGAGCACATCTTGGTTTCTGGCAAGCATAAATACAGCCTTTGTAGAAAGTATACTGTGAATTTCCCATGCAATCCCCCCACCCCCATTCTCGCCAGAAGCCCACCAAATGCCACTATATAAGACCCCAAACTCCTGGAAATAAAGGAGTTATTCCCTCTCTTGAAATTGGCTCCCAGATCATTCTCTCTTTGATCTGTTTTGGGGTAATCATGAATTCCTCCCCTCCCCCTCCCTGCTTCTGCTTGCATCTCAGCAAGCAACCAGCTGAACGTACCCCAAGAGACCAGTGACCAAGAGACCGGTGACCAAGAGACTGGTGACCAAGAGACCGGTGATCAAGAGACTGGTGACCAAGAGACTGGTGGCCAAGAGACAGGTGACCAAGAGTCCAGTGACCAAGAGACCGGTGACCAAGAGACAGGTGACCAAGAGACCAGTGACCAAGAGACCAGTGACCAAGAGACAGGTGACAAATAGACCAGTGACCAAGAGACCAGTGACCAAGAGACAGGTGACCAAGAGACTGGTGATCAAGAGACCGGTGACCAAGAGACTGGTGATCAAGAGACCAGTGACCAAGAGACTGGTGACCAAGAGACCAGTGACCTAGCCAATTTTCAGATCATGGAGGAAGCAACAGTAGAATAATATTCCATTGTGTAAATGTACTACATTTTATCCATCAGTTGATGGACATTTAGGTTGTTTCCATTTCCTAGCTTTTGTGACTAAAACAACATGAACATGGTTAATCAGGCATCTCTGGAGTAGGATTTAGAGTCCTCTGTGTATATTCCCAAGAGTGGGATGGCTGTGGTAGGTTTATTTCTAGCTTTCTGAGGAGCCTCCATGCTGAGTTCCATAGTGTCTACACCTATTTGCACTCCCAGGAGCAAGGAATGTGCTCCCCTGTTTCCAATTCATGCTGGTGCCTCTTGCCATTTTTTATCTTCTCCATTCTTACTGAGGTAAGATGAAATCTCAACATAGTTTTAATTTGCATTTCTTAGTGATTTTTATTTCTTCCTTTGAGAACTCTCTGCTCAGCTACATGCCCCATTTTTGTTAGTTTGTTTCTTGAGACAGGGTTTCCCTGTAGCCCCAGCTAGCCTGGAACTCAATATGTATAGCAGACTGACCTCGATTTCATAGAGATCACCTGCATCTGCATTCTGAGTGCTGGGATTAAATGCATATACAACCACACATGACCCACACCCTATTTTTAAAAATTGGGTTGATTTTTTGTTTTGTTTGGGGGTTTTTTGATGGTTTGATTTTTATAATTTATTTGAATATTTAACATACTAATTTTCTGTTGGATGATTTACTGGTAAAGGTCTTTTTTCCCATTCTGTACACTGCCATTTCACTCAAATGATAGTCAGGGTTTTTTGGCTGTACAGAAGGGTTTTTTTAAACTTCATTCCCATTTTTTCACTGTTGTTCTTACATCTCGTGCTGTCAGGGTCCTGTTCAGATAGTCCTTTCCTTTTCCTGTAAGATGTAGTGCATTCCTTACTTTAACCTCTATCAGATTCAACATATCAAGTCTTCTGTTGCAGTCTTGATCCTTTTGCAGTTGGGTTTTGTGTAGGGTGAGGGATAGGGATCTGGTTTCATTCTTCTATGTGTAGCTATGAAATTTGATCATCACTATTTACTGAAGATGCTGTCTTGAATCCAATGTGTGTTTTTAGCACTTTTGTCAAAATTCAGGTGGCTGTTAGAGCCTAGGCTTAAATATCTATGCTCAATTCTATTCCATTTAGTTATGTGTCTGTATGCCAGTACCATTCTATTTTATTACTATAGCTCTGTAGTATAATTTGACATCAGAGATAGTGATGGCCTTTAGCTCTTCTTTCATTGTTCAGGATTATTTTTGCTGCCCTGAGTTCTTTGTGCTTCTATATGAAATTTGACATATGTCTAATACCTGTGAAGAATTGTGTTGGAATTTTAATGAGGATTGAATCGATTTTGTAGATTGCTTTTGGTGAGATAGTCATTATCACAATATTGATCCTCCAGATCCATGAGCATGGGTGGTCCTCCCATCTTCTGGCTTCCTTCTTTCTTTATTCAGTTTCTTAATGTTTTTATTATACAAGTCTTTCACTTCCTTAGATTTGCTCAAGATATATTTTTGTGGCTATTGCGAATGTGATCCTTCTCGGTGTGTCTGCTGTTGATATATTTTTGTGTGCACTAATTTTGTGTCCTGCTCCTTTGCTGCATGTGTTTATCAGCTTTAGGAATTTTCTGGTGGAGTCTTTTATGTCTTGAATCATATCCTCTGCAAATAAAGATACTTTGACTTCTTCTTTTCCAACTTGTATTCCTTTATCTCCTTCATTTTTCTTATTGCTGTATCTAAAACTTCAAGCACAATATTGAACAGGAATGGAGAGCCTAGACATCCTTGCCTTGCTCCTGATTTCAGTGGGGATACATTCAAGTCTTTCTTCATTTAGCATGATGTTGGTTGTGGGCTAGGCATATACTGGCTTTATTATGTTGAGCTATATCCCTTGTTTCTCTAGATTCTATGTCACTTTCATCATGAAGGGATGCTGTATTTTGCCAAAGGGCTTTTCCATATCTAAAGAGATAATCATGTGGTTTTATGTGGTATATTA